>CAJHNH020002367.1:664279-891779 GCA_905116865.2 Candidula unifasciata | reverse complement strand
TCGAAGTCACGTCTCACCATTATTCTAGATTGAAACGTATCTGCGTTCTAAGCTGTAACATAACCACTAAACTTCCACTCTTGAATGGGTCGTTTTTCCTGTGTCGGTTGTTAGAAGGATTTTAGTGTCAAAAGAGAAACAACTAAGGGCATGTAGTGCAGTTTGTCGTAGATGAGAAAAATAGGGTCGACACTCTGTCCTTAATATATAGAGTACGTTACAATGTAACCATGACATCCCTGGCGGGTTTCGAGGCTACAAGGTGCACTGGACTTACACATTACTCCTGTTGCTATCGATGTCTAACGCATACTCTCTGATTAGTGCTGCGTCAGTGATGTTTAGACACACACCCAGCAGTTCAAAATAGAAAGCAAGTATTTGCTGACTCTGGCATTGGCATCTTTTTCGTAAAGTTTGAAGACGGCCGTGTTTGAATACTTATTGAAATAGATTCTCGTTGTCGCCTCCCCACAACCTCATGTTCTGTAATTAAGATTTAAAGCGTCAATAAAATGTCATCTGATGTGAAAACAATGGCGGGCATTGTAAGTTTTACTGGTTATTTGCGGCTATCTTTGGCTGCGGTGTACTCTAACCAGAGTTCACCCTCTAGAATATTAAAATAACTGTTGAGAAACTAAATCTCTGCAAGACTGACTTCATACTGGGAGATTAACTCGATGTTTTGTGGTGGTCTGACAAAACAGTGTCGCGACTGATTGTTGGAAAATAGTTTCAGTGAGGCGTTACTAGGCAGTATGACATAAAAACTCATGTTTGTTTTAAAGTCGTCTCTTTGGGGGGCGGGAGGGGGGGGGGAAGGTTCGGTAAAAGGTACCTTAAACAGCTAGCCTTGACAACAATCCAGTTTCCTCCTCCCCCTGATCGCTAGTCGGTCCGTATGCCAGATTGAACAGTGACAAGCCAATAAAGATTTATATCACCACCAACTCAGAGCTGAAAACGACTTCAGTTTGCGTTCATAGTTTACCGAACCAAGACAAGGTTGTTCGCCAGAGGGTTCTACCTCGGTAGATAAGACGGTATTTACATCCACCACATCTTCTTTGTCCACAACACTGTTTTTCGTACAATGATAGGTGTTGTCGGCTATCCAATTGTTGAATGAGGCAGAATACCCAAAAAAGTTTACTAAATATTCTTTAGCATCTCTGATGTTTCTTCTGTCTTGTATAAAGTGCTCGATACGATGAGCTTCTCCGACACCGACTTTCTGTATTGTTTTTTGAAAAACGATAATCGTAGTTCCTCACCCGAGTCATACCCGTTAATTCATTACCCCCTTTTTTTGAGTGTATGTTAGGCTTGCATGAGCCGGACACGATCACCTTCTATGAACACTTGTTTGTCTGTGACATCAGCCTTTGCATACAACGTTTGCCACCCCTCTTCTTGATTACTGTGGTTAACTTGGACTGGTGTCATATGAATACTCCAGTGAGATAAATGATTGTAATTGTGGATTAAACGACCTACGACGTTGATATATCGTTGCTTGTTGGTTTAAGCGAAATAAAGCCAAGTCTTTTCTTTCAAGGTGCGGTTGAAGCTTTCTTTAGGAAATACACGAACACCCTCATCTTTAAGAATTTAAAAGAATGTCCGGTTACGGAATTCCGAGCCTTTGTCTGTTTGCAAGTTGATCGGTTTCCGTTCTGCAAATATGTTACTTACCACCTCCACTAAAGCTTTCCCTGTTTTGTTCTTTATAGCGATCGCCCAGGCATATTTACTGATCCCGTTTTTGCAAGTGACCAAGTACGACGTCCCTTCATTGTGTTTTCGTAGACTTTGCATATCCATGTGATCAGCGTGGAATTGTTGGTTGATGCCACTAGTTATAATCAGACGTCTCTTGAAAGCCGAGACTGGTTTATGCAGAGTGTACGCATCTTGGTGACTTAACCATTCTTTGACATTTTTAGCCTGATTTTGGTACCGCATTTTAAAGCGACAGCTTCACTAATATACACTAGGTTGTCTCTGCTGGTCGTAAAATTTTCTCAGTGACTCAACTATTGTTCCCACCGAGGTGTCGGTATTTTAGACATTGTCGCCTTTCTTTGCCTGAGCGTATACGACAACGATACAATTGGCGTCTCTAGTTCAACAGTCTCTTTTCGACTTTTAATAGGCAGTGACTGATTCGGCGTGTCAGTGATTTCATCTTTAAGCATGGTCATTTGTTGTTGTTGTTCTGTAGCTTGGGACGGCATTTTGATATCTACTACATCCAACGACTTGTATCTCTACTGAGCGAGACAAGTCAATTAACGCTGCAGCGTTTGTTGACATAGTCGGGCTTTGTCACGTGGTCACAGCTCTTCATTTTCCATGATATGTTGCATTTGTGTATCCAAATCACGTAGGTTATCGCTTACTGTGTTGGGTGGTACATAAGCTTTTTGAGACTTTAGCAAGCACGGATCAATAAAAATCATTTTCTTGGCCATTTAAAATTCCTAAGACGCTTTTCACCACATTTGTCTATGTCTGTTTAACCACTTTTAGAGCGGTGTAGACAGGGAGTCTTGAGCTTATGGATTTAGGGCCACCTGGCTAGTGCTGTGGCCATGGACTGTGCAGGTTATGGTGTTTAATTTTGCACCCCGACAGAAAAATTTCATCACTTTACTTTACTTTACTTTGGGTGGGGGGAGAGGGTCGGGGGGGGGGCGTATTCGCATGCTTGGTCCATTTTTTAAACCTGGGTCTCCTACCTGAGAGCCAGATGGTGTAATCACTCGGCCAGCATGTGTTCTGCCAAATACCTATTACATCAGCACTTTTAAATGATGCCTACAAAAAATGCCAATATTGCATACTGTTGCGTACCGCCAGAAGAAAAAAGCCCTAGCCTACTTAATAAAGTGAATTTAACTTGGTGTATTCGAGCCTTTGTTTATTTTCCACAGGCGGCATTTGAAGGCGTTTCACTACTCGATGACAACAACACTTTAATGGCCCGTTCCGCCAGGGTTAAAGACAAATTTCGAGGCCAGGGACTCCTGAATCGGATTAGAAAGAAAATCTATGACGATTATAAAGATGTTCCTGGGCAGAAGCGAATTCGAAATTGCTGCACGAATATTGTCAGACTGGTGGACAGCGCTACGTTCAGGAGCCAGAACAGATTCCTTGGGACTAGGGTAAGATATCACCACCATCATCATGTGTGCCGTTGTACATCGCATAGCCCTCGGAGTCTATTCCTCTAATCCACTGTATATTGTGCAATTTTTTTTTTCAGTATCATGAATGGAATCTAATCGAAAAACGTAGGCCTCTCTAACATTCATCTTATAGTTTTTTTTTTTTTTTTTTTTTTGACGTATTCGCCTGCTTGGTCCATTTGTTTCCAGTTTAAGTGTCTTTTGATGGTTCTCTGGTCGCTTCTCCTCAAGATGTGTATAGTTATCTTATTTGTCCTAATAGGCGAGCAAAACAGCACTAATGTTAAGATACAAATGCCAAAAAAAAAAATATTTTTTAATGAAAAATAAAATTAAAAAAGATTTAAATATATGGATGAACGCATTAAAAAAAACTAAATGTGTCACGGAGCCAATATAGAAGTAAACAGGGGGGGGGGGGGTGTGGATTACTGTGGCGCATTCAGCATGCGCGTTGGTAGACACACATTTTCTCCAAAATAATCCGTTTTCAAGGGGTGATGAGTTCAGCATCATGCCGCTAGCTTCGTTTCTATGTGGGATGCAATATTTAGTTATTTTAAGCCCCAGCCTGGCTTTTGCCGGGGGCACTAAATATAGCCGAGCCTTTAATATAGCCTAACGGCTGAACGGGGTTTCCATGACCTCTCCACAGGTGATCCTCATCTGCATGGTGGCACTTTTTGTCACCGGGTGTATATCGACTTTGTGTTATCATGGGGTACAACTTACATACATACATCATCCCGACTACTTTTACTTCCCAGGACATTATATGATACCCATTTTAGGCTCTGTCCACCCTGGATTCAGAAATCAATTTGAAAAACAGCCACTCGGAGAGGATTCAAACCCAGAGACCATTGAGTCGACGGAGAAGCTTCTAGCGACTGCGCTATCGTTGCTTCTGTGGAAGGGAAATACAAGAGCGGTAACTCTGCAGCCTATATATAGGTAGGTATGTCGTTGTAACCCACCAGGATATCACACAAACGATAAACACCTGGTGACACAAAGTGCCACCATGCTGATGAGGATCACCCATAGAGAGGTCCCAGAAACCCTTTTCAGCCGTTAGGTCATATCTAAGGCTAGGTCATATATGTATATATATATATATATATATATATATATATATATATATATATATATATATATATATATATATATATATATATATATATGTGTGTGTGTGTGTGTGTGTGTGTGTGTGTGTGTGTGTGTGTGTGTGCGAATCCTCATCACGCCCAGAGGCACATAAGGCAGAGACAAACTGTCGCCACTCAATTCGATCCTGAGCCATCCTCTCTATCTCCAGTTTTGTCCTTCTCGTAGCCTTGAGTTCGGCTTCAAAAGTTCGTCTCGAAGTGACTCTGGACCTAATGTTTCCTCGCTGTCCTTGTGGTGTCAATTACACTGCCTGTCTCGACCATCTCCCTTTCTTCATTCTGAGGACGTGTCAAATCCACCTTCATCTTTGTTTTGTAATTTCTAAATTTACATTTTCTGTCATTTGTTGTAATCTAGAATTGCTGATTTTATCTTCCTATGTGATCCCCAACAATCTTCTAAGAAGTCTTTCCTAAAAACCTCTGAGCATGCTCTCTAGCTTTCTGTCTGTTTTCCAAGATTCTGTTCCTCAGAGGAGAACTGTCCTAACGCACTACATTTCGATCGGAAGAAATTTTGCTTCCCAGGTAAGTGAAGTCAGTTACTGATTCCAAACCTACATTACCTATTACTATGGGTCTTTCACTTTTCGGGTTAACCTCCAGCAGTTTTGTTTTACTGACATCGATTCTTAACCCTGTCTGTTTTACTATTTATGTCATTTTTTCTGTCTTTTGTTACAGAAGCTCTTTACTTTGGCTGATGACACATATATCATATGCTATATATTTACATATATATATATATTATATATATATATATATATATATATATATAAACTGTGTTTATTTCAGGCTTTGACAGTATATGATCCTCTCGATGTTGTAAAAGTACCCGCCGCTTATACTGATGACATCCCTGAAGTCCGGACCGTTGACCCTGAAATTCTTCGCTACCTATTTGAGGAGAAGGAATTGTCCACATATCTGTTTCCTTTGGGATTCCTGGTCGTTATTTCATGGTTTTTTGATCCATTGGTCAGCAACATCAAACACATCAAGAAGCAGCATCCATGTGTAAGCATATCAGCTGTACTTGGAGAAAGTATAGAACAGTTAACTTCTACTTCTAATATAGAAAAGTCTTATACGAATTCCAAGGAAAAAGCACGCGGTCTCTTAGTTTTTTGTTGCCACTACAAAACTCCAACTATGATTTTTTTCAACATTGAAATCTACGGGAAACCGGTGCAGGGTCAAGAAGACAGCGAATTAAGGCCTTTTATATTCCATGGCTTGAAACAGGCAGTCTCTGTAATGGAACAGGATCATTCAAAACTTCCGCCCGCTTTGGGCATTAGCACAGACACTGATGAACTTTTACAGGTATGCAAAAATATCGTAGCACCGTTGGGGTTTTATCGCGATAAAATGGGAGCATTTACGAGTCAAAACTTTTTTGAACAAGAGTTTGAACAACTTGCGAATTATTAGTCGAGTACAAACTGTTTAGCTGGCTAGAATACCACGGTATTAGTTACCAGAGATGGCCTTGCTGAAGACATGTGTTGAGCACAGAGCAAGGGGGAGACCATTTAAAACTTGCATCCAGAACATTCGAGTAAAATTTAAGATCAGTTTGCAAAGCTCATTGGCAAGAGTTCATATATCTTTTCTGTTGTTTTAATAGATAATGATGATGACACGGTGAATGAGAAAAAAGGATACAAGAAGAATGGAAAGGTAAAGAAGGAGGCAGAAACAAATACGAAAAAAGTTGGAGGAGGAGAAGAAGAAGAAGAAGAAGAAGAAGAAGAAGAAGAAGAAGAAGAAGAAGAAGAAGAACAGGGGGTGGGAGAGGAGGAGGAGGAGGAGGAGAAGAAGAAGATGATGATGATGATGAAGAAGAAGAAGAAGAAGAAGAAGAAGAAGAAGAAGAAGAAGAAGAAGAAGAAGAAGAAGAAGAAGAAGAAGAAGAAGAAGAAGAAGAAGAAGAAGAAGAAGAAGAACAACAACAACAACAACAACAACAACAACAACAACAACAACAACAACAACAACAAAAATAACCAGAAGGCACATGTGCACTACTGAACAATTTCTCTTAGAACTGATGATAGCTGTATGTCAACTCATAATTCTTGCATTCCAATAAACAATGATGTATAATTATACCATGTTTTAAAATTAAAAATTGCTCGCAATTCATGAATCAGTTAAAATATGTATGCTTTGAGTTTATTTTTTTTTTTTAAATTAAATGTTAAAACGAGAGCACTGAAATTTTGTGTTGAATTTGTTTGCTGTATAAAAGTTTGATATTTGAAGGAAAGACTGCAGAAAGTGGTGAAATGCTTTCTTTGAATACTGCAGATTATGCAACTAAATACAGTCGCCTTGAGATGCTTAACAATCTGCAAATCACCGCAGGCAGGATAGTTTTTCTCACTGACTCACTGTCAGCTTTACAGGCCCTTCAGTCCAAACCTACCGACAGCACACTACAAAGTCTAACACATGAACTTGCTATGTTGTCAAATAAGGCAGAAATTCACTTGCAGTGGATTCCGTCACACTGTGGCATCAAAGGCAATGAAAGCGCAGATGCTTTAGCCAAGGAAGGCAGTAACAAACCACAGACCTACCAGCCACTATTTTTTCCAGAAGTCAAAACTCTCATTAGGAGAAAATCAGAAACAGATTGGAAAAACAACACTGGTTATAACTACGGAAAAGATTTTCGGAAACACTTGAACAGAACAGACCAAGTCACAGTTTTTCGCTTACGCACTGGACACTGCAGACTCAATAAACACTCACATAAATTAGGTATGAGCCAAACAGCTCTCTGCCGGTGCCTTCGTGCTGAACAGACTCCAGAACATGTCCTGCAAGACTGTCCTCTCCTGGCGGAGCTGCGGAGCGACATATGGCAACACTCAGTAGAACTGACAACTAAGCTTTGGGGAAACCTAAGAGACCTTGAAAAGACATACCAGTTTATGACCCACAGTGGATTATGCGCATGACCAGAGATCGCTGAAGAAGAAGAAGAGATGCTTAACGAAATATGATTAAAGAATACAAATATGGGGAGGGGGAAAGGGAGAAAGGGGGGGGGGGGGGACGATTTGTATGATGATATTAGGGACTGTGTTAACTTTGTGGGAATTAAAATAATGCTGATATTTTTTTCCCCGTTGTATCTCGCTAATATGTCGGGCACTAATCTGTGCAGCTGTTGTTTGTGACCGAAATATTTAAATTTTGTAATGAAAAAATAATTGCTTTGAATTATAAAAGATCGGAAATATCTATGGTAAAATAGGCAGAGACGGGAGGGGAGAGAGATCATGCTGGATGGTCAAGAGGATTGCTTGGGGGGTGGGTGGGGGGGGGGGGGCTCATCAAAACAATTGATCTACAATATCAAGGATGCAGATGTGTGGAGAGACACGCACGCATAAACAATTAGACAAGGTACATGACGATCGTAGTGATCTTACATTTTGTGTCTTTGTCAAACTTAAACTGATTAGGTAATATCATCAGATTCAATCAGCAGATCTATTGCATTTGTCGCTCTCGTCACGGCACCTCTGCAGTCTCTCTTTCTCTGGCCAGTTCTTCAGTCCTATGTGCTTTCATAGCCAATGCACTTTAATTTCTTGTTTCTACTGAGCAAGCGGGAAGAGGAAAAAGACAACGAGCAGGCAGTTGAGGAAATAAATTAGGTTAGGCCAATAAGTAGTTCCCCGTTGAACTGATAAAACAGGAGAAGTAAAGAAAAGATAATGTACCATGAAATATTGCTGTTGTGTGCTAAATGGAGTTGCCTCTGATCGCACACTACCAAGTGTCTAGCAGGTACTCTTCAGCTTCCTTTTTTAACAAGACAACTCGACGACGATGACACCGTCATACAAGTTTATTTAACAGGATACATGACACAAATGCAGAGACGTAGTTATTGATCACAGCTGACATTCGCACATCGTTCATTTGTCCTCACAGCTCTCTATCTCTCAATGTGTAGTGACCTCTCCTGGACTACTGCAGACACCAGGATGATGGCGTCCCACTCTCTGGACGCGTCGTACAGCTGAACAGGACGACTTCTCCCATTCACTGGACCTTGATATTGATTCAGCATACAACACGGCTGACTGGAGACGAACTTCTCTTGCCGTACTCCGAAACCAGGCACTACTGGTCTTCCCGTCCCCTGGACTTACTTTGCCAGCGGGACCATATTTTCCATACCGCAATCCCGACACTTACTCGGACCTAAATGCCCGATAGTCGTACGGTATGTTTGTCTGTTAGACTCGAGAGATTACCTGGACCCTGACTTGGTCTCTGACTCTCGTTTTCTCTCTCTTCTCGCTTCTCGCTCTATCTTGACTGCCCCCGAGGGGCTTTAGCCCTCAGGCTACAGCTCTCTCTCTGGACTGTCTACGCAGCCCAATTTATATATGTCGAATCCGTGTAGGTAGATGGTGAATACACGAGAGGCACGCATGTGAGCGTTCCCGGGGATCACGCTTATGTGGGTGGCTGACGTTACCCGAGAATCACGCTGTCACTTAATTCATACTTTATCTCGTTATCCACGCTTTCAGCCCACCACACAGATTCCTACGCGTCCCCTTTCTCTCGTGCACGCACGCCTTGTTCATGAATAGACGTTTTCACTGGTCTCCTCTTAATACTCGGATTATATTGACACTCTTTCCTCGTGAACTTACAGGAAGTACAGGCATACCATTGTCCCTTCCCACAATATCACACTTAACCCAAATCGGCGCGCAACTATTGCACATAGCCCAGGCAGTGAATATATGAATAGTGAGTTAAACAACAACAACATATGATACAGGCAACGCCTAGTAGGACATCTTGCACGAACTACAAGTCATATTTAGCGAAATGGACAAGCCATTTGCCTCGCGCTTGAAAGGTCGAGAGTTCGTTCCACGGCTGTGTCCTTCAATTCACGAGTGCATTTTTTATGGAGATACCTATGGATCGTCACCGGACCTACGGAGTTTGTGCTCTGCGTTGTGCTCACCACAGGCGGCAACCGTTCTGCAGAGAGAGACCGAGCCGTATAAGATAAAACCCGGTACAATGTAGTCGATCCTCTCGACTTTAACCTTTATTCCGAACCAAACAAATGAAACATAACCATCACATTCAACATCTGTTTATTTTCCTGAAAACAAAACTAACGTGCTTCACAGAAAACAATACATTACGGTCAACATCGTGTTCACATCGACCCTGTGCTATGCTTAAAAGCTAACAAAGATAACATTTCGCCTCCTGCGATCTGCACTCAAAAATCTCCGAGACAGAATATATACGGAAATCTAAATCTAACACAGTCTAACTACTGATGAAAATCCAGATCTAACACACTCTGACAGCTGAACGTACCACCACCATTAAACCAGTGAGCCATTCCATCTATCTCCGCTCAGTCCTCTGAAGCCATGTCGCGCTAAGAACCACGTGCAGTTCCACGACGAAAAGTAGAAATTACATATTTCTCGTCTTACCGCCGCTAACGCACATTTAACAAGCCAAGAGACAAGAGAAACCATTTTCCTGCCGGGGCTTTATTGCTTTATTTAACCACCGAGATTCCCTGGCCACTTCCGACCTCCAAGTCTAACAGTCTTATTTCGCAAGTGAAGCCAAGCCAAAATGATTACCAGGCTAATAGTCTACAATCTTTTCCGCCAGCATGTTAGATTAACTTCGCGGGGTCTGCCTCTGCTTTGTTTTCCAGAAACAGTACCCTCCATCGCCGTTCTCTCCAGGCCACCATGTGAATATTGAATGTAATCATCATCATTGGCACCTTTCCGTCTTTTCAGACGATAGTAATTTGGTAATCTGGTAATCCTAGTTTCAGCTTCATAGCAAACGGGTCACCCCATAGTTGCTCCGCTCCTGTGCCAACGAAAAACACACTAGCTCACAGTGTCACGCCATGCACTCAACTCAGAAGCTGGGCGACGAAACTATGTCCTTCCAGTCTACAAATGGAACAAAAATGCAATGGCCACCGTCTGGCAGAAAAAAACAGATTTGCCACGGCTTTAAAAAAAGTGGCCGTGCCTAGAGTCCATTTTGACCTGAAGCATTATATGAGGATTAATAAATGGTCACCCCAGCAGTACCCTCACTATTAGCTGGGGAAGGGACTTAGGACATTACATCCACCAGCAGGAGTCGCCCCTACAACGACCTGACTGCCTTCTTTAACGACTGTTCACCCAACAGCCATGCAGTTCTTTGGCACAAAGGAGACACTTGAACTTGGGTTTCGGACTGCCGACTCCCTACAAGGTGTTATTTTACGGGGTTTTTTTAAAATCACAATCGACGTCACTGCACATTGGGCATACCCATGCGTGCTCAGCCCTCCGAAGCAGCAGCCACTCCAAAGTACTTCTACTAACTGTACCCATGAGAAGCTGGTTATATTGTCTCCTTTCTCGGCCTTGAAGACGGCAAAGACGTGCTTCACCATGCTTAACTCCCATGTCATGTTATACTGCGCTATGAGGAGGCATGAGACTTACAGACCATGGCGATGGCGAGTGTGACTACCAAGACCCGCCTGTGTCAAGAAAAGTCTTCCACAATGATAGCATGGGATTTCAGGACTATTGTGAAGTTCCTCCTCTCCATAACACAAAGCCTAGGCAGTATTGTAGAGACCATATGTTGCCCATGCATAATGATCCCTCCCTCGACCTGCCTTGTTCACTCCAAAGGAAAGGTAAAACCAGTACGTTTGGAACGAGGCAGGTTGCAGAAGCTGCCGGATCAGAAGAGCAGTGCTCTATCTGTCCGCCTGTCAGAGCTTCCCTCCTAGACCAGCTGCCAGCCAAGGCGAAGGGCCTGCTCTGCCCTGCCATAACACAAAGTTTTCAGGTTGCATTTCCTCTTCCTAGGATAAGGCTAGTTTCTTTCCCAAAGCTCTCCTCCGCCCGAAGCCGTTGGCACAATATGAGATGTTGGGTTAGTATACGCCGGCCGCCCAACATTCGGCGTTACAGAAGACAGGTGGTACCGGTTACTGTTATAGGGTAGCTCAGTCATATCTGACCAAGACCTGACACCTTAAACATAATAATAGGACTTTTAATAAAAGAGGAACAATGAATACATCTGGTTGCCTACGTTTCTACACTATCTGATATTTTATGTTTACTAAAACCATGACTGTCTCTCTCTCTCTCTCTCTCTCTCTCTCTCTCTCTCTCTCTCTCTCTCTCTCTCTCTCTCTCTCTCTCTCTCTCTGATGGTCATACGGGAGCACCTGACGTTATACAGTTTGTTTGAACAGTCGCCCACTTCAATAGAGCCTTCTGGTTTACAATAAACAATTCATAGAGTAGACAATCTAAGATTTGAATATTTTCATGGATCATACAAATACGAGTTGCAGAATACCAACCACAGACAGCTGCTCATAAAAAATGTTGTTATTGTCCTTCCATTGTGGAAAACATGGGCTACATGTAGGTGTACTGACATAAGGTAGCCAGATAACTTGGAAAAAAAGGGGGGGGGGGAATAACAGAGATTGTGCAATAAATCCTCTGCATGCACCAACGATGAGTGGGATAGCACCACATTCCCACTGGGGCACCTGTTGGTTCACTTTGTGGATCCCTCGGCCGGATGCGTTTACCTTCTCGCAGAACTGTGTTCTTCACCAACTGCATAAATTATGTCCCCGTGTTAACAATCGACGATAGGGATGAACTGAGTTCATCAATTTTATTGTGATTTAAACGCGAACAATAGTTGCAGGACGAGTCAATTTCTCCTGTTTTGTTAGTAGTGTTTCCACACACTGCAATAAACTGTAACTAATGGTAATGACTTTGGACCTTTGCATGATAATAGTACTGCATCAATGTACCCCGAGTGATCGAGTGATACCTAAAACTGTAGGACATTACAATTGTAATCGAAAGCACATGATAATTTTTTTTAATATATGAACCCCCCACACCCCACCCCCCCCCACCCCCACCCCTCTTTTCCCCCAGTGATCCTAAATAATTTAAAATATGGATCGATGTAGATCTAAGAAGATATCTATGACGATACATTTCCACTTGGGAAAAAGAGATACAGATAATTATAAAGGCCTGTTGGTACAGTGCCAAAAATCCAGTGGTTTTCATTCTGGTACAAGGGGGTACTACTCTATAATCTGAAGAATATTCACGAACACACACAGACACACGCCTGTCTAGGCCCAATAATTTTACCAGAAAGCTGGAGTTTTACCTCGGCCGAACTGGCCCTTTGTATTACTGTACTGTCCCTGATCATAGTATGTACCATCATAAACTGCTTTATCCGGGCATTTGAAGGAATAGGTGCATAGTTTCCTTACACCTGGACTACTCAATAATAACCTTCAATCTTGCAGGTTAGAGTTGATTTCTATAACAGTAAAGCGTGTGTGTGTGTGTGTCTAAAAACTAGACGTGGTGTTTACAAATAAAAGGGACGCCTATTTGGTTAGACGGGCTAATGGATTTTTGAAAACGTACTTTGAGCTTGTAAAAATGACCAAGTCACTTATGCCACAGCCCGGCTCTTGAGTAGAGCGACCCTCAGATGGATAGTGAGATGAACGGACCGGGAGAAACAACCGGTTAGGCCTGTAGTCAAGTCAGATGACTCTGGTCCCCGAACCCACACGTAGACCAGGCTCGTGCAACAAAAAGGTAGGGAAAAAAAGAGTTGAAGTAATGTCTTTTTCCAAGGGAGGTGTTGGCTGGTTTATGGTGTACTCAAGGGACATCCCCAACAGACTAATATACAAGCCATAAACTAGCTGTGTGTGCCTCTCTTGAGTAGTAGACTTCTGTAGCTGTTTTAGAAAAAGCTACAATGTGACACTCAATTTTTTTTTATACCAACGTGTAATGGTGTGCGCATCACTCTTAAGCTCACTAACAACACAGTGAAAATATAAAATTGTAAACATAAGATATTATTAAACAGTATAATATATGATAATAGTTCAGGCCTATGAACTACCTGTATGTTGAAGAATATGCATAGCTTCAGATTATGCAATCTCATGCAAGTTCAGCCCCCAAAAAATTAGTCATTGTAACATTGTTAAGGACTACTGTGTGTACTAAAGCAGCCCAGAGTTCGTTTCTGTTTCTCGGGTCAAAGGTAATGTTATGGGATAACGACTTTTTTTGGAATAGTGGTACCTAAGATTGTGGTTGTCATATCATAAGACAAAATATGAACCTTGAACCATCGCCAGAAACAGATGTGGTGTTTCAGACAGTGAAGCGTATCATTTTATTGGTTTAAGCTATTACACATGTAAGTATCAGCGCGTGTTTATTATGACAATTTAAATGTGGCGCCTTATAAATTGCTCATATTCAAGTTTCCCGGCCCATCTACACACTGGCTGACCTTTCATTCACACTTTCTCAGACTGTTCTAGGTCAGAGGGGTGTCACGTTTTCTTGCCTCCAATTACATCAGCACCAATGTCGCGTGTTCTATACTACACAACGACACAGATTTTAAGGTTTCCAGAACATCTAGAACTGGCCCTAATAACCCCCCCCCCCCCCCCCCTCTTACCCACAGCCTGAGTCTAGGTCCCACGAGTGACTCTTTTCGAAGAAAACAGAACAACTTGACAGCCCTGGCTGAAAAAAAGTGTGTAGATGAGCCGGGAAACGTGAATAGGACCTATACATTTAAAAGCATTTTCCCCCGTGTATGTTCCACAGCCCCATTTGATTTGGGGGCGAAAGGGGGGGGGGGCGTTGTCCCAAAACCTCAAGCATGTCATAAAAGGTGAAATATGGGCGTGTTTCCTTCGAAATCGGAGTAGTCTGCACACACATCAGCTGGATCTGTTAAACTCATGTACATGCAAAGCTCAAGTTCCGGAACAAGGTCCAGAAGTGGACGAACAGCCTGAACTTTCCGTTGAAGTTTACAACTGGTGAACGCTAAGAAGAAAAAGAGGAAGAAAATGCATTGAACAAGGTGGCAAGGTGGTTAAATTCATACTCGTAAAAATAAATGATGATAGAAGGTACCATATGCTCTCTCTCTCTCTCTCTCTCTCTCTCTCTCTCTCTCTCTCTCTCTCTCTCTCCCTCTCTCTCTCTCTCTCTCTCACTCACTCTCTCTCTCATTCGCGTGCGCGCGCGCTTTCAGATACGTCGGAATCTGGAGGCGTATACCTCGTTTTTCTCTCCCCCATAGTTATTGGGGGGGGGGGGTGGGGGGGTTCAGACACTTCCCTCCCCCTTTTCTGTTGAAATGTGTAAAGTGTTTTGCTCCCCACCCTACATAAAACTTGTAAATAAGTCCTCTTTGCTAGTTTCTGTTTATGCGTATCATAATATTTCAAATATATTATCATATTTATAGACCTTTAGATCATAACGTTACCCGTTGTTCATATTATAATTTCCTTGAACAAGGCATACGTTCCTTTTCGACAACTGTGTAGTGAACCGATCGTTGAGCAAGAATTTTGATTTGATTTGATTTAAGAACCGACATTACAGCACTCGGGGAATCCAGATAAGTGCTCCGTCCCCATCTTCACCAGCCAGCGTAGTAGCATTTTGATTAAATGTCTGTTTTGCCTTTCCTCTTAGCCTCGAGCCTCTGCCAGAACCCCTCGTCACTCCCCCCTGCATCAGTCTCACGAGACTGGTGATCAGTCTGCTCCTCCGAACTGTACACGCTCTCCCACAAGGCAGTAACCACGTCTGCCTTATCATGCATCAGTTGTCCACCAAGTTTTACAGAACCAGCCAGTCTGTCCACCGGTTCATTTCCCAACACAGTGGCCTAACCCGATGAAAAAATCCAGACAATACTCCTCACCAGTGTCCTCCGCAACGAGGCATGCCACTTTGCACGAAGAATGCCTGTCCTGATCTTCCTCAGCATGCTTTATGAGTCAGTGAGAAAGAAGTGGCAGCCTACTAAATGTTAAATTGCCTCTTAAAAGTAAACAGCCAAACTTCCCATAATGGAATTATACGCAACAAACTTTTTGTTTTCAATGTCAAGAAAAAATAAGGCTATATAATTTAGATCGTTTCTTCACAGTTATGACAGAATGGCAGCACCGCCAAAAATTGTAGTTAGGAAAGCCCTCGAAGAGGACTATGAAGCTGTTTTGGACATTACCAAGGAATTCAACCTGGGAGCAGACTATCTCTATTTTCAGTACACCGAGTTGATCAATGATCCAGACTCCTCTTATTACGTTTGTGAGGTGGATGGGGAGGTGGTAAGTTGACTCTGTCACATCAACACTTGTATTAGTTTTAATTAAACAAATTCCCACACGTTTATTGTCAATTACAGTGTTATTCCCCGGCAGTACAATGGCGGCCAGCACCGCGTTACCCCCGGAAAATAAGAGCTACCTCACAAATTGCACAGCTCAACGAGAGAGGAGAAGAAGTGGAGGACTGGCAGACATATGCCAGACTCCAGCTAATCAACAAACCAGATGACTCCCCATCTTTTTTCTCCAGGAGATGGCTTTCAACCAGCCGCCCAGACTTAACATTTGCCACGTTAGACTTAGCAAGCAACATACATAAAATGGTGCTCAGCCAACTAGCAGGTAGTGACCACCGACCGATCCTGATTTCTGTTCTAAATATGAGAGGCCTTCATTCGATGCCGCCCCCTCGTTGGAATTACAAGAAAGCTGACTGGAACAGTTTTGCTAACCTTGCTGATGTATACTCGATAAATGTAAACGGCAAATCAAGTCAGGTTGCTAAATCAGTAAAAGAGTTTACAGAAGCTATATTAAAAGCAGCCAAAGAGTCCATACCTCGGGGTTCAAGGAAAGATTACATCCCATTTTGGTCCCAACAAATTCAAGACCTCCACCAAACTCTCTCAGAAGCAAGAGATAGAGTAGAAAGCAACCCAACGGTAGAAAACAACATTGCTTACAAAGCAGCAGAAGCTAAGCTAAAAAAAGAAACACTTCAAGCAACTAGGAAGAGCTGGCAAGACAAAACCAAGAGCCTAAGTTTTGAAAAAGATGGGTCCAAACTCTGGAAATTAGTCAAGTGTCTAAATGGAGAAGCCCAACAAGCCAATCCAATAGTAATAAATGAGGGCAATGAGATCAGATCTGGAAACGATGCTGCAAATATCCTTTTGAATCAGTTTAAATCTGTTAGTGATATTAATATAGAAAAGTACAGAGAAGATGAGGTAGTACAAAGAATAAAAGAACTCGAGGAGGCCAGCAAGAGTAAACCAGCAGAGAGCATCATGACAGATAAATTCTCAATGAGTGAACTTAACACAGGACTCAACCAGCTGAAATCAAACCAAGCCCCTGGCCCCGATAAAATCACGAATGATATGTTACTACACATGGGTCTAAGTGCCAAAAAGAAATTATTAAACATCTTTAATGCCAGCTGGATTTTTAGTATAGTTCCTCCAGATTGGAGGAAGTCTGAAATCTTCGTAATCCTGAAACAAGGAAAGCCGAAGAACAACGCAGACAGCTACAGACCCATCAGCCTCACTAGCTGTCTGTGCAAACTATTTGAAAGATTATTGAACAACCGACTGACCTGGTTCCTAGAGAAAAACGTCAAACTAATAGAGGAACGGGCAGGTTTTCGACGTTGTAGATCAACAGAAGACCAAATTATATTTATTGCTCAACACATTGAAGATGCATTCCAAGAAAAAAAGCACACTATTGCAGTTTGGGTGGATATGGAAAAGGCCTTCGACAAAGTGTGGAAAAATGGGCTGAAACAAAAGCTACTTGAAAGTGGAATATCCCATCACATGCTTGGGTGGATCGTAAAATATCTTGAAAATCGATCTGCAAGAGTCAAGATACAGGGTTCAAGGAGCAGATCAGTCTCAATGACACATGGAGTTCCACAAGGCGGAGTTCTGTCCCCAATTCTTTTCCTAGTTTACATTAACGACATAAAATCAACCCTCTGTAATGGAGTTCAAGCCGTTATGTATGCCGATGATCTGGCGCTACTGAGTTCAGAGGAGGACACTGAAAAAAGCACAGACAAGGCTTCAAGAATCCCTCGGAACTCTAGAGAGGTGGTCCAATAGCTGGTACATGCCTGTAAATGGGGCCAAAACCACACACACCATTTTCAGTCTCTCTACCAAACCCCAGAAAGTTTCACTTAGATATGGCAGCCAGGCACTGATACATGATGACTCACCGTCATCTTTAGGAGTAACCTTTGACTCAAGACTCACATGGAGAAAACAGATAGAAAAGACACAGAGCAAGGGACTCAAGAGAACACAACTGATGAGGAAGTTAGCTGGAACAGACTGGGGGGCAAACCTCAATGTCCTTAAAAGGACCTATACAGGCTATGTGAGGCCAACACTAGAATATGGAATAGCTGCTTGAGGCACAGCAGCTAAATCAAATTTTCAGAAAGTCTCAAAGATCCAAAACCATGCTCTCCGTATTATGACAGGGGCAATGCGCTCGACGCCCATATCAGATATGGAAACAATTACTGGTCTCCATAATCTGGAAGATAGGAGAGACACAAAGATCCTCACCCAGCTCTCCAAATACCACCACTTTCAAGAACAACCCATGTACAGCCGACTACAGAAACCCCAGAAGGCTAGACTAAAGAGAACTTGCTTTATTAAGAACGCAAATGCCAAGCTCGCTGTCCTTAAACTCCCTCCCATAATACCAAATGTTCCACTTAAACCTTACAACGACAGCCCCGCTTGGCTTAGGGATAGCCTACCAACAGTCAGAACCACTGTAACAGGGGTCTCCTCCAAATCATCAATGAGCAGCACTGATATGAAATCAACTACAGAAGGAGAGATCAATAGACTTTACCCACACCAGAGTTGGATTCGAGTGTATACAGATGGTTCAGCCAAAAGAGCAGTAAGAGACGGAGGAGGAGGAATATACATAGAATGCCCAAATGGTTTTAAAATCAACCATGCTGTACCAACAGGTTCATATTCCTCCAATTACAGAGCAGAGGCAGAAGCACTTCTAGCGGCATGTTCTTTCCTGAATGGACAACAGCACAGCAAATATAGCAGAGTGGTCTTTCTGACTGATGCTATGTCAGTTCTACAAGCAATTGTTAACCCAAAAGACACTCAGTTTGTAGACTTGACGCAACAGCTGATTTACTTAGGCTCTTCAGTAGAACAATCTGTACTGCAGTGGATTCCAGGTCACTGTGGCTTGGAAGGCAATGAAATAGCGCACAGATTGGCCAGAAGCGGCAGTGACATGGTACAACCAAATAGCGACTTAACCCACCAAGAGATGAAAACACTAATACAATCTAGTATCCAAGAAAGGTGGCTGGATACCCACACCAGATTTTCTCCCCAAGACTCACTTCATCGCCTCTCTAGAGAGGGACAGTCTATTATATTCAGACTAAGGACAGGGCACAACAGATTTCGTCAACATATGTTCAAATTTTTCGGTGTAGGAAATACGGAGACGTGTCCCTGCAGCGTGGCACCCGAAAATGCTGAGCATGTGCTCCAACACTGTCAACTGTATGCTGACAACAGAGACGCAATCTGGCCTGTTCCAACCACAATGAAGACAAAACTGTATGGTACACAAGAGGATATGGATTGCACGATAGCTTTCATAAAGGCTACCGGCCTCCTGATATAAGTTTTCTGACAGAAGGATCGAAGAAGAAGAAGAAGAAGGATACTTTAAAAATAACCACTATTCACCAATAAGTCCTAAGTAAAATCGTCAGCTAGAATGAGAGACTCGAAGAATACGTGATATAAAATCACTGAAGCTGTGTTACCAATAATGCACTACAAGCATGCCATACATACAAGAAATGCTTATTTGAGGAAAGCTGTATTGCTGGACAAGAGAGACTGGGGCGAATGGGTCTGCAGGAAATAGAGTCACAATACATTCAGGCCGGAATTCGTGATTTGAATTGAAAACATTGCCCCAGTATGGGACGCAATATGTTTATCTACTTTAAAGCCCCATCTGGGCTGTAGTCGGGGCACCTTATACAACCTAAAGGTTGAACGGGGTTTCTGGAACCTGTACGCGGGTTTATCATCCGATTCTAGAACTCTTATGTCACCAGGTGTTTATCGCTCGTTGTGCGGTTCTAGTGGGTTGAATGACACTCACTCACTCACTCACTCACTCACTCACTCACTCACTCACTCACTCACTCACTCACTCACTCACTCACTCACTCACTCACTCACTCACTCACTCACTCACTCACTCACTCACTCACTCACTCACCCACCCACCCACTCACTCACTCACTCACTCACTCACTCACTCACTCACTCACTCACTCACTCACTCACTCACTCACTCACTCACTCACTCACTCACTCACTCACTCACTCACTCACTCACTCACTCACTCACTCACCCACTCACCCACTCACTCACTCACTCACCCACACACTCACTCACACACCCACCCACTCACTCACTCACCCACTTACACACTCACTCACTCACTAGTGATTTGAAAAGCTATAACAGTGCTCCAGAAGATTACATAACTGTATTTGAATAAGTATAAGTCTATATTCCCTATACACCAATGGCGGGGAAAGAGACATTTAGATTGCTTATTGTGTTACTCCTTGGTTTTCTGTCGACCCTGTGATTATATGTGTAGGTCCTGATCGAAGTGCAATGGAAGGGCCTTATCCTGTGAGCACGACCTTATTGATCATCGTAGCTTCTGTGCCAAAATTATTCCTAAATGTGTAATAAAAGTCAATGGTCTTATTTTGGGACAAGTACGGAAATTTAAGTATCTGGGCACATGGATAACATCAGATGGAAGATGCATAACTGAGATAAGAAACAGAATAGAACAGGCAAAAACTACGCTCTATAAAATGAAGAACATCTTATGCAATATATGTTGGTCATTGAGGGTTAAAAAAAAAGAATTCGCCGTTCTGCGGAGAGACCGAGCCAGATGGGATAAGTCAAGTGGAGAAAAACAATTCTAGCCCTTCGCATGCAAAGTCTATTTCAAGGCTTTTCCCCCACCATAAACAAAGATGCACGTACTCACTACATTTTTTAAAAAATGTCACTTTGTCTGTTTTACCACTTTTAGAGCGGTGTAGACAGGGAGTCTTGAGCTTTAGGATTTAGGGCCACCTGGCTAGTGCTGTCGCCACGGACTCACTACATAATGTTCTGCAAAATACCTATTACAGCAGCACTTATAAATGATGCCTAAGAAAAATGCTAGTACTGCACACTGTTGCGTACCACCAGAAAAAAGTCCTGGTCTATTTAATGAAGTGTATTTAACATGGTGTATTCGAACCTTTATTTATTTTCCTCAGGCGGCGTTTGAAGGTGTTTCGCTGCTTGACGACAACAACACTCTAATGGCTCGTTCGGCCAGGGTCAAGGACAAGTTTCGAGGCCAGGGACTCCTGAATCAGATTAGAAAGAAAATCTATGAAGATTATAAAGATGTTCCTGGGCAGAAGCGAATTCGAAATTGCTGCGCGAATATTGTCAGACTGGTGGACAGCGCTACGTTCAGGAGCCAGAACCGATTGCTTGGGACTAGGGTAAGATATCACCATCATCATCATGTGTGCCGTTATACGTCGCATAGCCCTCGGAGTCTACTCCTCAATCCGCTATACCCTGTGCCATTTTTTTTTCAGTATCGTGAATAGAATCTAAATGAAAACCGTAGGCCTCTCTCATCAACATTCATCTTATGGTTTATTTTGAGCGTTTTTGCCTCCTTGGTCCATTTGTTTCTTGTTTAAGTGCCTTTTTGGTGGTTATCTAATCACTTCTCCTCAGGATGTGTCCAGTAAATAGTTACTTTGTTTGTCTTATACCATTTAACACCAGCAGTTATCAAGACATTAGAGTAAATAATATTGATATGATTTTAGATCAGTGTTTCAGACCACAAATATAGGCGGAGACTGCTAGCAGCCTCGGCTAGCTAGCAGCAGTCACAACGTGGTCGAGCTTTTCATTTTTTTTTTTTTTTTTTCTCAAAAAGGACTTGGACTTGGACTTTAAAAAGAACCTTGGCGTGTTACGGAGCAAATATAAAATTAAACAAGGAAAATGGATTACAATGGCGCATTCAGCACTCGTAGTGCTAGACACAGATTATCTACAGACTAATCCGCATTCAAGAGATGATGATGACATCTGGTGTATGAATTACGTTGTTTGGGTAAAGTCGGGAGATGTGAACCAGCGTCATTGCGCACGGTTATAAACCATAAGTGCTCTGCCACCAGTTCAGATGACTGATTAAAAAAAAACTGTCCGCCTGTGTCCGCGTCCGCAAGCAACTCCGTAGCTACAGCGACGTTCCTTCATTTACCCTAGAGTGTCAACTCTAGTACTCATATCCTAGAGGCTGGGTGAACCCCGGGGAACCGCCCGGTTTCGAACACCGGCCGTGCAGCGAGTCGCAGTTGGCTTTGAAAGCGAGCCTCCTATCGACTGCGCAAACGCGGATGTTTAAGACCTCAAATGTAATTGTCAGGAATTGTGTAGGGAAACTCTCTCTCACACACACACACACACACACACACACACACACATATATATATATATATATATATATATATATATATACATATATATATATATATATATATATATATATATATATATATATATATATATATATATATATACACATACAGATTTAACACTTCTTCTTCTTCTTCTTCTTCTTCTTCTTCTTTAAATTAACTGGCTGTAAACTTCGCTGAAAAGTTTTCGTTGTTGCGTTGTTGGTCCACTTCTGGACTTAGGTCTTATTTCAGCACTTGAATACTGCGTGAACATCCGATTGACAGATCTGGCTTATTTGTATTCATACTGTTGGTTCCTGGAATTCCCGGCAAAAGCACTCCGACTTTGAAGAAAGTCCTACTTGATCGACTCTTACGACATGCTTGTTAGGGAGGCAGTGTGTCTCATTCTCCCTCCCTCCCCCCCCCCCACACACACACAATGGGGGCTTGGAACTCATACGGGGATTCATCGCTACCGCGTGATCAATGATTCCTTTTTAGAAACTTTAGGGAGATTGCCGGCACCATTTTTAAGAACACACACACACACACACACACACACACACACATATATATATATATATATATATATATATATATATATATATATATATATATATATATATCCTTATCGCGCCCAGAGGCACATAAGGCAGAGACAAACTGTCGCCACTCAATTCGACCTCCTCTATATCTCCAGTTCTGTCCTTGGCGTAGCCTTGAGTTCGGCTTTAAATGTTCGCCTCCAAGTTCATCTGGGCCTACCTCTTCTTCGCTGTTCTTGTGGTGTCCATCGCATTGCCTCTCTCGGTCGTCTCTCTTTCTTCATTATGAAGACGTGTCCAATCCACCTTCATCTTTGCTTTTTAATTTCTAAATTTACATCGTCTAAGTCTGTCATTTTTTGTAATCTAGAATTGCTGATTTTATCTTCCCATGTAAACCCCAACAATCTTCTGAGAAGTCTTCCCTCAAAACTTCTGAGCATGTTCTCTATCTTTCTGTCTGTTTTGCAAGTTTCTGCTCCATAGAGGAGAACTGTCCCAACGCATGTTTTGTATATCCTGACTTTAGTTTTAGCGCTGTAGATGTTTGATCTCCAGACTCTCTGAAGTCTGCTGTAAGCAGCATTTGCAGCTTTCTGCATGATTTCAACCCCTGCATTTCCATCGAAGGAAACTTTGCTTCCCAGGTAAGTGAAGTCAGTTACTGATTACAAACCTACATTATCTATCACTATAGGTCTTTACCTTTTAGGGTTTACCTCCAGCAGTTTTGTTTTACTGACATCAATTCCTAACCCTGTCTGTTTTACTATTTCTGTGATCTTTTCTGTCTTTTGTTACAGATGTTCTTTACTTTGGCTGATGACTCACATATCATCTGCAATATAAATATATATAAAACTGTGTGTATTGCAGGCTTTTACAGTATATGATCCTCTCGATGTTGTAAAAGTACCAGCCTCTTATACTGATGACATCTCTGAAGTCCGGACCGTCGACCCTGAGATTCTCCGCTTCCTGTTTGAGGTGAAGGAATTGTCCACATATCTGTTTCCTTTGGGATTCCTGGTCGTTAATTCATGGTTTTTCGATCCATTGGTCAGCAACATCAAACACATAAAGAAACAGCATCCACGGGTAAGCATATCAGTTGTACTTGGAGAAAGTATAGAACAGTTAACTACTATTTCTAATGTAGAAAAGTCTTTAACAAATTCCAAGGAAACAGCACGCGGTCTCTTAGTTTTGTGTTGCCACTACAAGACTCCAACTATGAATGTTTTCAACATTGAAATCTACGGGAAACCAGCGCAGGGCCAAGAAGACAGCGAATTAAGGCCTTTTATATTCCATGGCTTGAAACAGGCAGTCTCTGTAATGGAACAGGATCATTCAAAACTTCCGCTCGCTTTAGGCATTAGCACAGACACTGATGAACTTTTACAGGTATGCAAAAATATCGTAGCACCGTTGGGGTTTTATCGCGATAAAATGGGTGCAGTGAAGAGTCATAACTTTTTTGAACAAGAGTTTGAACAACTTGCGAAATAACAATCGAGTACAAGCTGATTACCTGGCAAGAATGCCATGGTACTAGTTACCAGAGAGGCCCTTGTCGAAGACATGTGTTGAGCACAGCGCAAGGGAAAGACCATTCAAAACTTACATCGAGAACAGTCGGGGAAAATTTAATATAAGTTTACAAAGCTCATCGGCAAGAGAACATACATCTTTTTTTTTTTTTAGATAATGATGATGACACGGTGAATGAGAAAAAAGGATACAAAAGGAACGGGAAGGTAAGGTAGGGGGCAGAAAAAAAAAACGGAAGAAGAAGAAGAAGAGGAAGAAGAAGAAGAAGAAGAAGAAGAAGAAGAAGAAGAAGAAGAAGAAGAAGAAGAAGAAGAAGAAGAACAAAAACAACAACAATAACTAGAAGGCACACTGTGCATCACTGTTCAATGTCTCTTAGAAGTGATTATAGCAGTATGTGAAATCAAAATTCTTGCATTCTAATAAACAAAGATATGTAAGTATACCATGTTTTGAAATTAATAATCGCTCGCAATTCATGCTACAGTTAAAATATGTATGCTTTGAGTCATTCTTTTTTTAAATCAAATGCTAAAAAGAAATCACTGAGATTTTGTGTTGAATTTGTTCTGCTGTATGGAAGTTAAGTTTGATATTTGAAGAAAATACGATATGCTTTTTGTGAATACTGCAGATTATGCAACTAAACACAGCTGCCTTAAGATGTTTAACTGAATAATGAACACAAATACGGGAAGGGAGGAAATTGCTTGGGGAGCGGGGGGGGGGGGGGTTAGTTTGTATGATGAAATTAGGGGTATTGTTAACTTTTTGGGGATCCTCTCTTTCTTCTTTCTTTCTCATGAAATAAATTGTCTTTATCAGCAGTTTTGTCTCTTGTATGAATTTCACTGTCGTTGTTAGTTCATTTAGTGGTCCATAGGGTTAACGTTCCACTGTTTTTATTTCTGGTCAAAAGGTTTGCCTAAATGTGTCAAATTTGGTGCAGTCCTGGAGTATATGCTCGCTGTCTGGGACACCTTTCCACAGGTGCACATGGCTGATAGGCCTATCTTGAATTGTTTGTACATGTGGTTACGTAATCGGTTGTACCCTGTTCTGAGGCGGAGAATAATGACTTGTTCTGATCTGTCCTTAATAAAATAGTCGTCTTGTGCTGAGTTTGGTGGTTTCCTGATCGATTTAATTATCCATTTCTTTTGGTGGTATGTGACTGGTTCATCCGGCTGCACTTTTGTCGCAGCTTTCCCTGCCAATTGATCAGCTTTCTCATTTCCAGGCACTCCAAAATATCCACGGTATCCAATAGGGATTAAAATAATGCTGATATGAAAATGCACCATTTATTTCGCTGTATTTCGCTAATATGTCGGGCACTGAATTTTGCAGTTGTTATTTGTGACCGCATTATTTAAATTTGGCAATTAAAAAAAATTACTTTGAATTATAATAATCGGAAAGATCAATAGTAAAATAGGCAGAGACAGGAACAGAGAAATCATGCTGGATGGTCAGGAGGATTGCTTGTGGAAAAGCGCTGGAGGGGGGAGGGAGACACGCACGCATTAGCTATTAGACAAGGTACATGACGATCATAGTGATCGTACATTTTATGTCTTTGCCAACTTAAACTGGCTAGTTAAAATAATCAGCATCAGTCAGCAGGTCCATTGCAATTGTCGCTCTCGTCACGGCCCGTCTGCAGTCTCTCTTTTTCCAGCCAGTTCTCCAGCCCTATGTGCTTGCATAACTAATGCATCTTCAATTTCTTTATCTGCTGAGCTAGCGGGAAGAGGAAAAAGAAAACCTAGTAGGGAGTCGAGGAAAGAAATGTGGTTAGGACAATAAGTGGTTCCAAGTTGAGCTACAAAAACATAAAAAGTACAGAAACGATGGGGCTTCTTCTGTGCAGGGACCATGAAATACTAGTCACAGCCCAGGCAGTGAATATGTGAATAGTGAGTTAAACAACAACAACACATAACTAGGGAGGCAACGCCTAGTGGGACATCGTGCACGAACTACAAGTCCTATTTTGATCAAGCCGTTTGCCTTGCGCTCTAAAGTTCATAGGTTCGTTCCATGGCTGCGTCCTTTTTGGTCGCTTATAAAAGGAAGATGGCTACTCCGACTTTAATTTTATTTAAAAAAATGAAAAACAATTGTTGTGTGTCTATTGTTAATGTGTGAATAACTGTTTGTCATATAAATGTAAAACTCTATACTCATCTCTATAAATAATTATACTGCTGTCTACTCCCTTCTATCTACCTAGCCGCGTCTATATTTTATGAATGTTCAACATAACATAAATGTTGTACGGCACCACTGTTAAACTACATTTAAATTTATTTAAATAATATGTAACCCATAATCAGTGTTTGGTAAGATAATGAAACATAATTTGAATATGTTTTTGTGTCTATATAAATTGTATTTGAAATATATGTCTATTATATGATAAGTAATCATGTATTGTTGAAAAAATATTTTGAAATAAATATGTTTTGTCTATTGATAATATATGAAAGAAAATGATACAATAAAACAAATATATAAACTTTTATACATCTTCTGATTATGTCTCCATTAATTGTTGTCTGTTAAAATGTGGGGGGGGGGGGGGGGGGGGGAGTAGGTAAAATAATGGAATTGCAGCAAAACTACAGAAAAGAAAGCTATAGGGTTAAAGGGTCAAGATAAATGACTAAGAGAGAGAGAGAAAGAGAGAGAGAGAGAGAGAGAGAGAGAGAGAGAGAGAGAGAGAGAGAGAGAGAGAGAGAGAGAGGTGGGGAGAGGGAGAGAGAGACAAACAGACAGACAGAGAATGTTAGGCAAAGATACCAACATAACTTTGACTGGTGCTATCATGGGCCGTTTCGTTTACTGGAAAAGATATTCTGTCCAATAACTATAGAACAAGGTGTAACACATAAAGAAATTCATTTAATTAGTTAGGTGTGGCTTGTGAACAAGTAAGAGCATTCTTGAGAGACCTGAGAACTTTAAATCGGCTCTGTTAAGACTTAAGAAATAGTACATAAACAAAACCGAGTGAATTAAAGAACTGTTACGAAGACAACTTGGCTAAAATCAAAATAACAATAGTGTTAGTCTAATGTAAAGATTGAGGGCAAATATGTCTCGCAATAAGCAGTTATGGAAACTTAAAGGCGGTCGTAAAAGGTACGAAGTTACGAAGACAACGTGGCTAAAATCAAAATAACAATAGTGTTAGTCTAATTAAAAGATTGAGGGCAAATATGTCTCGCCATAGTCAGTTATGGAAACTTAAAGGCGGTCGTAAAAGATACGGGTTCTCACCCTAATCAGACATGGAAAGTAAAAAGCGGTCGTGGGGCAAAAAAGACCGGTTCTCGTCTGATCATATTAGTCAAGCAACGTCGGATGTTTTTAGTATGTAGATGGGCAACCACTAGGGGCAAACTACGTGTTGGAGACATTTTGTTGTTGTTGGTAAATTCTTCAATTCCCAATAATAACCGCTAATAGTGTGTGTGTGTGTGTGTGTTTGTGTGTGTGGGGGGGGGAGAGGTGGAGAAAAAGAAGAGAAAAGAAAAAGAGGAATGATTGTCTACCAAGCTATGACAGCGTGCTTACAAAATTAACGAAAAAACAAAAGTTCATTGACAACATTATTCGCGTAGTGACATCGGAAAACAATGTTATCGTAAGTACTATATGGTCACTCTGGGACGGCTAGTAAGTACTCTGTAAGTGATAAACGGTCTCTGACCTTTGGTATGCTGTAAACACATTCATGTTTTGCGGACTGTCTGTCAAGACAGGGGCGCCACCCAAAGGAACATCTGGAGAGTAATGGTTGCTTCACCTTGACTTTCCCACTTCTTTTCCCAACTATTAACAAATCGGTACAGGGACGTCGCCTATCGGGGGCCACAGGGAAAACAGAATTACAGACAAGAAAAGATAACTACGGTGGTACTATGTGGTTATCCAAAGGAGAAAATGCTTGAGAAGGAAAGAGAGAACCACCAACGCAACAGCAGTATTCTATTAGTCTGAAAATGGGGAAGCTGGGAAATTTATGTCGAGACAGGGGCGCCGCCTTATGTTTGTAAACATCTGGAGAGTAATAGTTGTTTCGCCTTGATGTCTCTTCATGGTCATTTTACCTTGTAATAACATAAGACGGTACAGGGGCTAAAGAGCCGGGGCCCCACCATCAAACAGTTACAGCGGATCACTATATGGTCGGACCGACTTCATGTGAAAGGGTGATTTGCTCCTGATTTTCATAACTTTTTTTTTTTTTTTTTTCAAGACAAAAAGTTAACCGCCGGGTCATGCCATCGACACAGCTGCATTACCCTCCTCGTTTCCCTCCTCATTTCCCTCCACATTGCTCTCCACATTTCCCTTCACATTCACTCCACAAATAATATGGATAATTCGCGGTATGTACTACTTTTGTGGATCCCTCGGCCGGATGCGTTTAACTACTCGAAGGACTGTGTTCTTCACCAACTCCATAAATTGCCACCATGTTCCCCGTTTTACAAGCGACGATAGGGATAAAGTGAGTTCATCAGTTTTATTACAATTTAAACACGAACAGGGTGCTGCATGGTCTCTAGGCACGGTGTCCGCCTCGAGTGCTAGAGGTTCCGGGTTCAATCCCCGGCAAGGGCTGGAATTTTTTCACGTGGACTTGGACCTCTAGTAATTCCCTCTGGGTAGTGAGATCGGAAGCCCGTGTGCATTGTTGCGCACGTAAAAAAAAAAATCCCATGGCAGGTGGAAATCGAAAAGAGTAGCCTAACAGCGCTACGCGGGCAAAATTTGGAGTTTAAAATCTACCTAAAGTATTTCAGGATCTTTGCCGGTGCTACAGAGCCTGTGCACTGTGCTGAACTTCTTTGGACTCAGACTTGAGTTAGAAGAAGAACAGAGCACTTATGGGTTACTACCCGTGTGCCATGATGTTGATCCGTTGTTCAAACCTCAAAACTTAAACGCGAACAATGGTTGCAGGACAAGTCAATCTCTCCTGTCCTGTTAGAAATCTTTCCACACTGTAATGTACTGGCATTGATAATAGTGCTGCATCAATGTTTTTAAAAGTACCCCGAGTGATACCTTAAACTGTATGACATTACAATTCCAATCGAAAGCACTTAGTAATTTATTTAAATATGTGAAACCCTTATTCCAGTGATTCTGAATAATTTAAAATATGGATCGATGCAGATGTAAGAAGACATCTATGACGATACATTCCCACTTTGGAAAAAGAGATGCAGATAATTATAAAGATCAGTTAGTACAGTGCCAAAAATCCAGTGGTTTTCATTCTGGTACAAGGGGTACTACTCTAATATCCGAAGAATATTTACAGACACGCCTGTCTAGGCCAAATAATTTTACCAGATACTGAAACTTCACCTCAGCCGAACTGACTCTTTGCGTTACTCTACAGTCCCTGATCATAGTATGTATCATCATAAACTGCTTTATCCAGGTTATTGAAGGAATAGGTGCATAGTTTCCTTGTACCTGGAATTATAACCTTTTAACTTGCATGTTAGGGTTGATTTCTCTAACAGTAAAGTGTGTGTGTGTGTGTGTGTGTGTGTGTGTGTGTGTGAGGAATGTGTGTGTGCGCGCGCGCGTGTGCGCGTGTGCACGTGTGTGTGTGTGTGTTTGCGTGCGTACTTTCGTGCGTGCGTGCGTGGGTCTAACATCTACATGTGGTGTTTACAAAAAGAAGGGACGCCTATTTGGTTAGACAGGCAAACGGATTTTTTAAAACGTACTTTGAGTTTGTAAAAATGACCATGTCACTTATGCCACAGCCCGGCCCTTGGTTAGAGCGACCCTCAGAAGAATAGTGAGATGAATGGACAGGGCGAAACAGCCGGTTAGGGCGATAGTCAGATAACTCTCCTCAATGGGGTTCCGGAACCCACACAGGGAGCATTTATTATATCTCGTCTAGATCTTGTTATTTAAATTCTTGCTATGGTATAGATAGTTCCAGATAGTTAATAGTCAACCCGTTCAGCTTGTCTAAAGGTTTTTATGCCTGTAATACTGGGGACAGTTTTGTGGTGGTGAGGACACCCGACCAGGTTCGTGTAATCAACAGGTAGCAAAAAAAAAAAAAAAGTTGAAGAAATGCTAGATCGCCTTTTTTCCAGGGGAGGTGTTGGTTGGTTTATTGTGAACTCAGTAGACATCCCCAACAGACTAATATTAGAGCCACAAACTAGCTGTGTGTAGTGGACTTCTGTAACTGTTTTAGAAAAGGCTTCTATGTGACATTAATTTTTTTTCAGACCTTTGTGTAATGGGGTGCGCACCACACTGAAACTGGCTAACATACAGTGAAAAACATGAAATTGTTAAAAAAAAGATATTATTAAACAGTATAATATATATTATAATAATAATTTAGGCCTATGAACTACCTGTATGTTGAAGAATATGCATAGCTTCAGATTATGCAATCTCATGCAAGTTCAGCCCCCCAAAAATTAGTCATTGTAACACTGTTAAGGACTACTGTGTGTACTAAAGCAGCCCAGAGTTCGTTTCTGTTTCTCGGGTCAAAGGTAATGTAACGGGATAGCGACTTTCATATGACAAAATATGAACCTTGAACCATCGCCAGAAACAGATGTGGTGTTTTTTTACAGTGAAGCATATCGTCTTATTGGTGTAAGCTGTTACACGTGTAAGTAGTAGTGCGGGTTTATTATGACAAGTTAAATGTAAGCGCCTTATAAATTAGTCATATTCACGTTTCCCATCTACACACTGGCTGACCTTTCATTCATTCTTTCTCAGACTGTTCTACGTCAGAGGGGTGTCACGTTGTCTTGCCTCCAATTACATCAGCACCAATGTCGCGTGTTCTATACAACACGACGACACAGCGTTTAACGACCCCAGAACATCTAGAACTGGCCCTAACACAACCCCCCCCTCCCCCCCCCCACCCATAGCCTGAGCCTAGGTCTCACGAGAGACTTTCTTCGAACTTGACACCCCGTTGACCTAGATCAGACTGGGAAAGTGTGTAGATGGGCCGGGAAACATGAATAGGACCTATAAATTTAAAAGAAATGTTCCCCTGTGTATGTTCCAAGGCCCCATTTGATTTGGGGGGAGAGAGCAGTTCCCGAACCCCCAACACCCCCAACAAGCATGTCGTAAACGGTGAAATATTAGCGTGTTCCTTCGAAATCAGAGCGCGTCTGCCTAAGAGGCGAGTACTCAGCAGTATGCACACACATGAGCTGGATCTGTAAAACTCATGTACATGCAAAGCTTAAGTTCCGGAACAAGAACAAAGTCCAGAAGTGGACGAACAGCCTGAACTTTCCGTCGGAGTTTACAACTGGAGAGCGTTCAGAAGAAGAAGAAAAGACATTGAACAGGGTGGCTAGGTGGTTGAACTGTAAAACACCCACTAGTACTCGCAAACGAGAGCTTTTAGATGTCGCTAATAATGTACTCATATAATCTATTTCAACTGGCTCTGATCCCTTATCTGTCCCCAACATTATGTCTTGTGTACTGTCGACCGTTTTTTTTTTTTTTCTGTTGGGATTACATGTTTGTGCATACTCGTATAAATAATGATAAAAGATACCACATGCCTCTCTCTCTCTCTCTCTCTCTCTCTCTCTCTCTCTCTCTCTCTCTCTCTCTCTCTCTCTCTCTCTCTCTCTCTCTCTCTCTCTCTCTCAGATACGTCGGAATCTGGAGGCTTATACACATCCTTTTTCCCTTCCATATAATTTTTTTTTTTTTGGGGGGGGGGGGGGGGGTTTCATATTACCCCCCCCCCCCCTTTCCGTTGAAATGTTTAAAGTACTTTGCTGCCCATCCTACATAAACCACGTAAATAAGTTCTCGTTGCAAGTTTTTGTTTATATGTATAATTTTTTTTCAAACATACTATCGTATTTATAGACCGTTCAGCACAAAACATTACCGTTGTTTATATTATTATTTCCTTGAACAAGGCACACGACCCTTTTCTTTCGACAACTGTATAGTGACCCGATCGTTGAGCAAGAAGTGGCAACATACTGAATGTTAAATTGCCTAATAAAAGTCAACAGCCAGACTTCCCATAATGAAATTATACGCAACACACTTTTTGTTTTCAATGTCTTCATAAAATAATGCTACAGTTCGTTACTGTATAGATCGAAAATCGCTTTATATAAACCCTGGGAACCCTGGCATCAGTGGAGTAAACTGCCAACTCAGCTTTATCTAAATCCTAGGGGCTGTACTGCCTACACAGTTTCCTCTTATCCTAGAGTGACGGCCCCTGGCATATTCCCGGATATTAATTTTCCCGGCTCCACGTGTCTCGCCCGACAATTGTCTTGACATCGACCTGGCTGCCACGAGTTACGAAGATAAGTGATATTGTGAATTTGTGTAGTGTTGTCTAATCTATGTATGTACCGAAGAAGGCTCCATAGCAGCAACGTTTTGTTTGTGTTTATTATGCTATGAAGCTCGCTGATATACTTTTCGTTCGGTTTTATATCTTTTAACAGATCTGACACAATGGCAGCACCGCCAAAAATTCTAGTAAGGAAAGCCCGCGAAGAGGACTATGAAGCTGTTTTGGACATTACCAAGGAATTCAACCTGGGAGCTGACTATCTTTATTTTCAGTACAGTGAGTTGATCAATGATCCAGACTCCTCTTATTACGTTTGTGAGGTGGATGGGGAGGTGGTAAGTAGCTTCTGTCATATCAACACTTTTATTAGTTTTAATTAAACAAATTCTCACACGATTATTGTTAATTGCAGTGTTATTCCACGGCAGTACAATGGCGGCCAGCACCTAGTTTCCCCCGAAATTAAGAGCTACCTCAAAAATGGGCTCTCGCACGATTTTTTTCAGGATACTTTGAAAATAACCACTATTCACCAATAAGTCCTAGGTAAAATCGTCAGCTAGAATGAGAGACTCGAAGAATACGTGATTTAAAACCCTTAAAGCTGTGTTACCAATGCACTCCATGCATGCCATACAGACAAGAAATGCGCATTTAAGGAAAGCTGTGTTGCTGGACAAGAGAGACTGGGGCCAATGGGTCTACAGGAAACAGAGTCACAATAAATTCAGGCTGGAATTCATGATTTAAATTGAAAAACGTCGCTCCAGTATGGGACGCAATATGTTTTATCTACTTTAAAGCGCCACCCGGGCTGTAGTCGGGGCTCCTAATATACCCCTAAAGGTTGAACGGGGTTTCAGGGACCTGCGCGCGGGTTTCTTATCTGACTTTAGAACTCTATGTCACCAGGTGTTTATCCCTCGGTGTACTCACTCACTTACTCACCCACTCTCTCTCACTAGTGATTTGAAAAGCTATAACGGTGTTCCAGAAGATTACATAGCTGTAATTGAATAAATGTAGAAATGTAAGCATAAATTATTGTAGATTTTTGCATTGGAGGGGGAAGCAAAACATATTCCTAGCTTCCATTGTGGTGGGGGGGGGGGGGCCACAAAGAATAGAGCCACTGGCTCGCTGACATGCATGTTGTAAAGGGCGACTGTGTATCTTGCTGACATGCATGTTGTAAAGGGCGACTGTGGATCTTGCTGACATGCATGTTGTAAAGGGCGACTGTGGATCTTGCCCTCCAAAGTGTAAGCCTGAGTGGTGAAGAACTAACAGTTTGCAAGTCACAAATAACCCAGATCTCTAAAGCGGATGTGCACGCACAATTTTTCTGCTTCAAGCAAGTCCAGACGTCGATGAACAACTAGAACTTTTGGCTAGAATCTACAGCCCGTGAATATTAAGAAGAAGAGGGAGAAGAATAGAAGAAGAAGAAGAAGAAGAAGAAGAAGAAGAAGAAGAAGAAGAAGAAGAAGACGAAGAAGAAGAAGAATAGAAGAAGAAGAAGAAGAAGAAGAAGAAGAAGAAGAAGAAGAACAACAACAACAACAACAACAACAACAACAACAACAACAACAACAACAACAACAAGAACGACAAAAACAACACGGATAAAAAAAATAAAAAAATAAAATAAAATAAGACAATCCAATGAGAGTAGTGTTGTAAATATTTAAATATATAAGACCCTTTTTACAGTAGGACATGTAAATAAGGAATTCTCTGTAGTAAACACTACATTCAAGATGAGATGCTATGAAACAACAGATTTTCATCACTTGAGGCGCCAGAACCTGGGACGTCGCCCACCTGAAGCGCCTCCCTAATTGTTTGGCAGCTCCTCAATACTCTTTGAGGGGAGGCTAATATCTCCCTTCCACAGACAATTTGCAAGAGTCTGTGCGCCCCCTCCTCACCCCCCCCTAATCTATGTATATTAGACGTTATCTTTTCAAGTTTTATTACACATTTTAAGTCCTTTGAAAACGTCGCTCTTATCACAGCCTAAAAAATGAAAAATTTCAGAGGCTGAATTCCTTAGTAATGTCCAAAACAGCTTCATAGTCCTCTTCTTTACTAGAATCGGGATGTCTTCGTTTTATATATGCCTGTTTGTTATTCCCAGTGGTAGGGGTGAGGGAGGGGGGGGGTGTTTCTCCGTGGCGAAGTGGTCTAACCTTTTGCCTCGCCCTTTGAAGGTCGTCGGTTTGTGTCACGGCCGCGTCGTTCAGTTCATGAGTGCAATTTTTACTCAGATCCCTGAGGAATCGTCACCGGATCTATACAGTTCGTGCTCTGTGCGATGCTCTTGGCATGCGGCTCGCCGTTCTGCGGAGTCAGATCGAGTCATATGGGATAAAGCCTGGTGCAATTAAGTTAATTCTCTCGACTTTACCCTTTTTTTTGTGTGTGTTATTTCTACAGGCGGCCTTTGAAGGCGTTTCACTACTCGATGACAACAACACTCTAATGGCTCGTTCAGCCAGGGTCAAGGACAAGTTTCGAGGTCAGGGACTCCTGAAACAGATTAGAAAGAAAATCTATGAAGATTATAAAGATGTTCCTGGGCAGAAGCGAATTCGAACTTGCTGCACGAATATTGTCAGACTGGTGGACAGCGCTACGTTCAGGAGCCAGAACCGATTGCTTGGGACTAGGGTAAGTAAGTTAGATCTGTATGGGGGATCCGTAGCCTAGGAATCAGGCTAAGGCACTGAGAACACCCTTCCTCTTACAATAATTTTAGTGAAGTTGAGATCCCGTCCCTCAGAAAACTTGCAAGGCACTTAGTGCACCCCCCCCCCCCTTCTTATTGTTACTGTGTATTTAAACAAGGCTTAAGTCCCCTTGATGACTTCACCCCCTAGAAAATTATAAAGGGCTAAGGCCCTAAACTTTTTTTTTTTTCTGGTGGAAGAGTCAACGCCCACTCTATCTGGCCAGGTACGTGATGATAAGTGAACGTAATTTTTTAGAACTACATTTTCATCAACTTGAATTGAGGTGCTTGTGATGCCGCAGTAGCACTGTGCTATATGGGCATACGGTTGAACGCGGTTTCCAGGATTCGTAGCTGATTCGCATCCTTGAGATGTTACTTGTACAGACCGCAAGGAATCAGAAGATATTTCTACCATGAAACCTGAGTCGTAGGTACATAATAAATAGAGGTCTCATAATCTTAAAACTATAACTGCTTGCGTATAAATAATTTTAAAAAATTGGGGTACATGGCCATTTTCCACGTCTTCAGTTGTAAATGCGCAAATGCGCACATATAGGGCTATATCTGTATTATATAGACCATTTAGCACTATACGGGTGATGAATCAACATCACGCCAGCCGCCTTTACTTCCCAGGTCTTTACCTGGTACCCATTTAAGACTGTGGTTGAAACATGTTTGACTTCGTTGGACCTAAACCCACGACCTTCAGATTTGGAGGCGAGCGTCTATTTCTACGCCACGGCTGCTGCCACTAAACAAGGGTTCATAGTACAGAGGTTCTCAAACTGTTTTTCGCCACGGCACCCTTGTTAGGCAAACCAAAATGTCGCAGCACATCACCCTTAAAGTGGTCTGAAAACTAACGAAAAAGGAAAACGGTTTACATTTAATGTTCAGTTGTCTTTAACGCACTGAATGAAAGAAACTGGGTGAATTTTGCATTCTTTTTTTATGTACATGGGAAGTTTAGTTAGTTTTACCCTTAAATCACTTGACCCAGAGAGTTTGTTCCTGTATCTGTTTTTTATGTAAGCGTATGATGAGAATGCAAACGAAAAGCAGAACCAGTCAGCTTTACATTATTACAAACCACAAGTGGACGTTGCGGCTAGAAAGCCTTCATCAGCACATTACATAAATCTAAAATACCACAAATATTAATTAGAATAAACAAAATCCTTTAGCTGGCGTTTTCCTGATAGCAGTCACGTTGCTGTTCGGTAATTAGAATTGAATAGTGTGCCGCATCAGAGAGTAGAACGCTCTGGTGTAAGCTTCATGAACATCGTGAGTTCTTCACTTGGTAAGTTTTAACGGTCACTCTGCATCTATCAGAGTAAAGCAAGACTAGATTTCCATTTTATAGGATTAGCATCCTAAGGATGAGAATCAAACAGCCACAAATACCATAAATCCCAGTAGACCGTACAGCCATAAAGCACAGTTATACTGGGGCATCACAAAGCGGTTACGAAGTAACCTGCCGGGCAATTTGGGTGGGTTGTTACTCATATTGAGCCTATTACAGACTTTCCTAAACCCATGGGAAGCGACGTCATCTCGTAATAATTCAACACGGCACATAGTGGCTGCTGGTTAATATTAGACCGGAGTGGTTAGGTTTTTCCTACTGAATGTTAGATATTTCATTGTCAACAGACGCAAACAAAAATGAATAGGGAGTATAAAGACACAATAAGTGGCAAAGGGAAATGGGCAGTGTAAGTATATAAGTTATACCCCACCAGGACATCAAACAAGCCATAAACACCAGGTGACACAAAGTGCCACCATGCGGATGAGGATCACACGTAGAGAGGTCCCAGAAACCTCTTTTAGCCATTAGGCCATATTTATGGCCCGGCTTTATTTAGGGCCCCTTGCAAAGGCCAGAGATGGGCTTCAACGAAAAATTGCATCCCACAGATTAGGATAAGGGAAAAAGTCATGACTGACCAAACCGGTTGGCAAATCTTGAATATTATCATCATCATCATCATGTAGCAGGTCCTTTGCAGAACGTCGCTCTCATCACAGTCTGCCTGTAAAAAACTCGGTCTCTTGCCAGTTCTCCCGCCTCATGAACTTTCACACTCAAGGAGTCACTTATATCCTGTGCCCATCTTCGTGTCGGTCGGCCTCTGCCCCTCCTTCTTGGTACCATGCCTTCTGCTATAATTTTTTTCAAATCCCTCGTGGCGCTTGATATGACCAAAATATTTCAGCTTTCGAGAAAGGATGCTGTTTATTAGCCAATCTTCCTTGATGTTCAGATCTTTTAAGATGTCAATATCTCTCATCTTCTTTGTCCAAGATATTCTGAGAATCTTTCTATAGCATTTCAGCTCAAAAGCCCCTATTATCTTTCTTAAGGACTGAGAGATAGTCCACGACTCACATCCGTATGTAGCCACAGGGAAGATGCATGGTCTCAAAATTCTAATTTTTATCTCCTTGCTGGTGCTTAATCAGACTTTTAAGGCTGTTCAATCTTTGCATTGCTATGGCCATCCTCCTTTTAATTTCTGTCGAGCAGTCTCCATTGTTATTTATTATAGAGCCTAGATATTCAAAGTTTGTGACATTTTTAATTTCTTCATCATTTATTGTTATTTTTGGGTGACAGCCAGTTTTATCTGTGGACATTATTTTCGTTTTCTTTAAATTCAAGAACAGATTTTGATCTTCACTGTGCTTTTGGACGGACAATATTAAATTTTCTATTCCCTTTACACTGTTTCGAAAGGAGGACTGTGTCATCTGCGTAGCGGAGTTCCGGAATAGGGTTGCCACCAATTTTGAGCGGATCATAGCTGTCACAAGTCTGGTCATTTTTGACATTTCTCATTATATTTTCTGCGTATATATTGAATAGGTATGGTGAAAGAATGCACCTCTGCCTCACCCCCTTTTGCACCTCGAACCAATCAGATGTTTCACCAGCTGCTCTGATGGCTGCTTGTTGTTCATGATAGAGATTTTCAATTAATTGCACTAAATGCGCTGGAAACCCCATACTTTTAATAATAGTCCACAGTTGGTGGTGCTGGACACAATCAAATGCCTTGCTATAATCAATAAAACCAGCATGAAGATCTACATTGTATTCTCTGCATTTTTCAAAAATTATTCTCATATTAAATATGTGATCCCTAGTTCCTCTACCCTGTCTGAAACCCGCTTGTGCTTCATCTAGTTCATATTGTAATTATCATACGATATGTAATTAACGTAAGCAATGCGTAAAGTAAAAAAAACAAAAAAATCACCAATTTGATTATTGTCTGAAAGCTATCAGTTGAAATTTTTGACCAACTCACCCCCCTTTTCCCCACCCACCCACCCACACGCATCTCATGTCCCCATTCATTACACACACAGACATCTATATTACTATTATTATTATTATCATCATATTGTTATAATTTTATTATTATTATTATTGCAGGCTTTAGCAATATATGAGCCTTTGGAAATTGTACAGTTACAACAGCCTGACATTAAAGACTACCCAGAAATCAAGATCGTGGACACTGAAGTGTTTCGCATCCTATTCGAGAACCCGGAACTTGCCAGCTACTTGTTCCCTAGCCAGTTCTTCGCGGTGATCTCTTGGTTTTTTGATCCACTGACCAGCAATGTAAAGCATATACAGAAACAACGACCACACGTGAGCCTATCAGCAGCTCTTGCCAGAAGTATTGAAAGATTAAATTCTGATTCAAATACAGACAAGGCCTCCTTGGTCTCTAGGAAGCAGGAAACAGAAAGTCATCCTCGTGGTCTTCTAATTGTCTGCGCACATTACAAAACTCCAGATATGATATATTTCAAAATAGAAATCTACGGAGAACCACAACAAGGACACGAAGAAAGTGAGCTAACACCTGCTATATTCCATGGCTTGAAACATGCGATTTCCATAGTTAAAGAAGATGGATCAAAAGTGCCTTTAGCATTAGGACTCGGCGCCATGAATGCTGATATTTTACAAGTATGCAAAAATATTGTAGTGCCATTCGGGTTTCAGCATGGGAAAATGGGCGCGTTTGAGTGTCACAATTTTTTTGAACAAGATTTTGAAAAGCTTGCAAATTAACACTCCGTAATATTAAGTAATTTTTTTTTTTTTTTACCTTTCTTTCTTTTAAATATTCCGCAATTAGTGTATGCTCTATGGTTCATATACACAGCTGACGCTTACGATCCTTACCTGCATAAGGCTGGTGGTTACACCAGTCTGGTGTGGCATTGGGCTAGGGGTTACACCAGACTGGTGTGGCATTGGGCTGGGGGTTACACCAGACTGGTGTGGCATTGGGCTGGGGGTTACACCAGACTAGTGTGGCATTGGGCTGGGGGTTACACCAGACTAGTGTGGCATTGGGCTAGGGGTTACACCAGACTAGTGTGGCATTGGGCTGGGGGTTACACCAGACTGGTGTGGCATTGGGCTGGGGGTTATACCAGACTGGTGTGGCATTGCATGAAACTTGAAATCTCTGTACTGAAACAAGACGAATCAAAGGTTCCCCTGTGTCTGTTTGTAGGCGCAAAGAACGAAGACACTGTAGATTTATGCACAGATGTCTCAGAATTTTTATCAAGGCAATGTGGATATTTTTTAATGTCACTATTCTTTGAGCAAGATTTTGAACAACTTGGGAGATAATTTTGTCTCTTTATTGTTGGGGGTGGGGTGTCTGTAGCAAAGCGGTTTGCATTTTTAGAGGTTCATGAGTGCAATTTTTATGCAGATCCCTGGGGAACGTCAATGAAGCTGTGGAGTTCATGCTTTATGTTATGCTCTATATTGATGTCTAGCCTTTATGTAGAGAGGTGAAGCCATATGGGATTAAACCTGGTGCAACGAAGTTGATCCTCTCGATTTTTTATTTTAATTTGACTGTGGAACTGATAACTGAACGGGACTACTGATTTGGAAACCACTGAAACCCAGCTGTATATCCTGGGACTTGAACAGCAAATAAAATTGTACCCATAAATCATCTGGCACGTGCAGTAAATTCAATCCCATAACAGGACAAGTTAAAAAGGTTACTTGCATATCCCTTACATCAGCAAAACAACCCTGCATTTAATGGCTGTTATTTAGGTTTTACTGCGGTGTCCATGGCTTAGGTGTTGCGAGTCCGACTCGTAATTCCAAAGTACCGCGATCAAAATCCACTGCTGACTGCATGGATTTTTATCATGGTATGGGGCGTCGCCAATCGACCCAGCCTAAAAATGGGTACTAGGATGGCTGTCCTGGGGATGTAAAGATGGCCGGCGTAATGCTGACCACATTACCCACCTAGTGTTACTTGGTCTATAAAAATATGGGTGCTCTTCCCATATGCGCCTAAAGGTGTGAACATGGATCTTTGCTTTTTTTTTTTTTTGGTTTTACTAAGTAATTTTGTGGTCAGTAGTACGTTATTGCTTTCTAAATGGTCCAGCGCTTATACAATAATCATAATCATATCATTGTCAAAATAAATGCAAAAAGGTCTGCAACGAAACTGCAGCTGATTTCAAACCTTGGTATGTCAGGATTGTGAAACTGTACTGAGAACCTGAAGCCACAGACACTGACAGGGGACGTCGAGAAAAATAAGGAAATTCAAGTGGGGAAAGGGGTCTCAGGTTAATTTTATTACAAACAAAATAACAATAAAGAACATTTCAAAAACATTTAGTCATCAGAATGAACATTTCCTTTCTTAAATCAGATTATATTATTTATTTCTTAAGGAAATATCAAAAGATACCTCAAAAATGATATACAGATTCACGGATACATAATCAGTGCAGGCTCAGTCCTCTAATACTATCTCCAAGGTACCTCTAAGTAATTGTTCCCATGAGAAGTTAAAAGACCTCCTTACCAGTGCTATGGAGTTCGTGCTGAGATCTGATACAGCGACTAATGTGTGCGTATTCCTTTCATGTTTCACAGACATATGCAATATTACTGATAGTATTCTAAGGAGTCAATTTTTATTTTACAATCAATGTTTTTGTATGTCCATATTACTTGAGTAATTTGGATATAAATTGTATATTACAGATAATCTAAACAATAACATATCATTTTCACTTATGTGTTCTTATACTTTAGGTTATTATAAGTTGTCAATATTTTATTCTTTACTCATTTTCAAGGATTCACAACTAAATATGAGTATTAAAAGTTACTTTATGTCACAATCAATAATTCTTGTGTTTTCTTTGCATTCATCTGCTATAAACTCCAACGGAAAATGGTGTTAGTTCTTGCACCTCTGGACTTTAGTCTTGTTCCAGAACTTGAGCGTTTTGTGCACATCAGTTTTACATATATGGTTTGTTTGTAAGCAGACTGCTGCCTCCTTGCCTCTCAGGCAGACGCACCCTGACTTAGAAGGAAACCCTCTCCTTATTAATCGCCTCTGCGATGCTTGTCAGGAGGGCAGTAGATCTATTCTTGTTTTCAACATAATGAGGCTCCAGAACCCACATGGGAAATATAAATAATTCATGACCTAACTTTGAATGCCAGAAACTTCATTCACAAAATGTTTTCAATTTTTCATGACATATTTTGTTCTATATTTCTATGATAGATTTCCTATATGAAGTGGTCAGAAGGGAAACCCTCCTGAGACTGAATGACATAAGACTGGTCATGATAAGTATAGGCTCATACCTAGATTAATCTTTCCCCATGTAGGTTCTATCATGCCTTTAAAAAACATGTTGCAAAAGGCAACTAATTAGAGCAAAAGTCAAACTTTTTTGGCCGTAGCACCCTTGTCAGGCCCAAAAAAAAAAATCTTAAGGCACACCTACCTTTAAAGCGATTTGAATATTTAGGAAAAGAAGAAAAAACAGTCAATATTTAAAAGTTCAGTTGTCTTTAATGCAATGAATGAAACTTTGGGTGAATTTTTCATTATTTCTTTTATGTGTTTTTGGAGTTTAGTTAATTTAACCCTCAAATCACTTGACCCAGGAAGTTTGCTCCTGTATCTGTTTTGTATGTAAGCGTAAGTTAAGAATGCACAGAAGCCTTGCCAGTAGCATTGGTTTCTGAATACACTTGCATCCAGAACTCTTCTTGGCTCTCTTCATGGTATTTCTGCTGTCTTCGCTGATCTCAAGCAGATTTGAAAAATGGTTGATTATTGCAGCAGCACCCAGTTTGAGAACCGCTGAATTAGAGGATCTGCTGAACTTGGATGTGCTGGGCAGTTAAAGGCACAAATATCATAGCTAGGTGAACACCACATAACATGCCAGTCGCCATTTATGGGTGAAAGCAGGTTAAGCTGAATGTGACATTACAGCTTTAAGTGTCAGCATTTATCTGTCCATGCTTAAGCATAACCTCATTTCTTATCTGAAGTTGTGTGAAACTGCCCAAGTACAACATTTGCTAGGTATACTCATTTGTTATCAAGAAGCAGTCATTATTTTTGGTGAATAACATTACCACAATTCTTATCACAAAGTGATAATGGAAATATTGAAGTTCTAATACCCAGAGACATGAGAATAAAGACAAGAAGCAAAGCAGCAAGAACATGCTGATGTTGTCAGCTAAAGTGCTTCACACTCAACGAGACACTGACAAGACTGTACACCAGGGGCTTATAATCTTTGCATAGTGTTGTGCCAGTGTAATGTTTCACTTAGCCTTCCATCTCAAGTCCACCAAAATATTGTCCTTTAAACAGCCTGATGTCCAGATGTACTGGTATTACCTTTCCTTTGGAGTTAACAAAGCAGGCCAAAGGAGAAACCATGTTGCATGAGCAACATATGGTCTCCACAAACACTGGAGTAAACAAAGCAGGCCAAAGGACAAATCATGTTGCATGAGCAAAACATGGTCTCCACAAACACTGGAGTTAGCAAAGCAGGCCAAAGGAGAAATCATGTTGCATGAGCAATATATGGTCTCCACAATACCATGTGTGTTGTGACTTCCGGGCCTCCCTATGGGAAAATGAAACACTATCATATGGAAAGACAGAAAGGTATCAACAACAATTTGTGAGAGGGTAGCTCCCAGAGTCCCAAAAGTGATAACTTTAGGAACACTTGGCTGGACAAAAGAGACATTCCGAATACCATTTATCCATGAAAGCTGATAGAAGACATGAGGTTAGCTGCAATAACATGTGTAAGAATGTGTGAATGTGGAACCAGGAGCAGATACGACAAGGAGGGATGCATGAAAGGAAGAAAACGACATGTGTATAATCAGTGTGCTTTTGGAACATTTAGCATTTAAACCTGGGGGGAAGGGAAGCATCAAACTTTTTTTTTGCCAGATAGAAAAAATCTATTATAAATGTAACACCCGTTTTCCTCGTAACACAATATCTTTATGGGATAATCTAAGATAATAATCCCTCACCACGTCTCTGACCAGACACTCGTACACTGAAGCCTTCTATATATTCCTAAATGTGTCTGTTCAAGCTGGTTATCTGCAGAAATCATGTTCTATTGCGTGAGCTCAAGGGCCAGATTATATAGTAATTTTACACCAGCTTCGTTGGCCAGTAAAAAAAAGTTAAAAACTGCTCAGCTGACCAGTTTTGACCTGTGAGCCATAGTTTGCCAACCACTGATTCAAACATAAAGTATTTGCTGCAGAAGACGTACCATCTATGTGTATGCCCGGTGTGCTATGATGTCAATTTTTAAATTAGTAATCTAGTGGTGCATCCCGCATTTGATGCTTCCAAGGACATTATCAGGTATAAATTTTAGGCTGAATTGGTCTGGAAGCCGAAGTAACACGTTTTTTTAATTTTTCCTGAAGTGAATTCAAACCCAAGACCTTTGGAGCTGCAAGCAAGTGTAGCCACCGTGGCTCTCAGCCCAGAAGAAATCTAGCTGCAAAACTGAACCAATCGTGAACAAGCCTACAAAGGATTTAGCATGAGCTATCTGAGGGCTTGCGCTCCTTTGGGAGATAAAAAAGCAGTAAACAGAAAAACAGTAGGCGATGTGCTAATTTCTAATACTGAAAGCAGTGCCTACAGATTGAAGGAGGGGAAAGGGACATTTCCTGTTCTCAAGTGGAACAATAAACTCTGATTTCTGTACTCCTGGAGTTTAACTGAATCCTGGGGATGTTTCAGCCATTAGCATTCTGTTGAGGAGATAACCAAGTGACACAGCAATTCTAACATACTAGTAGCATTTTGTTGTGACACTTTGTGAAACTGCCTCTCTTTTGTAACCAACTTGGAAACCCTTCAGGTAACTGAAACTGTGTGATAAACAAAGTGTAATATAGCAAATATAACCCATCTGTGGCTTAGGCATTGTGAACGTGCTTCCTAATGCTGGGGTACCAAGTTCAATCCCAGCTGCTGACGGTTTGTCTTGCGTTGGTTTCGACAGTGGTACCAAGAGGTGATCGTTCAAAAGCAATAGCAATCTACTGAATGTAAAATCTGCCTAGAAAAGCACAACAGTCAAAAAATGCTGGGTTTGGTTCTGCAACATCCTGTAAAGGATACTCGACTAACTTTTTTATTTTCAATATAGCAACTAGCACTCATAAACGCAGTGTACATAATATACATACATAAATCACTGAAGAATCCATATATCACTATCTTTTGTATCTATGAGTGACAGTCAGTTCCCTGTTTTCTTTCATTTCTTGGAGTTGTAAAATATCCTTGAATCTCACACAGTGACTTCAATTCCTATGCAAGAAATTCACTTTTGTCCATCATTTCACACAAAAGTTTTGCTATCTCATCCTTATCCTTTATATGAGTGACTAGTCTCTTCTGAATCACTCGAAGCTCCTCTCGTAAACCCTGAAGTAAAAGAAAAGAATACATTTTTAATGAAACCAAAAGAAAAACTTGTCTATGCGTATGTTCCATATTAACTGTTAATGTGATGTAATATATTAACATTACGAGACATCATATACACATCAAAATAATAATTATCATACATCAAAAATGTATGTGTTGAAATAAAATCAGCTGGGCACATTAGGCTTTATAATCTTCATTCTTTCTTTCTTGCCAATATCTGCTTTGTGCCACTAGGTTCACAATTCAACAGACATTAGGTATAACCAAGCAGGGGCACGCTCGGTTGCTTTTATGTTGTAATGTTGTGAAGTCTTAGGCAGTTAGTGAGCCTCTTCAGTACTTCTTCTTCTAGGCTTCTCTCTGCCTCTTGGTGTTTTCATTCTCATGTTGTAAGCTTAACACTGAATTTATCCTCTCCAGATGGCCGAACCATTTCAGAATCGTCATTCAATAGGGTCAAATATTACAATGACTAAGTGCCTTGCAAACTGACATCTGTGAGTATGCTGCTACACAGCTAATCATCTAGAAACTCTATATATCAGTTCTTGTGATGAGATTTTTTTCTGGTATGTTGAAAAATTATCTTGATTTTTCTAACTGGTCATCCCCCCCCCCCCCCTCTCTCTTTCTCTCTCTCTCTCTCTCTCTCTCTCTCTATATATATATATATATATATATATATATATATATATATATATATATATATATATATATATATATATATATATATTTTAAGTTCACAAGATCTTATCCAATTTACCCAATGCCCCCCCCCTCCCCCAACCCCCAATAAAACACCTTAGTATTTGATTTTACGTTATTTGCCAAAGTACAAATTATTCAACAGCCGGGATTGGCAAGAAAATGCATTTTATTCAGACATCTGAAAACCCTAAATGTTAACTGAAAACAGGTTGACACATAATTTGTATAAACCAATTTGCACTTGATGAATGATGTACAGTAAACTGTAGTTGTGAGGCACTGTACTTTTATCTGAAGGATTAGCAATAAGTCTTGAAAAGAATGCAACTTTATTATAATCATATGCACAAAAAATTAACATATAAACTTCAGAGAAAATTATTTGGTACCTCTAAAGTTGTCAGCTGTTTTCTAACTTGACTGCATGATTGGGAATTTAACTCTTGTGCATTTGAACAGCAAATCTAACAAAGAAACAAGGGAAAAAAACATTTCTGAAGGTGATAATGAATATTCTGGGAAGCTCGTCTGCAGAATATTTCACGCTGTGACTGAAATAATGAAACTACATAGAAAATAAAAATAGTTAACTCAAATCAACATATTCATGCTTGAATGTCATGGATCAACTGAGTCAAATTACAAGTCTCTCTTTTCTCTTTATTTTTCTCCCTCTGTTTCTCTCTTTCTCTGTCTCTCTCTCTTACATACACACAGATGTACCCACAGAGGAGGAGAGAAAAGGAGAGAGAGAGAACCTAATGTGCCTAGTCTTTTGGTACCATGATAAAAGCAGATTGAAGATGTAATAAAGATATTTAAAATGCAGAACAGATGAACGAAATCAGAATTTTGCAAGCAAGTATTAGAAATGAGTGACAGCACATTAGACAGAAGATGTGGACCAAAGCTGCAGGTGTGGACAGTAAGAAGACAAAGAAATCACATTTTCTGTACCTTCAGTCTTGATTTAATGGCATCTCTGATCTGCAGAAGAAGACTAATGTTTTCTCCTTTAACAGTCACAATAAAAAGGTACATCTCATTGGATAATTTTTTCGAGACGTCAGCAGTGGAAGCAGTAACTATCAATGTCACTGGGTGTCCTTGAGAATCTTCAAGCTGAATATGTTGCCCAAGTGTCTTATCCACTTCAATGTTTGCATCCTTCAGCAAAAATGAAAGCACATCTGATGGATTCTTCAGCCGATGTTCCTTGCCTGTAAAATCATAAACAGCAATAATCTGTTAACAAAGTATTTGTTCATTTATTTTAATTTATATTCTTTTATTTTCTACTCCATAGTTCAATTTAATAATTAATACTGTGATTGATTATTTATGTCTTTTAAGCAATTCTGATATTCATATCATTGTTGTTCTTCAGCATTCCACATCTTTGAGGTTAATTATTGCAGATATTATAATTACTATAATTAAATAAGGTAGCATCTGTGGCTTAGGCGTTGCGAGTCTGACTCATAATTCCAATGTACCACGATCGAAACCCACTGCTGGCTGCGTGGATTTTTATTATGGTATGGGGCGTCGCAGGTCGACACAGCCTAAAATGGTACCAGGATGGATGTCCTGGGGAAGTAAAGACGGCCGGCGTAATACTGATGACATTACCCACCTAGTGCCGATGGTGTGTGAAAATATGGGTGCTCTTCCCATATGCCCGATGCGCCTAAGACGTTAAAAGGGATCTTTACTTTACTTTTACTTATAATTAAATAAATGCCTCGATCATCTCTGTGACTGGCCTTCTCTTTCCAATTGGTGACTTCAAGTGCTTGTCGATTTGACTGTATGTATATTATCTCTCTATATCCACCTTGGTCTGCTTCATGGTCTGCTCCCTTGAAACCCTTGTGTATGCAGTGCATTGATTCTGATCACAAGCATGAGGGAAATTTAAATCCTTTGTGATGTGTACAAGGAGATACTTCATATCTCACCTCTTGCATCAGAAGCTTGTTTTATGGAGTCTCATGAATGACTCTTGCTACAATTTCTCGTTGTACACCATGGATAATGGCCATTATTGGTTTAAAATGAGCTGGCAGGCATCTCAGAGCTGGTGACCCCTGGAGATGCAGCGTCCAGAAAAACTTTGGCACTTATCAGCCCACCCTCAAATTACTGGGTGATAACGTTCATCAAAAAATCATTTGGGACGTGAGTCAAGTCCACTGGCAAAGTATCCTAATAAATGACAAACTCTGATTGACATGTCTCTCGAATGAGTCCTACTAAATGACAAATTCAAATATCTGTCCATCAAATGTCCCTCTATATGACAGCTAAGGTTCAAAATTCTGACCTTCGAATATTCCACTGTATGATGGAGCAGGTGTAGATATCTATAATGGAAAGATCCTTTTTGATCCCAAATGTTCACTATCACAGCCCCCCCCCCCCCCCCCCACCCTCCTTACTTATCATAGTGTTCGGACAATAAGGGGAAGGCATGTCTGATGCATGCTTTTCTTATACTGTCATGCTAAGTGCCCTGATGAATCGACTCAAAAGGTGCCATTGGCTAAGACAGCAGTCTAACATGCTGAGGATGCAAGATGCCCAGTTGATGCAGTCATCAAATTCAGTTAAGAATGGACATTATAGAACCGGGGACATTTCCACTAGAACTCCGTCCTTGTCTTCAGCAGTCAGTGCTATATATTAAAGAGTTCAAGAACACTTAACTAATCTATCAAAATCACAAAGTAACAATGTTTGATTTGTTCTGACACAGAAAGAATCACAATCTATACCCCAAAAAACAAAATGGTAACTTACATTGCAGTTCTGAAATGCCAACTCTCATAGACAAGATATGTGATGAATCTTGTAAACATTCTTTCGACTGACTGATTCTCCTATCAGCCATCTTGTGAAGCTCACCATACAGCCATTGATCATCAGACTGAATTACTTCCAGACTAATGCCATCACAGCCAGAATTCAAGTCACTCAATTTATTTAGAAAGTGCAGTACGTCAATCTTATCTTTGTAGATTTCTACCTTCGCCATCTTATTAAATAAATTGTGTGGAATATTTCTCTTCTCATCTTTAAAAACAAGCGATAAAGACACTGTGATATTCACTAATGGAATCGGATGAATTTCTAATAACTTGTCCAATGGTAAAGAAATATCTAGGCTTGACTTACATTTAAGACCCCTGGATAATGGAGTGCTAAAACTCTGATTGAATCTTTCATGGTGTAAATAATCCCTACTATCACAAAGTGTCACTACGGTAACCCAATCTTCAGACAAGCTTACACTGCTTGTGTTTTCTAGTACAATTTTCAAACTCCAGTTTCTCTTATAAACATTTTTAACTGAATAAATGCAGGTTTTACAGGTGATCAATGGACAAGTAACATCAGCAATGGCAGGACTGTGAAATTGTGTGCCAGACAGCTCTTTCTGTGATGCGTTTTGCACAAGACTTGCAAAAATATTCAGTTGCAGCAGTAAGGAATCAATATAGGACGAGTCTTTCTTGAGTGACTTGAATGTCGATGAGCACTGTTCTATATTCCCTAGAAGATCTTTCAATGATGGAGATGCTTGTAACTTAGCATCCGGTTCAGCTACTTTCTTTTGTGTGCTGATGGACACTAAATCAAAACTACACGTGATGCCAGTGATCATGGTGTCTGTAAATATAAAAACAAAACATGTAAAGTTACATATTGAATTCTTTCAAGCTTTTATACTGAAACAGGGATCATGTTAGTTTAAAAGACTATCGTGGCTTTTGGAAGTTGTAGGGTTGCATCAAGCACAATAAACAAAGAGAAAAGTAGCATCAATTTAAACTATGGGGGGCATGCACTGCACAATACATGTTGGAAGAAGCATGGACAGAGTAGATATCATCAGTGCTGTACAGACTGGGCTAGTGGATAATGATTATGAATCTCTGACACCAACAGGATTGCTTGACATGGAAGTAAAGCATGGTGAATCATAAGGCCGAGATAGGAGTTATTATAACCAAGATCTCTACTATTAGTAGAAGTACCTTGGAGTAGCTGCTGCATTGGAGGACTTAGCATGCATGGGAATGCCCAATAATGCCCAATATGCAGTGACGCTAATTGTGATAACATTACATTTTAACTATGGGGCAAGAGCAAAAACTAAGAGGATTACATACAATATAAATGTAAGAAATCAAAGAAAATTTTCCAAACTGTGAAAAGTAAATGGTGACAGCTTAAACATTGATATAAAAAGTTTGATGAAAAATTTCTATATGAAAATCAAATCAATGAGAAATAATAAACAGACAGATTGCACCATAAGATCATAATTGGTGTGGTGCATTATATTACAATACTTGTAGATAATGTTAGCAGTTACGAGAGGACACGTATCGTGTGCCAGATATATTGTGGTTGTTAACTTGTAACTGTGCCCGGCTTTCTGTGGTGTCCCCTGTTGAATTGGTCTACCTTTACTCCTGTAGTAATCACCATCAACATGTGCCAGGCAATGACAGTGGGCGGTCATGGTTTGTGGACAGAAGGAACTTTGTGAGTATGTGTGGAAGACTGACAGTTCCCCTAGATACCTGACAAGTGCGAAGCATCACCTGATCACATACTACATATGTAGGGACCATAATATCATCCAATGGGAGAATAAGAGCAGAGATGGAACACAGATGTAATAAAGCAAATAAAATCATCAGACAGGTGTCACCAATTTTGCAGAAAAAAAAAAGATGTGACAACCGACTCAAAAAAGCATATTCAATACAGTATGTTTACCAAAATTGTGTAACCAGCACCAAACGGGGACATTAACTACAAAAGAAAAAAAAAGAAAAATTGAAAAACAGAAATTAAATGTCTACGACGAATCCCTAATGTACTAGAAGAGAAAGGATCAGAAATGGCAATATCAGAAAACAAGTTAGGACACAACCAGATCATTAGGAGACAACAGATCAAATGGTTTGGTCATGTGTCAAGACTACCACTAGATAGGGCACCCCAGAGAACCCTGTAACTCGGACACAATGGAAGCAGAGCCAGAAGTAAACAGTGCAAGCGATGGATAGATGGAATAGCTGAGGCTGTAAATGCCCTCATCTTTGCAGCACATAGGAAGGCTCTCATCCAATGCCTATTCAAAATGACGCTGAGAGGCAGAACAAGACTAGAGAAGATGAGGAAGCAGCACAATAAATAATATGCCATTGTAGCTCATACTTCTTCTTCTATGAATGTATGTATGTATGTGTGTATGTATGTATGTATGTATGTATGTATGTATGTATGTATGTATGTATGTATGTATGTATGTATGTATGTATGTATGTATGTATGTATGTATGTATGTATGTATGTATGTATGTGTGTATGTATGGGTGTATGTATAAATGTATGTATGTGTATGTATGTGGGTGTGTATGTATATGTGTGTGAGTGAGTGGGTGTATGTGTGTCTGTGTGTACACGGACAAATGCGTATGGATTTTACCACCCATGTTTTTGTGTTTTTTCTTGATATTCATAATAAGCATATTAGTATATGAACATAGTGTGCTTTATTGATGAAATACAACTGTTGTGTGAAAGATGGGTGTTTGGAAGAGCCGAATGTAAGGCGGGCCTGAGTGAGGGATTTGTGATTTTAAAAAAACTCATTTGTTCTTCTTAAAGTTAACCGGCTGAACTCCTGAGGAAAGTTCTGGTTGTTTATCCACTTCTGGACTTTGGTCTTGTTCTAAAAATTGTTGAGTTTTGCGTGCATTTCTATTTTATAGATCTAGCTTATTTTATGCTGATTCCTTGCCTCTCAGGCATATGCACTTTGACTTCAAAGCAAAGACTCCTAATTAGCCGCCGTTTACGGTATGCTTGTTGAGAGGTCAGTGGTCAGTCTCCCCCCTCCCCCCTCCAACAAATGAGGCCCAGAACCCACATGGGAAAAACTTATATTTACCATCAACTTCCTTAAAAACAGCAAAAGGTAACAATCTGTGAATTCTGGCTTTTCCCACAAGAGTTGTAACACTGGATGACACAGAACAAGAGCCATCTGGTTTTTGCTCAAGTTTAAATTCACAAGCCTCAATACTCTTGCCTGTGAAGAGAAATAATACAAACTACAAAGTATTTCATTTTAATTAAATTCGGAATCTAGTTCAAAATAAGTTTACAAATAATAGTTAATTAATTAAATACAATGATAAAAGAACATGAAAAACCTAACCACCTGTGAAATGAGGTGTTTCTTCTTCTTCTTTGTTTTCACCAGCTGTAAACTCCGGCGGAAAGTTCTGGGTGTTTGTCCACATCTGGACTTAAGTCTTGCTCCAGAATCTGAGTGTTGTGTGCACATCCATTTCACAGATTTGGTTTATCTGTTTGCAGACTTGTGGTTCCGTGCCTAGCAGGCAGATGTACTCCGACTTTGAAGGATGTCCCTAATTAGTTTACTCTTATGACATGCTTGTTGTTGCGGCATTGGGTCTATTCTTGTTTTCCCCACAATGGGGCCACAGAACCCACATGGGGAGAAATGGGGTGTTTAAGAAACATTGTGCAAAAAACCAGAAGAGATTATGTGTGAAATGAAAAATTATAACTACTGCAACAATACCCAAAGTTATATTGACAAAGATTTAAATGGTTCCGCCACCTAGTGAGAATGAATCTGACGACGATGGCAGTGAAAACCTGCAACTTGAGAATGGAAACACCAAGACTTAGAGGGAGATCTAAAAGAAGACCGAAGTAAAACAAAATTCCTGAGGCTGAAGAAGTTGTCTGGCTTGTTTACTAATTGTCCAGGAATCACAGCCATATGTTTATCACTGATACATTCATTTTAATCAATACATATCCATTAGTAATTTAACAAAAATTACAATTATGGAATGAACAACTTAATTATACATACACACAAACATTTCAGATGGCATGATCAATTTTACATACCTGTGTTGTAGATGACAGATGTGCCATGAACAATAAAAAACTGGATTGGATGTGGGAGAGAAAACAGCAAGGAAGCTGGGTATTCGCTGTCTGGGACAAACAAGCACCCATTTCCTGGAAGGATATTTTTTTAAATAAATATTTTAGACAGACAGATGCTTGCGGAATATACAGTGACATTAATTGTCAATATTCAAGTTTCTTGGCCACTGAGCTTATTAATTCAAATCAGTATGAGGCTGTGTTAACATCACCACACTGTGGACATTCCCATAGGTGTTTCGTCCCCATCTTCAGCAATGCCGACTGCATCAGAATCGGTCTGATTTTATGCCTGTCTTGCCTTTTCTCCAAGTGTAAAGTGTCTGGCAGATCCCCTGTTTATTTCCCGCTAGACCATTCTCTCCAGACCAGGAGGATCTATTCCTAACTGTTCAGTTGCTCCCACAAAGCCTTTACAACATCCAGCTTGTCATGTCTAAATGCAAAGGTTAATTTGTCCAACATACCTGTATGCCCCGACCCAAAGGATACTAACGGGGACCTCTGAAACTCTCTGATCATACACCCAAATGGCTCCCTTTAGCAAAACAGCAAATGATTAATAGCATCTTTATTATCACTTAATGCTATAATAGCATCTTCATTTACACTTTATGCTATAAAAGCATCTTCATTTACACTTTATGCTATAACAGTATCTTCATTCCCACTTTATGCTATAACAGTATCTTCATTCCCACTTTATGCTATAAAAGCATCTTCATTTACACTTTATGTTATAATAACATCTTCATTCCCACTTTATGCTATAACAGCATCTTCATTTACACTTTATGCTATAATAGCATCTTCATTTACACTTTATAATATAATAGCATCTTCAGTTACACTTTATGCTATAATAGGATCTTCATTCCCACTTTATGCTTTAATAGCATCTTCCTTTACACTTTATGCTGTAATAGCATCTAAATTCCCACTTTATGCTATAATAGCATCTTCATTCCCACTTTATGCTATAATAGCATCTTCATTCCCACTTTATGCTATAATAGCATCTTCATTCTCACTTTATGACATCAGTGTCATACATGGACAATGAACAGATCACAGACACAGAATTACCCATCTAGAGCAACAGCTGCCTTCAGAAGGTCTCTAACAATATTATAAGTGACAAGGTCAAGAAAACTAGTAAGAGAGAAGGTTGGGACAGTGCCTGAATTTCATCGAAAGACAGAATGAAGTGGTTTGGCCATCCAGTAAGAATGTAGCCTGACAAAACTGTACATGTGACCCTCAGCAAAAGAACATATTGGCAAAAGGCAAGAGAAAGACCAAGCAAATAACAGATAAATGGTGTAGCTGAATCTTGCAAAATGATGAACAAATCCAAGCAAGCCGCTGAAGAAGCACAAAACAAATACAGAAAACGACAACCCTGAGCTACAACACGGTAACAGCATTTGATAAAAAGAGAGATACACATGAATACTAAGTTTTTTAGTCTGTCTTTTTTTCTCTTCTTTGACCCTGAGCATTCCAGTGCAAAAGCATTCTAGTTTTATTGTTAACAGGTTGTTCTCAATGTGTCCTATCCAACATCAGCATCTTTTCCTCACCCTCTGATTCACTGGAATTTGTTTAGTTTTGCCCCAAGCTCTGCATTAGTGGTTCTACTATACAATTTAATTCCTTCTATTTAATGCAGGCACCAGTTAAAGAATGGCTTAAGAAGTTACTTGAATCAAATCCTAGCATAAAGTTAACAGAAACATCAGCTTTTAATTATAGCATATGTTTCAGTGATCTCTTGGACAGTGAGAATGGATACCTAATCAGTCAAGGGTAAAAATAGACGGTCTTGTGTACAAGCCCATCACATTAAAAATCCCATGAAAACTGCAGAGTAGGCTATAAATCCTCTTGTCTTGGCAAAACTTTTAAGAAAGAAAACCTTCCCACAAACAACTGGTCAACAACTCGCCGAGTGCCAAGAGGTCTGCAAAGATAAGGGGCTAGCACCATATGCTTGATGCAATTGAAGATGTGAAAAAACAAATCTTTTACTTTTTGCTTTCATTTTACACCTCCCGTTCCAGTCAGATAATGTATTAACCAACTGTTTTTATTCTTGTTACTGCAGCATCTTGGTTCTCGGCCCACTGTTTGAGGAGCTATTATGAGGAAAAAGAATAAACCTTAACAAGCATGCCATAAAAGTTGACTAATTAGGGGTGTTTATGTCGAAGACGGAGTGCATCTGCCCAAGAGGCGAGGAACTAGAAGGGGATGAGCAGCCAGAATTTTCTGCTGGAAATTTAAGACAGGGAATATGTAGGTTTTATGTGTTATTATTTTGACTCACTACATCTAAGCATTTATTAACATATTCTTGGGATGTAGAGTTAGAAGTATAACTGACTAGGTCAGAAAAAGTTGGGAAAAAAAACTAAATAAAAGATTGTTTTACCTGTAGCAGCTAAAACAACAAGACAGGTTTTTGTCTGAGCTTTATTGTATGTTGTACCATCCTGTTTCAAGCTTGATGCCAAAACTGATACAATGTCTTTAAAAGCAGATGTCTCATCTATAACTGACTCAGAAACTGAAATAGTTGAGATTCCAACGATGTCTGAATCCAGCTGACATAACAGGTGCAATCTCTTCTTGTGTTTAATATTCACAGACTTAACCACAATCGAATAGACATATCCCTTGTCTGTACACACCATTACAACAGGTGAACTCAAACAAGCAGCTTCTTTTCCAAACAAAACGGTGAACAACTGCTGAGGAATGCACACAGGCAAATGTAAAGATGAGAATGACGCGTTGTGATCAGAGCAGGTTTCTGGCACAGGTACTGCAAATATGAGGCACTTATTTTTCTTGGTATACATATCTGAAACATAAGGAAAATTTGTTTCAAAATGCGGCATTAACATCAAACAAAATAAAATGTAATAATCATCTTTTAAGTTACACCTAAGTAAACGATTTACAAAATACCACGGAAAATGATAAAAATTAAATGGGATGAATTCTTCTTCTTGGGCTTTAAAAAAAATTGACGGAGGAGGGGGGGGGGGGGGGGGGGGGGGGGGGAAGGGACTTTGTTTGAATATGGAGGCATTTTCTGCACGAAAAATACAATAATTTGTAAGGTTGTTTATTTAAGCTGGCAGCTGTAAAGAAACATAACGATTTAACAAAATATTATAAGATTTACTTTCATTTACATTCTCATATTCACTGGCTTATAAGCAGAGTTAAACTTCACAAGAGAGACCATATAAAGGGCCATGACAATAAATAACGGTCAAACGCTTCTTGATTTTAAGCTTACTCTGAAATATTGACAAGTCCAGTCCTGTTGTAATACTCTCCAGTAATATGAGCTGACTTCTTCCCTCATTCATACCATGTTGTTGTTCTACGCTAATTTTGAATAAATGCAGCTCCACTGTTCCTGCTCTATCCACAAGGACAGATACTAGATCACTGAAAGTGTCTACGTCAATTACTACACCATCCACAGAAAACAAATGATGTTCAGATCTTAAGGAGATAATAGGTGAACTCTGTGACACAAATGACTTGACTTTAGGGTATTCTAAGCCAGGATGCTCAGGGTTACTCTTGGCTTTATCACTCAAAAGCTCTTGAAATATGTCATCTGTTTCCATCAGCTCCTCTGATTTTGTGACTTTATGTTCTGTTTTTCTGTTATTTAAAAAAAAAAATACAATTTTGAATTTTTACCAACCAGTATAATAAAAACGTAATATATGTTTTCAAATTTGAACTTTAAAAAAAATTTTCTTCTGTGTTCTATATAAGCCATGTTAACAGTCAGCCCTGTGTGTGTATTATAAACAGGACAGTATGTCTAAGGTTGAATTGGTCCCCCCACAGCTTCTCTTGTAATGTAGCCTCCACTGGGTCAGATTCCCAGTCTTTGGCAAGAGTAGTTAGGGTAATCCCACAAAACATACTCAGGAGTCTGTTTGTGTGCTCCACATTCAAAGGTAGCATTTTCATTTATGCCTGTCTTGTCCCGGTGTGCTCAAGGACCGCAGTGTCCTGTCCGAAGCTTGAAAATTGAGTTTATTCTTTCCTTTTTGGTTAATTTGTTTGTCATTCTCCGGTCTGAAGCCTTCATTCTGCCTTCTCCACTTCCCCTTGAAGGACTGTTTTAGGGCTGTTTTGGTTTCTTGTAACTCTGTGCTGGATGAGGTTGTGGAAGATTACTCCCAGCTTCTGCCAGCTTATCTGCTCTATCATCTCCACAGTTTGTTGGTATCCACTGCAGGACCAGTTCTACTTCCTTTGAAAGCAAACCAATGCTGGTCCTCTGATCTGCAATAGGTTTGTATTTGAACTCATTACAAAAATGAGTTGAGTTGAGTTGACTTGAGCCAAGAATTGACATCACAGCACTCGGGGCATTCCCATGTGTGCTCCATCCTCATCTTCAGCAGCCAGCACATAGTTCCAATACTGATAGTACCGGTCACAATCTGATTATATGTCTGTCATTCACTAACTGGTGTCTTCGCATAATAGAGGAAACTAAATGGTATTATAGAATCACTAATGTTGAGCGTTAAAAGAGAACAAAACAAATTCCACTGAATCAAAAGGTGGAAAAAAGATGCTAGCATTGGATAGGACACATGCTGAGAAAAGCTGTGAACAATATCATTAGAATGTTTTTGCACTGAAACCCATAGGGGCATAAAGAATAAAGGGAAACCAAAAACCACACGGAGAAGGGAGCTAGAGGGTAAAGTTAAAAAAGGAAGGGGAGGACATGGGGTGAGCTGCATGCCACAGCAAAGGATATGGCGTGAGTTGATTATGTTCTTTGGCCACATAATGAAAAGAGAGACATTGGAGAACATCGTGACAACTGGAAAGATCAGTGGAAAAGGGGGTAGAGGCAGACCAAGAGAGATGATGCTGAATGGGCTAAAACGATGGCAGGGAGGGATATCAAGAGAGCTGTTCCAGTCAACCAGGGATAGTGATCTGTGGAGACGCATGAGCCCCTACGCCAGTTGGCAGGAAAATTTATTACCATATTAACATCATGATGATTGGTTTATGCTCGAATGGAGCACAAAGGCATGAGAAAGAAGTAACGGACTTGTGTCCTACATTTGAAGAGTATTAGAAATATGATGTTAGCCCTATATTTCTACAGACCAATCAACATTAAGTTAGTGCTTCATTAAAATTACACCAACTGCTTTTGCTTCTGAGGACATTTCCCAGGACTTAATTTAGGCTGGGCTGACTTAAGGGCTTAGGTAAGTTTAAAAAAGCTGTGTACATGGAGATCTGGCTCCATGACCCCTATATTAAATCATGCTAGTCACTGTGCTAAAACAGCTGCCATAAAATACAGTACCTTGCATTAACTATTTACATCATTATACCATCATCTCTGTGCCAGTATTAATCTTACAAATATCAAACAACATTCATGTTTGGCATTTTATAAACTGTGCAGGTCTGAAAATTGTTAACTAAAATCTAAATTACAGATGTGTCAGCATAAATAATTTCTTCTTCATCTTCTTCTTTAAGTATTTCAGGATCCTCGCCGGTGCTACGGAGTTCATGCACTGCACTGTGATTCTCCGGATTCAGACTTGAGTTAGAAGTAAAAGGGAGCACTTATGGGTTACTACCCTTGTGTCGTGATGTTGATCCATCATTTAAACCTAAATTTGCTTCTTCTTCTTCTTCTGTGTTCACCCTTAAAAGGGTGGCTGACATGCATTAAGGATGAAAACTAAACTGCACTTTCTGCACCTTACACATCTGATTTAAGCAAATCTATCATTAGTTGCTTTAATAACACGCTTGTTATGGGGCAGTGGCTCTATTCTTTTTACTCTAAAATGGAACATCAGAACTAAAACAAGGGAACTGTTTATTAAAAAAAAAAAAAAGTCAATTAATTATCAACAGTCTACCAACAGTCATGCAGTAGCACAGTAAATGAAATGTAACTGATTAGTTACCGTAACACATTATCGTCATCTAGGCATGATGTCGGTACAAGCCACATCTGGTTATCAAGCGTTGTGATGATGACTGCTGACATATTGCTAGTACTTCCAGTAGTGACCATAGAAGCAGTTACAACTTTACCAGAAGCTCTGATCACAACCTTTGAGGGCAAGAATAATTCAGTCATTAAACAAATACCTCTTTTATTTGTGTAAATTTTCCCTCTAGGATTGCAGCCTGAAAGACTGTTACCCAACGGCTCAGAGCCACTTTTTGGATGTGAATCAAACTGGAGCACACACTAGACACCCCGTAAAACCAGACAAAATGGTTAAATTGAGCTGCCCTGCAGTTAAAGTTATGGTCACAGGTTAAACTTGTTAGGATCAACTTCACTGCACCAGATGGCTCCCACATGGCTCGGTCTCTCTCTCTGCAGAATGGTTAGTCAGCTGCCAAGAGCGTCACACGAAGCATGAACACGTAACTATAGTGACAATTCCCAGCTGTCTCACTGTACCACTTCACTACCGAGAACCCAGAAGGCTCCCTACAGTGATAAAAACAAGAGTCATCTTCTTAGATCGCCAGTTCAGTGACATGCTGACAACATTATTATCCGCAAGAGGCTCAGTCTTGAGCTGTGAGTTTCTTTATGATGAAGCAGACGTGGCAAAGGCTCTCTGGGATCAAGTCAAGTAAACAGTGCACAGAACAGGCAAAGCGCCCATATGGGGGGGAGTTTAAAGATGATATAGGCCAGAGGTTCTCAACCTTCCTAATGCCGCAAACCTTTAATATAGCACCGGTACTTACTATGAAGTACTTTTTATGCAGTCAATCTTCACATACACACTCACAAATTGGTTTGAGAAGGTGACAGTACTTATACAAGTTGCTTACCAGGAGGGAAAAAAGCCTTGGTACAATCTTGAAATACAGATCTAAACAACAGGTACCTTTTTAACATCCTATTCAGTTTTCTCAATTATTCTAAGCAGCAAGCAATTCAACAGACAATGCTTCCACCCCCCCCCCCCCCCACCCCACCAACAATTTTGATTGGTTCATTGTGAATCATGCAATAGATTCAAGTTTTAACTCCTACATCTGAGGCACTGGAAACAGACTTAAATCTATCAGTTACCTGTTGTCTATAGCGATATCTGAGCACATCAGTCTGACTTATCAGTGCTACGGAACTATCAGTGCGGGGGGAGGGGGGGGGGTTAGAGATATTCTCTCAACACACTACTACTTCCACAGGAACAATGACTATAGTTTTTCATCGAATCTGACAATTAGGTTCTGATTTAGCACATAATGAAGGCTCTTTAACTATCATCATCATCAAATGCCCTGCCAGCTGACGTAGGCATTCATGCGTCTCCACAGATCTCGGTCTTTGCTGTACTGGACCAATTCTACTGATGATATTCCTCCATGCGACTGTCTTAAACCAACCACCATCATTTCTCCTCATCTGCCTCTTCTACCAGTGATCTTTCCAGTCGCCACAACATAGCTCTAGCTATAGCATCCATTTTTTTCATTTGTGACTGTGGTAGTGTTAAGCTGACTCATTTAACCTCTCATCTGGATTTTACATTTTTTTATGATTTAGCACAATGTACACAAACTTGCTGGAACTGAGCTCAGGGTAAAAAAGTTTGAGATATTGCATGGTTAAAAAAAAAAAAAAGAAGATAGACGCATTTTTAAAAAAAAGGTAGTCTTATGTTAATATCGATGTTAAAACCATTTTAATCAAGTCTCTGGACAATCACAAACTGGTTCAGTCCCGTATAAATGCTATCTTAACAGTGTTCACAACTTACTTACATGGTTGCTTACACGTGATCCACTCCAAAAAACATGAACATCGCTTCCTGCTATAACACAGGCCATCTTGTTTTTTAATCTATCGTCCATTATCTGTGAATTTCATAGCAATGACGATGAAATTTACAATAAAGGATATTTGGTTTTCTTCCTCAAACTTAATCAAATACAGAGGGGGGAAAGCTGATTATTCCGTCAGATATCTCCACACCAAAAGTGATAGTGTTCAACATTTTCCAAAAGTGCTGATAGCCAAACAGGCTCATCACTTTAAAAAAGGCCACAAATGCTGTGTTGCACCCCAGATATTTGTGTGTGGGGTGTTTAATTAGAATACAGTCTTCCTCCTTTGTCCGTTATCTTAAAATGGAGCTTAGGCATCGGACCCACTCATGTCTTTGCCCTGTCCTTTGCTATTGCATGTAGCTCACCCCATATATTCTCCTTTTTCCATTTCTCTCTCTAGTTTTCTTCTCCATGTTTTTGACCTGCCTTCATCCTTTGATTCTGTGGGGTCAAGTGTAAAGACATACTAAATATGTTATTATCAGGTTTGGCACTCTTCCGAATACCGGTCCCAAATTATCTACTGCCAAAAAAATCCCTTGGAGAGCCTCAAGAGGTTGTAAAAAATATGGAACAGGAACAACTAAAAAAGAGTGCCCAATATATCAGTCAATTTCGTCTTGCTCTTTAAATTCTTAACACTGTTAACACCAGTAGAGTTAAATAACAACAGACGCTATATATCTTAATTATAATCCAGAAGGACTGATGAAAACATTATTTTTAACTAGTACCTATGTTATCACATATTAACACAGTAACAACACACACACATACACACACACAAATATCATTGCCAACTTCTCCTTTGAGAGCTGAAACACAAAAGAGGAGTACTGTAGATAGCTGAACAGTTAAGAATGCAAGAGATCAGGGTTCAAATCTACAGTAAGTGCATGTGGAGAAGAAGAAGTAGTAGTGGTAGAAGAAGAAGAAGAAGAAGAAGAAGAAGAAGAAGAAGAAGAAGAAGAAGAAGAAGAAGAAGAAGAAGAAGAAAAATAAGAAGTTCAAGGCGAAAAAGAAGATGAAGAAGAAGTTAAATACTCAGGGTTATTATTATAACTGTTTAAATGTGTGATCTATGCTATTACACCATTCAAACTATGAATGATTATTTTATTATTCAAATTTAAATTTTTTAGGGCGTTGAAGGCAGCAGTCTGGTATACGATGCCAGTCTGATGAGTCTGCTGTCTTCCTTTCACTTCACCAGACTAGAGTGTAACTGTAGTGTCGGCCAGACCGACATGTCACTCCCCGCAAGTTTTGTTTTTAAATATATATATATATATATGCTTTTCAAAAAAAATATTCTCACCTGCAGTATAATTAATAATATTATCTAAATGCTACAACTCAATATGCTCTATCCAACACCGTTTTACTTTTATATGTTAGTTGTTTCAGGTTTCCATCACAGGTATGCTACTACTACACGAAGAAAGTAAACAGATAGACTAATTATGCGAATCTCACACATGCCGAAAACTGCCGCCCAGTGTTGCCACTTTGGATCTTTTATATCCAAATTTAGATCTTTTTCATTGCATTTAGATACTGTTTTTGACGTTTAAATCATAAATATTTTTCTAGAAACTTTTCATATGGAGTTAGATATTTTATAGATTTTTTTTTTCTTTTATTGTCAATTTAATAATTACTATGTAAAATATTTACTACAATATTTTTGTTTTGGTCTGGCACGTACATTGTGACAACTGCCATTACTTGAACTTTGAACTTTCACTGGGGTCAACGCACAAATATCTGGCAGCCCCGGTACTGATTAATAAAAACGCGCGTAAATCATACTAACTTTGTTTCAACCGTATCCTCACTGTACTGACTTTGCGTTTATTTTTCATGTGATTTAAAAAAATAATTGCTTACCTTCTTATGTGGCTTTCACTTTGAAAAAACATTTCAACATGCCAAAAGTAAAGTATGAGGAAAAAATTTGGAAAGAGTGGTTGCATGATGACAAAATAAAAAACGGGGGATATGACCAAAGCTTGTTGTAAGTACTGCAAGTGTGAAATTAAAGCGAAAATACAAAACTAAAGAGTCATGCAGAGACTAAAAAAGCATAAAGCTGCAGTTTCATTTAAAGATATTACACAACTGACATCTGTTTTCAGAACTATACTGATAAATGAATCATCAAAAGTTGAAGTATCAGTCGCAATGTTTTTAATTTGTCACTGCGCAATTTCAAACTGTGACCATTTGATCGATTTGTAAAAAATCTTGGACTAGTTCAATTTGAAAAGTGTGATGTAGAAAGTATAGTTTAGGATCTGAAGGACCTTTTAATCAGCAAACAGTTAGGCTTGAAGAATTTGGCTGTAATTTGTACTGATAATGCCTCAGTGATGGTTGGTATAAACAATGGCGTTTATGACAAGTTGAAGGAAGCTAACCCATCGTTAATACTTATAAAAATTGTATGCGTCATTCATTGCAGCTAGCATTATCACATGCTTCATTTGAATATTTACCAAGGAATTTGGAATACCTTGTAGCTGAAACACTTTACTGGTTTTCCAAATCATTTGTCAGACAACAGCAATACAATACATTATATACAACCTTGAATGATGGTTCCACACCACCGAAAATTCTGTCAGATTGCAAAACTAGGTGGTTATCAATTTAACCAGGTGTTGAAAGAATTATGAAGCAATGGCTGAAGTTGAAGACACACTTTGAAATAACAAGACAAAGTGAAAAGTGCTACACAGCTGACATACTATTTGGAATGTACAGTGATGAAAAAAATTGTCATTCATTCCCTTTTTATAACCTATTCTATTGGAAGTGCAAAAGGTTAATAAACTGTTAGAATCTAAACTTGTTGATAAAGTTAAATTACTTCACTCGGTAAAAGACTGGTGTTGCCACTTTCTAATGCTGATTTGCTCACTTGCACAATATAGAGCTATTTGGCTCCTAAGCCACACCATGGATATTAAATCGAATCAAAAATTGATGATTTCAAAACATAAGGAGTGTTAACAGAGAATGAAGAGAACAACTTAAGAAAACGCTGTCAAGATTTCCTTAGCAATTGAAGCAGAGACTTCCTGAAAATCTAGATGTTTTGAAAAAAGATTTCAATTTTTTCTGTGAGCAACATACTTCAGCCAATAAAGTACATACCTAAATATTGTAAAGTTATGAAATTTTTAAGGGCTACTGATAATAGTGTCGCGGAAGCAGAATATCAGTTAACCAAAATAAAGTTAGCTGAATGGACAAACAAAACAGAAACTAACGCGTTTTGGAGAGAAGTGAGACAATTTAAAGATGCCTCATCAAACAGTCCATTCTGTAAGCTCTTTAAAGTGCCATGTCTGCCATGATACTACCCCACTCAAATGCTGACGTAGAAAGAGTTTTCAGTGCTAGGAATTATATCAAATCTAACCTAAAAAACAGGATGAAATTTGACCTCTTAAATGCTATCGTGCCATTAAAATTCAGCCTGATGAGACTAGAGAAATAAGCCTACTGTTCCACTTATAAAGAAATTTGAACAGCTAAAGCATACCAGAGTCATTTTCGATCTGAAGCTTCAACTTCATAATCCAAGCTGTTTATCCTGTGGATCTTGTGAGGTAGACACCAGTGAAGGTGAGGACATGATTATGTAGGGTAAGTCATAACAAAAGCTATGTAATTTTTGACTTTTTCAATTTGGATGTTTTTTCTAGATCTTTTCCACGCAGATTTAGATCTTTTTAGATATTTTTTGACACCGTTTTGGATATTTTTTGTCAAAGAAAAGTGGCAACACTGCTGCCGCCTTCGCAGTGGTTTCCGCGGGTTTACTGATTACTGATTTAAGAATCGACATCATACCACACAGGGCATACCCATAGATGCTCCGTCTCCCGTAGCAAATGTTAATTGTTGTTCCCGTAGCACACTGATTATACACTCGCCATTCTCTTCTTCTTATCCGTCCCTTCTTGCCGGATTCACACTTAATTCATCGTTCAAACATTCTTGCACAAGTTATTTTATCTAATCTCGTGTCTTCTGTCAACAGTCGTTCATATATGGTCTTCAGAATATCTCCCTTTTCCAGTACGAGTGTTACCGTAGCTTTTGCAATTGTAGCCAGGAAATCCCCTTTTTTATTCCTTCTTTCATTGCAGCACGTATGCTTTAAGGGTGCGCATCATATATATATATATATATATATATATATATATATATATATATATATATATATATATATATATATATATCCTGTGGTAGGATCCTTTCCTACCACTAGGCGCGTCCACCAGGTGGCGGATGGTGGAAAGGCCTCTATATAGAGGTTAGCTTCTTAGCATATATTGAATAAGTGGCCGTGGACCAAAACAGGTGATGGTCATTGAGAGGAGGCGAGTTAGTTGATGGGACAGCTAAAAGGGAAACCACCGCTGTAATATCCCTAGTAAATCATGCCTCAAAATATTACGAATTCAGATAACGACGTGAATGGGGATTCCAGTGGAATCACCTCGTCCGGTAGGGAGTATCATGTTCTACGGGTGATACCCGACCGTCATCCATTTACTGTAGAAAAAGTAAATGGTAGAAACATCCTGAACATTGGTACATGGAATGTCAAAACACTCGTACAAAACGGAAAGCTGGATAACATCAAGATGGAAATGAAGAGAATAAACATCAACATATTAGGAATTTGTGAAATGCGATGGACAGGAGCAAAAAAAAAAAAAAGGGGGGGGGGGGAGTATTCAGATCAGCACATAATTATTTACTCGGGTGCGAAGGAATATAGTAAGGGAGTTGGTATTGTTTTGGATCCAAAGAACTCAAAAACTGTGAAAGGATTTTGGACAATATCAGATAGAGTACTGTTAGTAAAACTTCGCGGCAGACCGTTTGACATCAACGTAGTACAGATTTATGCCCCAACAGCAGATAGTTCATAGGATAATATTGACGCAGTTTATGACGAGTTAGACATGGCTGTTGATCAATGCAAAAATTGTGAAGTAACAATGGTACTTGGAGATTTCAACGCGAAAATAGGAAGTGAAAAAGTGTACGGAATAACGGGTGGCTATGGCCTAGGAGAAAAGAATGTGAGAGGTGACAGATTAATAGCATGGGCTGAGTCGCGCTGCATGATAATAGGTAACACCTGGTTTAAACACCATCCTCGAAGTTTGTGGACTTGGAAAAGTCCTGGCGATAATGTCCGCAATCAGATTGATTATATTTTGACTTCAAGAACATTCCGGAGCAGCTTAGTTGGAGCAAAAACTAGACCAGGAGCAGACTGCTTTTGTGACCATGTTCCAGTTGTAGGAAAAATTAGAATAAAACTAAAGAACATTAGAAAAACACCACAGAACATCAAGTTACATTTAGGAATTCTTAGAACGGATAAAGAAACTAAGGAACAGTATAATGTCACTGCACAAAACCAGTATAACGCAATGGAAATTATACAGACTATTGATGAACAGTGGGATATGTTGCGTGAGTCAATTCAGCAGACATCAAAAGAGACAATCCCACCAACCCATAGAGTTGGTACCAGGTACAGTCCTGGAAAGTAAAGGTGCCAGCGTGATGCTGACCACATCATACACCAAGCAAGTGTCGATTGGTCTATAATATTTAGGTTTGACCTATATGCCCAAATAGACATCTAAAGAGACAATCCCACCAAACCATAGAGTTGCAAAAAAAGAGATGGATGTCAACCGAAATTTTGCAGTTGATGGATGAAAGAAGGAAGTAAAAGAATGATAAAGAAGAATACTCTAGAATACAAAAAGAAACAGTGAACAAATGCAAAGTGGCTAAAGAAGCCTGGCTGAATTAAATGTGTACAGAGATTACGGAAAATCACAGGAAAAACTTACTTTCCATGTACAAACAGATAAATATGTTAACAAGAAAGATGACACGTAACAGCACTGGATGTTTGAAATCAAAAGATGGTGACTTATTAATGGGACATAGTAATATAATCAAGAGATGGACAGAGTATAAAGGCGAATTGTATTATGATAATAGACCAGACGAAGAACTGCAGACGAACAATAATGATCCACCAATAATGACTGCAGACGTTGAGGATGCAATACATCATATGAAGAAAGGAAAAGCACCCGGGCCAGACAACATCTCACTGGAAGAAATCGAAGCACTGTGAGATTTTAGAATTGAAATAATAACTTAATTTTTAAATGATATTTATAATAGTGGGTATATTCGAAATGACCTTTTAAATTCCCTATTTAAAGATCTGCCAAAGAAACCAGGCACTTTAAAATGGGAAGACCATCGCACAATCTTATGAGTCACGTGACTAAGATTTTACTGAGAATAGTTATGAGAAGATATTTTCAGCTGAAAACTGGACATCCCAAGCAAGTCAGATTAACTTTTAAAAAACTCCAATATTGTTTAACCTCTCTAAAACACACACACACACACACACACACACACACACACACACACTCTCTCTCTCTCTCTCTCTCTCTCTCTCTCTCTCTCTCATAGCGCAAAGTTTCGAATTTGATTGTAAAAGGAAACATCTGATTTGCAAAAGGATTAATTTGATTTGCACAAGTGTGAATTTAGTTGGCCAATCCTGTGTTTAAAGAGCACCCTTAAATAACGAATTTCCAAGAGTTCATCCTTGACTCAGTCTGTTCACACGATTCCCATTTTCACACCATTTCTACATCTAGTGTAAAACACTTTCCATGTCTTTACTCATGTCATGTCTACATGGCCCCGTTCAATACACTGATACAACAATTGCAGATGTCAAGCTTTGTCCTAGGCCAGCAAGCTGTATATTTCACAGACTAGTGCGCGGCTACGAAAAAAAAAAAATGGCGATTGGGAGGGGGGGGGGGGGGTGGCTAGACTAACCCCTCCCCTAACTCCTCTCTCAGTCGTATAAATGTTTAGGCAAAAGAATTGGGTGTGTGAGGTGGGGGTTGGAGCATCGTAGCCCTTACCCTTCTCGTGTTTTAAGACCCCCAAAAAATCGGATGGTGGACGCTCAGACCCTCTTAACGACAAGCTGTCATTGTAAAGCATTCTTTGTTCTAGAATCAGATTAATAGCTCTACCAGAAGGGAAAAGAAAACGGGGAAGATCAAGAGAGGTCCTGCAAAGAACCATCATCAGAGCAGGCTCACTCTTGGGCCTAATAAACATCCAAGACCTTAAACATGTGGCAACGAACCACCGCCAGACACGGAGAGCTATGAACTCTGCCCTATGCGCCGCCCTAGGCTTAAGAGGAAAGACTAACACACAGGAATTAAAGGTGGAGCACTCATATATTTTTATCATTATTATTACTAGTGTGCTGAATGGCAGATAAATATTGAATGTTAAATTAGGAATCGTCATCATAGCACTCGGGACACCCCCATTAGCGTTCCGTCCCCATCTTCAGAAGCAAACGAAGAGTTCCAATTCCAATGGCACTATGAATGACAGATAAATGTAATGATAAACTTGAAATACTATCAAATAAATAAAAAAAAAAAAGCACTTTTTAAGCGATTTCATTACATAGTTAGTCCCCTTGCAAAATTATTTGTGGCAAGGGTGGCTGAGTTCTCTGAAAATCTTGTGTGTGTGTGTGTGGAGTAAGCTCAACGGACTTAAGCCCCTGGGTTCCGGCGCCTAAGCTTACCGTGAATGCGTTGGCTCCCAAATCCTTTGCTTCATAAACTCAGACCCAGTTTTACGAACCGGCATCTCATACTTGGGAAACTCCCATAAGCGCTCCATCCCCATCTTCAACACCCAGCGCATAATTCCTGTTCTGATCTGTATCCGTGATAGTCTGTATGTCCACCTTGCCATTTCCCTCCGATCCCCTGGCGACTCCTCCATGCACTCTTCAGACTGTGACGATCTATTTTGTTTCCACCTTGTCCACTCGCTTCTAAAGGTATTGTTTCCCAACACACCTGCATGCCATGGTGTACATATTCAAGGAAATCTAACTACCAAGGACCTCTGAAGGATATCTTGCCACTCTGCACGGAGCAGATGACTATCCATGTCAATAGTAATGATGTTCTAACCGGACCGGAAGTACCAAGTTGGCAGTTTGCAAGTTACACGTCTAAGAGGAAGTGGAGGCCGCAGTCAGCGGAGATCTTACACTGACAATATTTAGATTGTTGCAAGCATTTCTGAGCTAGCCAACATTAACTGTTAGTAGAATCAACTGTTAATGTTTTGTTTAGCAATTTTTTTTTTCCATATTATGTAAAGATTGTGTGCTTCAGGGATTTAAGATTTTAAAAAAAAATAACGAGAATAACTAGGGTCTAGGATAGAGACTGAATTTCAATTCGCTTTTGTTAGAACTGAGTTCAGTAGTTCAGTTAGTGAGTTAGTCCGCTGTAGCTAGTGGGCGAGGTCAGACACTGAGACAACACTGGGTTTGGTTAGGATGGTTTAGGCAATGTTTTTTTCTTTAACGATCTTGTAATTATAAGACCAGCAGTGTTGATTAGACCGGACGAAAGGCCGATCATAAGCTCGGCACTGACATCTGCATACAATATATTTTTATATTTATGATAAATTCTTAGCATTCAGTCAGATGTTGTCTCCACAATTTAACAAACAATTCATTAATAATTCAGTATGAGTAATAGTTGAATCAGCAACAAGATTTGAAAGGTCTCAACTTTTAAATGTTTGCCAGTGATGAACGTAGGTAGTCAAATTTTTAAAATGCCCTCTACACCAATAAAACCAGCACAGTTAGATAGCTGTAAACAATCTCTTTCTAAGGTTGCCTCATTTAGGCTTGTATGTCATTTCTGAGCTGAGATATGTAGGTTTTTGTGGAGATGAGATGTAGAAAGCAGCTGCTAAAACTTGTGTCCCAGAAACAAGAGGTTTTCTCTGCGCACCAAACTGCGCACTTATCGTTTTGGCTTTGTTTACATTGGACAAGATGGCAGGCAATGAGACACAGCCACTGGCTGAGCCAGCGTTTGCCTGAAAAATGTCACTGTACATCTACCTAGCCATTGACAAGAAAGAAATTTTATATACAAATGTAAAATTGGACGGAGAATTCAATTATAACTAGCATTACCATGTCTAGTAACAGTTAAAGCCTAAAGCCAACCCTGAACACTTATCGCAATTTTCAATCAAACTGATGTAACAGAAAAACAGAGGACGTCCGGCTGTCGTAGACATGCGCTGTTAATCGGGTTTCTTCCCGCCGTTTTCAGATTTTTATAGTGGGTGAAAGTCACACCAATCGCAAAATTTCTTGAGAGATTAGGACCCATCCCGAAACCCCAGCCGACATTTGCGAAGCAAGTTTCGAATGGTTTCTAGGGTAACGGAAATTGCCAAAAGACCGCAAATTGCCGAACACCGTAGTCGCTAATGAACGTTCTGTTGTCCTCCTAAAACAAATCCTCATCTGTGATCTGTGGCCAGAATATTTTATTTGAAAAGATGGCTATCCTCTTAATAACGGTCCCAAATTATCGAGGCCGAAAATATACCCCAACAGGGCCTCAGTAACATGTACCACCGCCGAGAGTATCTTCCACACCGCTACGCATGGAGCAGGGCTTAACTAGATGGCTGGGACTCACGAGCAGCAGCTACTGCAGCTTCCTTTATTTTATTTGCTTGTGAGTCCCAGCCATCTAGTTTAGCCCCTCTCCATGCCACAAGTAGCGGCATGGGAGATACTCTCGGCGGTGGTGGTAGTCGCCTGAAGTCTGCAATTGACATGTGACTGAGGCCCTGTTAGAGTATATTTTTGGCCTCAATAATTTAGGACCGTTATTCGGAGGAGAGCCGAAAAGTATATTATTTCCAATTGTCATTTTCCAGCATTCACTGTTGTATATAATATTGTATAATTATAATAATAACTGTATTCAAAATGTTGCTGTTGTATAAATCATTTTTAAATTATAATTCTGAGTTTTGCTTAGAAACCTCAGTCCTGTTGACTTCAATCTTGATTCACTATTTACAATTTGTTCACAGCCTTCCAGTATATCCTCAAGTATAAGTTAACAAGTATAATTGTTAATCTCTATTTCGCGAAAGCAAGATGTTCAGCTCCTCTGTATTTACTGTTTGATTGTGTTTTCATGAAATAAGATCTATTCTTTTACATATTCACATACTAAAGACCTCACTTAAACTTTCGGATAGTAGTTGCTTGTTCAATGTTGTCTGTATTTCTAGGAGTATTGAGTATGCCTATCTTTTGACAATTCTAATTTCCTAATGCTATAATTCTCTCTAGTTATTAAGAGTTTGAGTAAAACCTCATCTCCACAAATTATGAAGTTCTGAATATCTAGTTTTTGTTTTAAAAAATGTCATGCTAACAAGAGACGAATAATAAAACATCCCTAACGGGACCAACTTTTTTTTTCCAGAGGTGTATGATCAACCATAATTTTCTGCTGGAGTTTACAGCCGGTGAACGTGAAGAAAAAGAATAGTTTACAGCTGGTAAATGTGAAGAAGAAGGAAGAAGGGAACATTTTTTGTCAGATGAAATAAAAATGTATTGGCAATAGAAAATAAATACTTTAAATACCCTATTTTAAAGCTGATTTTAAAAATATATGTCTTTCAGTTATTTTAATCTACCTATTGGGAAGCAGACACAACACAATGACGTCAATAGCAGAACAGCCATGTTACACATTGATAAATGTACCGATGGATGCAGAGCCACCAAGTGAGATGCAGCTCAAACAAGACCTAGGTAAAGAACTGCTCCCCTACTACTGTTTTTTTTTAAAACTTGAATCGGTGTTTTTTTTTGTTTTATGGTGTATTTTGTTTGTATCGTCTTATGTTTTATCTTTTCTGCAGGTGAGCTGTTATTGTGGCCAGGTTGTCTTCTTTGAGAAAACATCTTTTTTTTTTAAAATAACATTTAAAATCTAGCATGTAGTATTCTTTTTGTGTGTGTGTTGTGGTCAGTAATTGGGAGTATTTGTGAAGCATATGCTATCATCTTGTGTGAAATTGTGCAACTTAAAAAAATATTAAACTGGTTAAGAATGACATCACAGGGCTAGGGACATTCTCATAAGTGATCCATCCCTGTCTTCAGCAGGCCAGCACAAAGTCCCATTTCAGATAGTGTCTGAAACAGTCTGATTATACTAGTCAACAGATTAAAAAAAATTATTTGTACCAGAAATGAAAATAGTTGATCAAAACTAATTTTAGTGTGCTGAAAACAAAAGTGACATTAGAAAATGTTTATTGGCTCTAGTTTTAAAGATATTTGCTACTAGTTACATAATTACATTCAGTTTTTATGTATGACACAACTGTTGTGGGCGTTGGTATAATTTTCTTTTTCTAATAACCAATAAAAATATAACTAGAAGTTCTTGACTGCTGGGCTTCAGTGACTGCCTGATTGGCTGATGTCTTCTGATGTAATGTTCACTTCCTGCACAGATGTCCTGTTGACAGAGAAAGCAACAGTATTTAATGTATCCAAGCGGTAGTCCAGTCAAAGAGTGACGACCGCTTCTAATTTTCGGGAGCCACCATGGTTTAGCAGCTAGGCACTCAAAAGCGGACCTGAAGATCGCGGGTTCAGGTATCAGACAGAGCCAAACTTTAAAAAAAAAATGATTAAGCTTTCAGCTCGACCCAGCCCTAAATGGATGCCCGGTAAAATCCTGGGAAGTAAATGCGGCTGCCGTGATGCTGATCACATCACCCACCAAGTGCTGATTGGTCTGTAAAATATAGGTTTAGTCTAATATGCCTGAAGGTGTAAAAAAGGAGCCCTTTATTTTTTTGTTACATTTTTCTTAAACATAATTGTCATTAGTCTCTCAAGAACGAATTTCTTGAAACAAAGATTTAGAACTTAGGTGACTTCATGTAATGGCAATGATATACATACATTCACATGTTACTAAAGTGTTCTTACTTTTAAAACAGAAAAGGGTGATGCTCGCACAAAGATTGAAGCCCTGAAGAAGGTCATTCAGATAATACTGAATGGAGAGAAGATGCCGTCACTGCTTATGACTATCATACGGTTTGTGATGCCAATGCAGGATCACACCATCAAAAAGCTGTTGCTGGTCTTTTGGGAGGTTGTTCCCAAATACACCCCGGAAGGAAAACTATTGCAAGAATTCATTTTAGTGTGTGACGCCTATAGAAAGGTTTGTTTTACTTGTATGGTATCTTTTCATGTGTGTTTGAGAGAGAGAAGAGGGAAAGAGACATAGAGATTTAAAGAAGGTGGCAGTTTAAAAGTGCATAACCTTTCCTCAAACAGAATTGATACTTATAAAGAAAATTTACTTTTTCAGAAAGAAATTATCCTGCCAAGTGTAAAATAGTTTTCTGCACTCATTAGCGACAGGATATCTCGGCACTTAAAGCAAGCTGTCTGCACTCACTAGCGACAGGATATCTCAGCACTTAAAGCAAGCTGTCTGCACTCACTAGTGACAGGATATCTCAGCACTTAAAGCAAGCTGACTGCACTCACTAGCGACAGGATATCTCAGCACTTAAAGCAAGCTGTCTGCACTCACTAGTGACAGGATATCTCAGCACTTAAAGCAAGCTGTCTGCACTCACTAGCGACAGGATATCTCAGCACTTAAAGCAAGCTGTCTGCACTCACTAGTGACAGGATATCTCAGCACTTAAAGCAAGCTGTCTGCACTCACTAGCCACAGGATGTCTCGGCACTTAAAGCAAGCTGTCTGCACTCACTAGCGACAGGATATCTCAGCACTTAAAGCAAGCTGACTGCACTCACTAGCGACAGGATATCTCAGCACTTAAAGCAAGCTGACTGCACTCACTAGCGACAGGATATCTCAGCACTTAAAGCAAGCTGTCTGCACTCACTAGCGACAGGATGTCTCGGCACTTAAAGCAAGCTGTCTGCACTCACTAGCCACAGGATGTCTCGGCACTTAAAGCAAGCTGTCTGCACTCACTAGCGACAGGATATCTCAGCACTTAAAGCAAGCTGTCTGCACTCACTAGCGACAGGATATCTCAGCACTTAAAGCAAGCTGTCTGCACTCACTAGCGACAGGATATCTTGGCACTTAAAGCAAGCTGTCTGCACTCACTAGCGACAGGATGTCTCGGCACTTAAAGCAAGCTGTCTGCACTCACTAGTGACAGGATATCTCAGCACTTAAAGCAAGCTGTCTGCACTCACTAGTGACAGGATATCTCAGCACTTAAAGCAAGCTGTCTGCACTCACTAGCGACAGGATATCTCAGCACTTAAAGCAAACTGACTGCACTCACTAGCGACAGGATATCTCAGCACTTAAAGCAAGCTGTCTGCACTCACTAGCGACAGGATATCTCAGCACTTAAAGCAAGCTCTCTGCACTCACTAGCGACAGGATATCTTGGCACTTAAAGCAAGCTGTCTGCACTCACTAGCCACAGGATGTCTCGGCACTTAAAGCAAGCTGTCTGCACTCACTAGCGACAGGATGTCTCGGCACTTAAAGCAAGCTGTCTGCACTCACTAGCGACAGGATGTCTCGGCACTTAAAGCAAGCTGTCTGCACTCACTAGCGACAGGATGTCTCGGCACTTAAAGCAAGCTGTCTGCACTCACTAGCGACAGGATATCTCAGCACTTAAAGCAAGCTGTCTGCACTCACTAGCGACAGGATATCTCAGCACTTAAAGCAAGCTGTCTGCACTCACTAGCGACAGGATATCTCAGCACTTAAAGCAAGCTGTCTGCACTCACTAGCGACAGGATATCTTGGCACTTAAAGCAAGCTGTCTGCACTCACTAGCGACAGGATATCTTGGCACTTAAAGCAAGCTGTCTGCACTCACTAGCGACAGGATATCTTGGCACTTAAAGCAAGCTCTCTGCACTCACTAGCGACAGGATATCTTGGCACTTAAAGCCAGCTGTCTGCACTCACTAGCGACAGGATATCTTGGCACTTAAAGCAAGCTGTCTGCACTCACTAGCGACAGGATATCTTGGCACTTAAAGCAAGCTCTCTGCACTCACTAGCGACAGGATATCTTGGCACTTAAAGCAAGCTGTCTGCACTCACTAGCGACAGGATATCCTGGCACTAAAGGGCAACATGGTTAAACAAGTTGTGAAAGGCAACTAATCAAGGGTTTGACGAAATTGGTTTTTTTGAGCTGAAAGCACAGATATTACAACTAGCTGTAAACCACAACATTTCAGTTACCTTTGGAAAGGTGAACACAAAAGAAAAGCAGGTTTGCTGCTAGTCATCTCACCCTATATCCTGAGTGTGAATTGTAAGGTGTTATGATGGAATCATAAGAGCAATGAAGATGTCTAGAAAGAAACTGACTCACGAAGAGAACTGGTTGCCCACATCAGAAAGAGACAGTCTGCATTCTTTGGGTCATGTAATAAGCAGAAAACTGGAGTACATCATGACAGTAGAAAAGTTGGAAGGAAGGAGAGGCAGAGGGAGACGGAGAGAAAAGATGCTGCACAGTTTGACATCTTGGCATGGATTATTATCTGTCAGAGTTGATTATGGAAAGACATAACTACCAACTTCACACAGCATGGACTTTGAGAAGAAGAAGATGGAATTCTCAGGACTCATTCAGAATCTTCCACTGCTGCCTGACCGCAGCAACACACACAAGTGTAGGAATCTTCATTTTTCACCATTCTTTAATGTTATCAGTCCAGGTTCTTCTCTGTCCTCCTCTTTATCTTTTGCATTCAGCTGTTCCTCATAGGTGTGAGGGTGTCATTACATTTAGCTTTTACTACTGACAAAAGTGTTTATACTACATTTTATTTTATTTTTTTCCAATCAGACGGTATTTTTGTCTTGGCTCAGCCTAATGTGACAAATCTTGCTTCAGACTGTTAGAGATTTATAATTGTTTGAAAATTCATAATCATTTTTATATTGTTTCCTCTATTTAGGATCTTCAACACCCGAACGAATTCATTCGAGGCTCCACACTTCGATTTTTGTGCAAACTAAAGGAACCTGAACTTTTGGAACCTCTAATGCCAGCCATCAGACAGTGCCTAGAACATCGTCATTCCTATGTACGTCGGAATGCAGTTCTAGCTATCTACACCATATACAGGTAACTGCTTGTGCGGTTTTTGCTTTTTGTTTCAGGACACAAAGTAAATATTGCAGGTATTAAAAACTTTTTCCAAATTTTATTGAAAAGAAATGCATTCTTATAATTCTCTGAGACTGACCCTAAAAAACTTGGGAAAGAGAAGAAGAAGTAAAAATAAAAAAAAGCTCTGGCGTCTTGGTTTAAAAAAAAAAAAAAAAAATCCGGGAGGCTGATACCAGTGATCACTGACCGGACAGGCAAGCTTGCTAGCTATTGCTTCATCTTTAACCAAGTAAAGAATTAACTGTTTTCACTCCCTTTGACACAAAATATTTGGTTTTGTTAGCCATGTGGAGCAGAGTGATGTCATTACAATATCACAGTGACATAACAAATAGAAAAAGGCTATTTATATTCACCCCAGATGTCTCACATTTTTGTGGTAAAGTAACTATATTCATACCCAGCCTGTCTAGACACTGCAGTTGCAACCAGTACCAAAGCTGTTATACAGGCTAAGTTACCTCTGCTCAAAGATGTCACACCGTTGAAAAAAACTGGCAAGAGATCCCAGCATTAACGGGATGCATGTTAAAAGACTCATGAAGAAAACAGCACTAGGTATAAAATAGTAGTACTAGTAAAATAAAGAGGCACAGGGGCAGATCAATGATAAAAGTTGCAGAACCAACCCTAACAGCCCCTGGCTGTTGTGTGGTTTCTCTTGGCAAATTTACGTCCAGTAGTTTGCCATTGCTTTCTGGACGGTCAGCTTTCTTGATACCACTGTCGAAACCAACGCAAGGCGCATTGCCCGCAACTGGGATCGAACCTGGCATTTCGAAGCGAAGCGTTCGCATCGACTTAGCCACAGAGCCGACTAGATCAATGATAAGAGTGATAAAATAGGCCATGATTAGGTTTATCAGTGCAGACATACATGAACATATAAAAAAATAAAATCATGATAATGAATGATGAGAAAGCTTCACAACCAGCTTAAGGGCTGAAATGCTCGATGGTGATGTTAAAAACTCCAACAGTGTCTTGTTTTCAGAACTGTACAATAAATCATTTGTGTTTATAAGACTGATTTAACACACAAAAATAAAAATATAATCTGATAATTTGAAGCATTTCTCTACGGAAAAATTAATCATTAGTAAGTTATTAATGATAAGTTTTTTTTTGTTGTTGTTGTAGGAATTTTGACTTCCTGATCCCGGATGCACCAGAACTGATTCACAATTTCCTGGAGGGTGAGCAGGACATGTCATGCAAGCGTAATGCTTTCATGATGCTGATACATGCAGACCAGGTAATTTATCATAGCATTGATTCATTTTTATTATTGTAAAGTGGAGATAACTATCCTACATGAAGCACATATGTTTAAATTAAGGTATGCATGCGTGTGCACTGGTAACAGTGTCAGTAATTCTTCTTTTTATTCTCCCTGTCAGTGGTTTTCAGATGAGAAGGCCACAGGCCTACATGAAGTCTCTGTGTCATTCATGTCTTCCAATGTTACATACAGCTTGGCTTCCATTGGAGTGCCAACCTACCAATGCTGGGATCTATGTACATCATGTAGATTTTTTAATATGATTGGAAATTATAGGGAAGAGAAAAAAAGGGTGTTAGAAAAAAGAAATAGTTTGTCAGTTTTACAAAATCAATCAAAATGAAAAAACAAAGGACGTTGCAGCGATTAGCCTTCATCAGCACATAAAGAACAATACAGAACAAATCCACAAATATGCACTAACTATAAAGTGACTACATAGGAGTATAATGTACTAAATGATACACATCCGTGTCCCTGGCGGGAACTTCGTTCAAGAGGATGAGCAGGACAGCTACTAACCTATATATCACCACAGTGCAGATGGGAAGCGAAAACTGTGTCGGTATACCTGAATAATGGGAGGAGCTGACACCAGCAGACACACCAGTTAGCCCATATGGCATAACCAGGGTTGGTCGTGGGGAGGAAACTACATGTAGAGAGCATTCTGTAGCACATGTTGACTGTTCTTTGATGTCTGTCCAGAGGGGCAAAGTTATGAATCTCCAGTCTTGAATATCTTGTACATGTGGCTGCAAGGTCTGTTATGTCCAGTATGCAGTCTAAATATAATGGTCAACCTGTTATGTCCAGTATGCAGTCTAAATATAATGGTCAACCTGTTATGTCCAGTATGCAATCTAAATATAATGGTCAACCGGTGTGTCCAGTATGCAGTCTAAATATAATGTTCAACCTGTTTTGTCCATTATGCAGTCTAAATATAATTGTCAACCTGTTATGTCCAGTTTGCAGTCTAAATATAATTGTCAACCTGTTATGTCCATTATGCAGTCTAAATATAATTGTCAACCTGTTATGTCCATTATGCAGTCTAAATATAATGGTCAACCTGTTATGTTCAGTAAACAGTCTGAATCAAAATAGTCATGAATGAGTGAATTAGATAACTCTGTGACAAACATTTGTTGTTCATTAAATATTCTTCTGCAGGTTCTGGAACCCCATATTTGGCAGTAAAAAAAAATTAAGACTTACTGTTCCTTTCAAGTGTGTTGTAAAGGGTGACAAAATAGGAATTTCCTGAAATCAAATCTTGGGCCAGTACTCGCAGATATCACAGTGTAGCCGTAAAACTTAACACCACATGTCAACTGCCGTTTTAGGGGTGAAAGCAGAAAAAGTGTGTTAAACATATGTTGTAGGTGTCAATTTGCTTGAAGTATTCAATAATGCATTTGACTAACAGTTGTTTGCACTTTGATATTTGCCCAGGAAAGAGCTCTGAATTATCTAAGCAGCTGCATTGATCAAGTTACTTCATTTGGAGATATTCTTCAGCTTGTCATCGTAGAGCTGATTTACAAAGTGAGTTTGTGTACTAAATTATAATAATAACATATTTAAAAAACAAAAAACTTACTTCCTGTATTGACCACTTCCTAGGGCAGTGTAAGACAGCTGGTCTTGAGCCTAAGGATTTACGGCTGCATGTCTCTGTGTGGGTTCCAGGGCTCCATTTTATGGGGAAACAGAACAGACCCACTGCCCCCCTAACAAGCACTATGTTAAAGATTGGGGGGGGGGGGGGTCCTTTGAAGTCGAAGTTCATGTGCCTGAGAGGCAAGAAACTAAACGTCTAGATACAAGTAAAGCAGATCTGTAAAATGGATGTGCATGCAGAACTTAAGTTCTGGAACAAGATCAAAGTCCAGAAGTGAAGAAACAACCACATTTTTCCACCAGAGTTTACAGTGGGTAAATGTGAAGAAGGAAAAGGGTTGCATGGCTAGTGCAGTCGTCACAGACTCCTTAGGTTAGGAATTAATTTTTGCACAAGCCATGTGCATACATATTTTAAGATCCCTAAACCATTGGAAATTGTGAAGAGCAGTCACCCTCTAAGAAATCACTCGCTCTCTCTCTCTTTCTTTCTCTCTTCCACTTTTACTGCTTCTTGTGTCGAGGGAGATATAAGGTTCTGCTATTGATCAGTACGTTTATATTTCAATGTATTTTTAGTAGCGATAATAAATCCATTGCCATCTTACTAGGCCTCTTGCAGATTCACTGGAGTCTGGTTGGCCACAGCATTTTGGGATGACCAAGAATAGTCTTCATGACTACCAAAACCATCCCAAGGCCACACCATACTTAATTCTAGCAGTCCCCTGCATAGACTCGCTGCCTACCTAAAAAGCATGTCATAGGAGTTTACCAATTGGGGTCTTTCTTTGAAGTCGAAGTGGATCTGTCCAAGCGGCTAGGAACAACCAACTGCAATTAAGCCAGTAAAATGCATGTACATGCAAAACTCAGGCCCTGGCACAAAGTCCCAATGGACGAACAACCAGGGCTTTCGGCTGGTGAACAAAAAACAACAACAACATGGGGTTGGGTTTTGAGAGTTTTGAAAATTACTAATATATATGTTACCCACAATAAAATAGGTATAACATATGAATATCTCAAGTGAATGTTGAAGTCTAGTAGGAACCACTACATTACTTTTCATTAAACTGCATTTTTTTAAATTTAATTATTCTGTAGCTGAAGTTAAATCTAATAAGTTATTAGCAATTCTTCTAATGTTAGCTTTATTATGACTGTTACAGATTTCTTATTTTAGCTTTATTATGACTGTTATAGATTCCTAATTTCTTCTCCCTAGGTGTGTCATGCCAATCCTGGGGAGCGAGCAAGGTTTATCCGATGCATCTACAACCTTCTGAACTCATCAAGCCCAGCAGTCAGATATGAGGCGGCTGGTACACTTGTCACTCTGTCCAGTGCCCCAACTGCCATTAAGGTAAGCAAATTAACTTGTATTGATTTGCACTCATAGAAAGTAGAGATAAGAAGACACACAAGACAACATGAAAATTAAAATCTGTAGTCATCATACAAGGACTTTAACTTGCCACTTCCAAGTGACGACAGTGCCTGACTGTGGGAACAACTATACTTTGATCCATTACCGACTCTGCACCAGTACCCACCCACACTGGATTACTACTGGTTACTTCATAACCAGTTTGAGATGTCCAATCTTTGCTTTATGTTTACATGGTTGACAGGGTTTCTGGAATTTGTACCTGTTCGATTCTTATCCTGCAGTCGTGGAAGTGAAAAACTATTTAAAAAAAAAAACACTTGGCGGCCTTGTTACATGTTAATTTTTTTTTTTTTTAAATCATATGGTTTCTAAGGTTTTAAGGGTTTCCCAGACAATTATTTTTGCCAAAAAAGTCAGAAAAGCCGAATACACATTGTTAAAGAATCTCATTGATTGGAGTGTTAACTCGACTTGTGATGACTGTTATCTTTGCCCACATCATACTCATTCTGCACGCTCACAAGATTGTTTTAAAAGTCAGCTAATTGTAGGGTTGGTCTTGGAGCTGAAACTCAAAAGCCAGCTAGCTGGTTATGTAAACGTTTAAAAGAGGAATTAGCTACACAGGAGGAAAAAGAATAGGACAGATTGGTGTTAATGAGGGCCTGTGTTTCATTATGACAGTGGTTTTCAACCTTCCTAATGCTGCAACACTTTAATACAGTTTCTCATGTTGTGGTGACCCCCCCCCCCCCCCCCAACCATATAATTATTTTCGTTGCTACTTCACAGATTTAGTGAAATGTGTTTTCCGATGGTCTTAGGTGACCCCTATGGAATATTCATTCGACCCTCAAAGGGGTTATGACCCACAGGTTGAGAACTGCTGAATTAGGAGATAAATGGCAGAAGATGATGTTATAACTAGATAAGAAGGCAGCTGTTAAGACAAGTATAAATTCTCCTCCTCTGGGATTTTGGGGCCCATTGGGGAAAGGGAGGGGGGAAGGGAAAATAGACCCACTGTCACCTAACAAGCATGTTGTAAAAGTTTGCTATTTATTGGTGTTTCTTTGAAGTCAAAGTGCATCTGCCTGAGGGACAAGGAACCAACAGTCTGCATACATGTAAGCCAGTTCTGAAAATGGATGCGCACGCAGATCTCAGATTCTGGAACAAGACTAAAGTCCAGAAATGGATGAGCAAGCAAAATATTCTGCCAGTTTACAGCGGGTGAATCCAAAGAAGAAGAAGAAGAGACAAGTATATCATATAGAGTGAATTCAATAAACCTATGGTGCACTTATTGAAAAAAAAAACTGTATATAAGTTTTTAAGATGTCAGGTTCAATCTCAGCTGCGGGCACTTTGGCAGCAGACTGCTGATACGTGCGGACCTTCATTGTGACGTGCAGAGCTTCATGCTGATGTGTGTGGTACCAAGATGAATTAGGCCAAGTAGGGGTAAAACAGTAGTTACTTCAATGCTTTCAGAATGTAGAGCTCGAACGCTATGCGTTAAGTTCCAATGGTTGTATTGATATATACGATCAGCAATACAAGGAGAAATACATATGCAATCAATAATCAACTCGTTCAACCAAAGCTCACTCGTACATCCGTGGACGGTTATGTCCTTACGATAGGTCGCAGTCCGACCTTGAGATCCAGACGATTTACTTTCTCCTCGGACAAGTCCGAATTAAGCAATGAAAGTATACCGGCATACTGCCGAGAATGTAGTGCTCACCAGCTTCCTGCTGAGGTCTTGGAGTCCCGGGGTAAAACGTCCTCAAGGATCCAACTTTATATAACGTTTGCTTCCGTGGGATCCCGGGGTAAAGCGTCCTCAAGGATCCCCACGTCCGTCTCCTTCGGACTATATACATCAACTGCTCAGACAACAATATTATCATAACAACGTTACGTATTGTTTTGACGTCTTATTTGCTCACTCCGTACTGGTGCGTTCTGGTGCACATTCGCACGCGACAGCTTTTCCCCCCTCCCCAGGACGACCGAGCACTAGGGCTTGTCGTAGTCTCGGTCGGAAAACTGGAGTCATGTCGCGGCAAACAGCACCAGTACGAGAGAGCAAATAAGAACACTTGAATACACACACACGCACTCCTCAATATATCGTCAATACATTACTAAATGCATGCAAAATATAGATTCCTGACTTCACTAAGCATCATTATCAACAACATTATTGTTATCCAAATTATTTTTCATAACATCATGCATTTTAAATATCATGTAAATTGAACAAATAAACATCAATCGTCTTCCAATGCCTCTGGGGTGCGCGACAAAAAATCGGCTAAGACATTCTCTTTCCCTGGGCGATAAATAACTGTGAAGTTGAACGTCTGTAGAAACATTGTCCATCTTAATATGCGTGAGTTTTTGATGGGTGCTGAGTTCAAGACTTCGAGTGGACGATGGTCTGTCAAGACAAAGAAGTGACTGCCATACAGGAATTGGGTAAACTTCCCTATTGCCCAAAAAATGGCTAGTGCTTCCCTTTCGCCCACGCTGTAACGGCATTCAGTAGGAGACAGCTTCCTGCTGGCATAAACAACAGGAAGTAGGGTGCCCTCTCTGGATTGCATCAACGTCCCACCAATCGCAACATCAGACGCATCTGTGGATACATAAAACGGCAGAGACAAATCTGGCAAACACAAGAACGGATTACTATTAAATGCCTTTTGTAATCTCTGGAGCGCGTCCTCGCACTCTCTCGTCCAGATAACCTTCGCTGGCATTCCTTTCATCGTCAATGAGGACAACACGGCTGTAATGGTTGAATAGTTAGGAATGAATTTGGCATAAAAGTTACATAAACCCAATAACGCACGCACTTGTTTCTTCGTTTTTGGTATAGGAATGTTAAGAATCTTACCCACCGTGGTGGCTTCGAGTTTACGGACCCCGTGTCCTACAACATGACCGAGGAACGTGACCTCCTCGAAAGCGACCTTCACTTTAGTTGGTCTAACTGTCAGATTAAACAATTTTATGCGTTCCAGTAATGTCTTTAGACCTCGAATATGTTCGTCTAAATCATTATGGAATAGCAGAATGTCATCCAGATAATGAATAACATCATTACGACCCTGTAACAACTTGCGTACGAGGCGGGTGAACGTCGCCGGTGCTCCGGAAAGCCCGAAGACCATATAGTTGAAGTGAACCAAACCTTTGTTCGTCTGAAACGCGGTGTATTTTTTGGAATCCTCGTCTAAGGGAATCTGCCAATAACCCTTGGTAAGATCTAACTTTGTAAAATACCTAGCCTTCGACAATGCAACAAACATATCTTCCATATTTGGGATATTTTCAGCATCTACAACCGTGATTCGATTCAATTTTCGAAAATCTATGCAGATCCGAAGGCTTCCATCTTTCTTTCGGACAACCACTATTGGAAAAGCATAGGGTGATGTCGACGGTTCAATTATACCCCACTTAATCATGTTATCGATTTCCTTATCCACGGCATCCCGATAATGAAAAGGTATAACATATGGTTTCATTTTGATGGGTTTATGATCTATTAATTCAATGGAATGCACTGCTTCTGTCGTTCTACCCGGTATGTCCGATAATGTTTTGTCGAATGTAGCCAAAATACGCTTTATACGACGCACCATATCTGGTGGAACCGAGGGCGCGACTTCCACGTCTCTCCATGTTTCTCTGGGTACCAGTTCGGGTAGAGACAATTGATGAGCAGTGTCCACCTCGACATCATTGCTCTCTTCGTCAATGACGTGGCAGAATGCTGCCTCCATTTCTTCTTCTTGCAAATTATTGTCGGGTGCCTCAGCTGCTTCTAACACTTCAGACAAAACACCAGGGCGAGACTTAAACTCTTTAAGCATGTTTAGATTGTATACTTTATGATGTCCTCTGACATCAATAAGATAGTCCACATCTGAAATTTTCTTAATAACTTTAAAAGGACCCTGCCATTTGGCTGATAAACAATTATTATTATCTTGCAGAAATATCAATACATCATCATTAGGCTGGAGAGTGATTAGTCTCCGGTTACGGTTAACGTATTCTCTTTGATGAGTACCAGTATTTTCCAAGTTGTCCCGTGCAACTTGACAACCTGAGATTATCTTGTTACGTAACTCCGTCACGAATTTAATATATGTTTGAGGCGCTTCTTGATCGCCTTTACCGATCCATATGTCCTTTAACAGCAACAGTGGACCTCTGGGATTAGCACCATATATAAGTTCGAAAGGTGAGAAACCTGTACTGCTCTGGGGCACCTCACGATAGGCGAACAAAACAGCAGGAAGGTATTTATCCCAGTCTGCTGGAAATTGATTAGTAACTTTGGCTAGCATAGCTTTTATTTTCCCATTTAAATTTTCTACTAGCCCATTTGATTGTGGGTGATATCTTGCAGAAAAAACGTGAGAGATGGCAAGTAATTTGTCAAAAGAGCGCATTGCTTCTGAAATAAATTGTGATCCGTGATCTGACAGAATTGTTTCAGGAAAGCCTACTCTAGAGAATATAAGCATCAATGCTTCTGCTACTGACTCAGTAGTGATATGACGTAACGGTACTGCTTCAACCCAACGTGATGCCATGTCTACAAATGTTAAAATGTATCTAAATCCTCTTTGTGAAACAACCGGTAGCGGACCCACAAGATCGACAGCAACTTTTTCGAAAGGACGACATGGAAGATAGACCCTTTGAATAGGAGGTTTCTGAGATGCATCCTTTCTCGCCATCATTTGACAGTCTTTACATGACCTACAGTATTTCCTAATATCTGTGGAACAACCAGGCCAATAGAATTGTGCAAGAACTCTTTTCTGTGTTTTACCTATACCTAAATGTGCAGCAAAAGGAGTGTCATGTGCAACTCTCAGAACATCGGTTCTATAACATAAAGGAACGACTAATTGTTTACATTGCATAACAGGTGATTTAAAATATCTCATTAAAATTCCATTCTTCACATAAAAATGCCATGTACCTTGCTTACATGTTCTAACACCGGTTACTTCTGCCCTAGAAAAGCATTTAGTGAGTGTAGGATCCGCCTGTTGTTGTATCGCAAAACTGTTTGTTTTCGGTGCGTGTGGTTCGTTTCCAGGCACTTTTGGTCGTTCTGGTTCATTCTTTACTGCTTCTTCGCTAGCTATCCCACATGTGATAGCTATTTGGTTTTCGTTCGAAGTAGCTGACTGTAACGGAGGTGTGGCTTCCTCGTTACTTACTCTCTTTTGAGCGCGTGTAACTGCAGCATTAGCTTCAGTCACACCCTCATTTTCATTATACCAGCGTTCGATTTCCTCACGTGAGGGCATCTTTGCTCCTGGAACTGATCCAAGGAGTACGTCCGCTGACGGTCTCTCCAAAACACACACTTCGGCAACCCCTTGAAAATACGGGTTATTTAAATAGACTTTTGCTAAAGGAAATCTTTCTAAACGACCACCAAAAGTACGACACTTGCAATACCGACCTAAGTATGCCGATTTGGGGATTAGGTATCTAGCCACTCCTATAACATTGGCACCCGTGTCACGTAATACTTTAGATTTTATGTTTCCAACATAACCATTATGCAAAGGCAAACCAGCCTCCAGTGGTACAGCTGACAACGCTGGGTAAACAATTTCTGGATGGATTCGAACCTGACCGTCTGCTAAATTTGTCACTTTTTGTGACATCGCTGCGTTTACTGTTTGCGCGGAATTAGCATGACTGTTCATAACCCTTGGGCACTCAGAACGTTTATGGAAACCACGGCATACATAGCACCTTATAGGACCTGTGTTGCGTTGAAACCTACCTCGTGAAGATGGACCATCGTCATCATCTTTCCTGTGTCGCTTGTGGGGACAATCGGGACTTTTGTGTCTCCACGAAAGACAGATTGAACAAGCAGATGAACGGGGTTGATAATGTTCACCCTGCTTTTTGGACGTTTGATCTCTATGGGGTGGTTGTCTCTGTTCGCTGTGGCTGCGATAGCGCCCCTGCCTATTATGGCATTTGTTCCACCTGGGCCGATTTGACGAGGCGTTGTGGTGCACCCTAATACTGGATGCAGCTGGGAGTATGTCCTCGAACCTGGGGTTGTGCAATGGTTTACCAGGATGTGCAGTGACATACTGTTCTCCCAATGTTGTCATCTCCTCAACTGACTTCGGTTTCCTTTCTTGAAAAAATGAGAACATCTCCGAACTACATGAAGACAAAATTTTATCTCGAATAATGAGATCAGCCAACTTATCATAAGAGTTTTTAACATCTGCCAATGTCACCCAACGCGTAAACAACGTTCTAACGCGGGCCACAAAATCAGCGAAACTTCCATCGACGGATGGCACAACAGATTTAAACTGCACACGGTAACCTTCTTCGGTCATGCACTTCGACGCCAACAGTTTTTGTTTGACTATTTCGAACGACGCGCGTTCGTCTTCTGATAAATTCGTGAACGTGTTCAAAACTGGTCCCGTTAGCAAATCCCTTAAACGAGATACCCATTGTTCCTCTGGTATCTTAGCGGTATTCATCGCTAAAGAGAAGCGATCCAAAAAATTATGAAGATCTTCTGTAGGTGTAAGAAATGGTAATTTGGGTATGTATACACATGCCCCTTGTTCGGAACCCGAACGGCTACTAGTCACAAGACGACGGCTCTCTGATTCTGACACAGCAACAACCTTGTCTCTATCTATACGCGCTAGTTCTAATTCGTTCTCCAAACGTAACCTTTCTAAATTAGTCTTCATTTCAAAACGCAGTCTCTCCGCCATAGCTTCTTTTTCCCAGCGTAGTTTCTCAGCCTCAGCTTCTTTTTCCATGCGTAATTTCTCCAACTCCATTTCTTTTTTCCATGCGCGTTCCGCTGTTCTCTCATCGCGTAACTGGTTATCTCTGTCCGACAACTCTTTCATTCTGGCTTCGGCGAAAGCTAAGAGTTGTCCATTTTCTAGGCCTATACTACGACCTAACTCCAAAAACTCAGCAAATGTAGACATATTTAAATAATATGACAATCAATATACAATATATGATATATATGATAGTGTGTGGTGAAGTGACGCCACAGGACAACGAATACTGCGTACTGTCACACACGTACAATTAATGTCGCTCTCCACTTGCGCACGGACAACCAGGTTCTCTGGAGGAAAGAGTTAAAATTGTCAGCGCAACAGAAACCACAACAACCACAATTGACTTACCAATTGGGTGGCAGACAAACAACACACTGCAATGTTAGCGATGAAAAATCGCTACAATAACGACCGGTTCAACGGCAAGTAGCAGATCAATGTACAACCAAAAGGACGACTTGATCCGATTCAATCGAACGGAAAGTGGCACAGTCAGTAACGGTGACTTGATTATGATGAAGATCCAGCGAAGTATGATACGGAGATCCAACGAAGAGTGCTACTGTCCCGATGAAGATCCAACGAAGAAGAATGATACGGTCCCGATGAAGATCCAACGAACGAAGAATGATATGGTCCCGATGAAGATCCAACGATGGCTAGAACAGACCGGCGGCGGCGACTTGATACATTGAACGATATCCACAGCTAGAGATTGGTAAAGACTGTGACAATTGGAATGTGCTTCGTGTACAACTTGAGGCACAACAATGCGACAAAATGTCGTATCACACTTGTGACGAGAGGTTCCTCATTCTTTAAAGGCTGGCCCCCATTGATACGTGCGGACCTTCATTGTGACGTGCAGAGCTTCATGCTGATGTGTGTGGTACCAAGATGAATTAGGCCAAGTAGGGGTAAAACAGTAGTTACTTCAATGCTTTCAGAATGTAGAGCTCGAACGCTATGCGTTAAGTTCCAATGGTTGTATTGATATATACGATCAGCAATACAAGGAGAAATACATATGCAATCAATAATCAACTCGTTCAACCAAAGCTCACTCGTACATCCGTGGACGGTTATGTCCTTACGATAGGTCGCAGTCCGACCTTGAGATCCAGACGATTTACTTTCTCCTCGGACAAGTCCGAATTAAGCAATGAAAGTATACCGGCATACTGCCGAGAATGTAGTGCTCACCAGCTTCCTGCTGAGGTCTTGGAGTCCCGGGGTAAAACGTCCTCAAGGATCCAACTTTATATAACGTTTGCTTCCGTGGGATCCCGGGGTAAAGCGTCCTCAAGGATCCCCACGTCCGTCTCCTTCGGACTATATACATCAACTGCTCAGACAACAATATTATCATAACAACGTTACGTATTGTTTTGACGTCTTATTTGCTCACTCCGTACTGGTGCGTTCTGGTGCACATTCGCACGCGACAACTGCCTTGTGTTGGTTTCAACAGTGGTATCAAGATCTGACGATTCAGAAAGCCATTGTAAACTCTTGAAATTAAAATTGCCTAGTAACGTCACAAATGGGCACGCAATGAACAATGCAGGAATTGGTTCTGCATTGTTCATTGTTCATTTAAAGATCATCTTCATCGCATGTCAGACTTCTAAGTATCTGAGTATATATCTAAGTGTTTAGGCTAACAACTCCCATTCTGTTCTGGTTGATGTAATGACAGGTGGCTCCAGCATGGTTTTCCTGTTTCACTGCTCCAGTTGGTACACCCATGGCATGCAGTCTATTTAGTGGAAAAATCATTGTCCAAGAAACTGAAAGCCTCCACAGCATTTAGTCTCTCTTATGGCATTGATGATGCCTCTCTTGTCCATAGATGGCATATTCCTTATAGTTGTTCTGCAGCATCCTGTAAAGGACATGCCACTAAATTTGTGTGTGTGTGCTGCTACCTATCCCTCTATACTGCTTGCAACATGCTACATAGAACTGATTAATTGAGAATGGGTTGGTCCTGAATTTCTGACATACATTTTCTTAGGCTGCCATTGCATGATACAGAGTTGATTATTAGAAACTGGGTTAGTTAGGAATTTCTAACATGAATGCAATGTTATTCTCAGGCTGCTGCAAGCTGCTACATTGAGTTGATTGTAAAGGAGAGTGACAACAATGTCAAGCTGATTGTTTTGGATAGACTGATTGCTCTTAGAGAGGCACCAGCTCATGAGAAAGTTTTACAGGTATTGTCCTGAAGTTCAGTTGAATTTGTTTATTTGCAGTGATTCTTTTTGACTATTTAAATGCATAATTGTATCATACTAGCCTGAGTTTGAAAATCAAGACACAATTTAATACAGATTGGACTTGTTTTGTGTCTGTTTAAATGCATAATCTTATGATAGTAGCCTGAGTTTGAAAATCAAGACACAATTTAATACAGATTGGACTTGTTTTTTGTCTGTTTAAATGCATGATCTCAGGATACTAGCCTGAGTAAACATCAAGAAACAAGTTAATACAAATATGATTTGTTTTTCAACCATGGAAATGAGAACAGTGATCTGCCGAGCATGTGCGTATCAGTGCTGATACAGACCATCCATTGCATAGTGAGATTTGCAAGAAGAAGGGGTAGCAGGTTGAAAAGAGGAAAATCCTGGGTGGGTCAGGCTGAGGACAGTATTCAACAAGTTTGTTCAACTCAGGACATAGAACCTGGTGAGGAATGGGTACATGTGCCTGCAGAGTGGGTTATATCCTTTTCTGTCATCATAAAACTGGGTAGAGATTGCAGACAACAAGGCCTGCTGGTGTTTGAGGCAGAAGTTCAAGCCTGAATTCTTGAAAATTCTGCTTTGCATTCTCCGGAAAAAGTTCTTAAAATTTTTTTTTTTACACAGATCGCTACTAAATTTAAAAAAAAAAAAAAGTATATGTAGATTTTTTTTTTTTTTTTTAAATTTATGAATGGGAGTAATCAGTAAACATGAATGAAGTTGAGAAATAAACGGATTACATTCTTTTCTACCTAAAAAAAATGATTGAAACTGTGACCTTATCTCCCTGTTGCTATGCAACCACTGAGACCGTAGGCAAATTATGACATCATAATGGCTTTTTAATAACCCACCCCCCAAAAAAAATGCTGTTTTTAGTAAATATATTCCTAAACGCTATGCAGGTGCAAATAGAACCAATCTGTTTAACTTGACCTTTCTGGGGAAAGTCTGAAGCAGCAGATCTCGTTTAGCAGCTTTTCCTTGTAAGGGACTGAAAAAAAGTAAAGGATCCTTTTCCACGCCTTTAGGCGTATTAGGCATATAGGCCAGACCTAAATATTATAGAACAATCGGCACTTGGTGGGTGATGTGGTCAGGACTGCACCTGGTACCCTCTCAAGGCTGGGTCGACCTGGGAGCCAAGGTCATTTAAAAAAAAAAGTCTGTCTCCGTCAGGACCCGAACCCACTTCCTTCCGATCCGCAGGTGGGTGTCTAGCAGCTACACCACGTGTACTCCCTGGTAAGGGACAGTGGTGCCAGATATAGCTGTGTTTTGGGGCAAAATGGTTATTTTCATTTCTTGTTATCTGCTCAAATGCAGTCACCCTTATTTTCTACTATATTTTGAGTTTGAAAATGTCAGGACTATTAGACTATATTCAACAACACTCTTTTGTCTTTCATGTGTTGAAAATACAAGAAGCTTTTATCTTTCTCTCCCTTCCCTCTCGATCTCACTTTCCTTCTACCTCTCTATTCCACTTCCCTCTTTTACTTCCTTTCTCTTACATTAATTATGACAGTATTGTAAAGTTGGCTTATACATAAATTGGTATTGATATTTTTGAGTGTATTGCATTAATGTATTAGGCATTATAAGAATATAAATTGAAATACTTCCGATTATTACCTAGAAGTCTAGCTAATGTTTTATTAAATGCCATTTTGTTCTGTTTCTTTATTGTCAGGAACTTGTGATGGACATTCTTCGAGTGTTGAGCTCCCCAGACCAGGAAGTCCGCAAGAAAACTCTCAACCTTGCACTAGATCTGGTGACATCTCGCAATATTGAAGAAGTAAGTTTAATAGAAAGGAGAAGTGTTCCACCCAGTTGTTCCAAAATTTCCCAGATAATTTCATCCCATTATGTGACTTGAAAAAAATTACCGTCGTCTTGTCTTGAATTGTCAGATTTGGATTCGTAGAAAACAAAAATTACAAGCTTGATCCTCTTTTAGCCGCCCAAAGGCCTGCTATATTAACGGGAAATTTATTTGCTAACTGAGCTTGAATTCTGATTTTGCGTAGCAATCAATTTCGCCTGAGTTTGGTTATTTGCTGCAACGTGTTTGGCTGGGCGGATATCGGCAGCTTTTGATTGGGCTGGTCTTGTCCTGAATAAAAAAACTGATGCTTTTATTCTGCCTCCTCCTGGGGTGGTTGATTCTTTTTTCTTCAAAGACACATAAATAGGAAACACAAATTCTTTCTGCACACATTTTTTTTTAGATGCCTTATCTGTTGGAAATTGGGAAGAGCAGCCACCCTCCTAGAAGAGCAGAGGATTAACCTAAATGTCACCCACAGTAAAATATTTATGTGGTATAAATGTCAGCAATGAATATCAAAGTCAAAGTTTAAACCACTACATTACTTTTAATTACACTAATTAACTTTTTTTAAAGTGACCATTGTCTTGGTTTGACAGTGTTCTGTTGTTGTGCATTGACCTTTAACAATATCTGGATATTAGTTTTTACAGATGGGATTTTCAGCACTCTATAAAGAAGTCACTAGTTATATTATAATCTCAGTCACTGTTCAGTGATTACCAGGCATAATTAGTATGGGCAGTATGTCTCTTTTTCTTCTTCTTCTTTTCTCTACTCCTGGAATGCCTCGAAGAATCAGGGTAGGAAGAGATCTCTGGAATGGGCCTTTCTGTTCACTTCATACAAAGTACTTTTCAGTGTTAACTGATATTTCTGCGGTCCATCTTCTGTGAGGTCGACCTCTGGCTCTGTGTAACTCCCCAAAACTTGTTTTTTGACTTTCTTGATTAGGGATATTTCAGACAGAATGCTAGCTGGAATGTTCTGCTTCTAATTAAAATCTGTCTTTGCTTGGATTATTGTACACATTTTCTCTGTGTTAGTAGTAGTAGTACATTTTACCCCACTAGGATATCACACAAGTGATAAACACCCGATGACACAAAGTGCCACCATGTGGATAAGGATCACCCGGGGAGAGGTCCCGGAAACTGCATTAGCCATTAGACCATATTTATGGCTGGGCTATATTGCGCCCCCCGGGCAAGAGCCAGGGTGGGGCTTCAAAATAACGAAAAATTGCATCCCGCAAAATGATGACTATTATTTTTTAGGATTATTTATAGTATTTTTTTTTTTGATTATTTTTCTCTGTGTTGCTTTCTTCTGTTATCTTTGGCCATAGATTGAATTTGTCTGGTTAGTTTAGTGTTTGATTGTGTGTACTTTCTGGTTACATTTTATTTTTCACCCTGACCATTTTAGTCCTTTTTTTTTTCCTGCCCGTGGTTATGATGTCCAGTATTTTTTTAAAATTTCTTCTTACTTGTGTAAGTACTATGCCATCAGCATAATGCCCTTTGGGGATAGGTTTTCAAAGTTTGCAAATTTTCAAGGGGAATTATCTTTGAACTAACTCTTGATGATTTCCAGTCTACATATGCATAGAAGCTTAGATTTTCCATTATCATTTTAACAGGCTAGGCATAGCAAAAGATGACATAGACTGAGTTGATTGAAACTCAATGTTTTTTTTTTTAAATTCATCTTTCAGTTGCAACTAACTAATAGTTTGCTTACACCTAAGCCAAACTAATATGGATGTGCAAGCAGAACTCAAGTTCAGGAACAAAACCAAAGTCCAGACGTGGACATACATCTTTAACTTTCCACCGGATTTTACAGCTGATGAATGTTAAGAAGAAGAAGAAAAACTGCTTTGTCCCCCCCTCGCGTGATGAAAACCATGCATACATACCCTTTGCCTACTTCCAGCTAAATCAGTCTTGCAGAGTATGGATACTCTGTTCGATTGCACGGTCTTCTTGATGCTAGAGAGCCTTTACCACATCCACTTTATCATAAAGTAGCTCACCACTGAAAGGAGCAGCAGCAGCCAGTCTATCAGCCTGTTTATTACCTCAGACGCCCGAACATCCGGGGCAGAAAATCAATTGAGCTTTATTAAGTGATGTGAACCACTCTGCATGTGGGACACCTGTCTTTCTTTATTTTTTTTAAATTAGAAAATGCATCATGAGTCTGTCACAATTACATGTCCGTCTATCACTCTCCAGTCGTGTTAATATATGTTGATAGATCTAACATATATTTTTGATATTTGTAGATGGTTCTTGTCCTGAAGAAGGAGGTTGTGAAGACAAACAATGTTGAACACGAGGATACTGGCAAGTACAGGCAGCTGCTGGTCAGAACCTTACATCAGTGCAGCGTCAAGTTTCCTGATGTTGCCTCCACCATTATCCCTGTGGTAAGAGGATTGTTTGTGTGAACATTGGTGTGTTTTTGTAAAAAGAAGTTAAATATATACTATTTCACTTGTTAGCTACTAATGCGTGTGCACTGTCAGTTCTCTGAAAGTGTGAAAGTTTAACCAGTTTGACTGCAGATGATTTGGCATTGGGCCATTTTGCGTTGATTTCGACAGTGGTATTAAGAGCCAGCCATTCTCAGAAAGCAATGGCAAACTAACGCACATAAAATTGCCTGGTGAAACCAAATAGCGAGACAGTGTTAGGATTGGTTCTGCAATGCCCTGCAAAGGATTTGCAACTAACTTTTGTCTTTAAATAAATATGTATTTTAAATCTTCATGAGTCAGTAGAAACTTTTGCTATCACCACATTGTTTTGTTCCTCTGTTTCTGATGTTTTTTCTGCCGTCCTAAAAAAAAAAAAAAAACATATTTTGCGTCTTTCCAACTTTGTGGAAGCTGGTCTTATCTGAACTTTTAATTTCATTATAATATAATAATACAATATTTTAGTATTTTAACTGAAAGTATGAATGAAATAATATTTAGATATTGTTTAGATTAGGTTTTATTTATGCTGAATGCTTAAATAATCTGCTGCTCCTCGGCTGCCATATTATGTATTTTTCTTTTTGGTAATATTCTGCGTTTGATTTGAAATTTGTTTCATTGTAGGAGTATTTACTTTATTAATAAATAATAATTTCTGGAATCTGTTACCAGTTGATGGAGTTCCTGGGTGACACTAATGAACTAGCTGCAGCAGATGTGCTGGTGTTTGTACGAGAAGCAGTTCAGCGCTTTGACCAATTAAGACCACTGGTTATCAGTAAATTGCTGGATGTTTTTGGTACCATCAAGGCTATGAAGTAATTTTGTTTTTGTTGTGTTTTTTGTATGTGTGTAGAAAGAGGAATCTAATTTTCTTTTGCTGTTTATATAAAATGTATTTGTAATAATTATTGCTTTGTATGTTGCTGACACCTGTAACAGTTAAAGTACAGTAAAGGACTCTTTCCGTGTCTTTAGGTGTATAAGGCATAGAATGCTAGACCTATATTTTATAGACCAATCGGCAGTCTGTGGATGATCTGGTCATCATCACGCCGGCCACCTTAACTTTCCAAGACTTCATCTGACATTCATTTAAGACTGGGTCAACCTGGGAGCCAAGGTTATTTTTGAAAAAAAAGTCTGGCCCCATTCAGTTTTGCACCGATGCCCTTCAGATCCACAGGCGAGCGTCTAGCCACGTTGTATTTAACAACATGGGAGCTCCTGCCTATGACAGTGGCATGAGTGAATGTTATCAGAATTGATTCAGAACACCAAGTACCAAGATTTATGGAGATACATGAATGGCTACACTATCTGGTTTGGTGTAAGAGGGTGGTGATCTGGGTCAGACTACCGGATAAATAATTATTACAATACTGTGCCCTCTCCACGGTGAAGGTTGGCAGCAGTGTATGTCCAACATGCTATGTCTTTTACCATGGATGTACACTCTATTACTACTGTTTGTCCACCTCTTGATGTTATTCCTCCACTTGTATCACTGTCTGCCTCTAGCTTGCTTGCCTGTGTTCAACCTTTCCCTCCAGTATGGTTTTTATTAAAGTGTTATGTCTTTAAAATGGCCTAAATATTTCACATGCCTCCGTTTTATTTATGTCAGCAACTCTCTTTTCACCCCAGTCTCTTCAGAACCTCAGTATTTGATTGTTTCTTATTTCCATTGGAGCAGAATGCTGGAGAATGATAAAAAAGGATGCGCTCAAGATTCCACCTTCCACCACACATGACTACAGAGAATTACACACATTTTATGGCCAGATACAATCTAAAATACTAAACTGCTTCAAGTCACAAACCTAGAAACTCTGGACAGTATGATAAAAAAGAGAAGATGGAAATGGCTTGGCCATGTCATAATGTATCCTGATATACCTGCCAAAATAGCTCTAACTTAGACACCAGAGGGAAAGAGAAGGAAGGGGCTCCTAAAAACAACAGGGAGACGAACGATGGAGTGAGGCTTCTTTGACATGGAAAACTGCACTGAAGATTGCATATGACAGGAAAGCATGGAAAGTCCTCTCTGAAGCCTCATGTGCCACTAGGAATGAAGAAAACTGAGTATTTTCACTGAGTATTACCTATTGTTATTCCATTGCCAACTTTAGGTAGTGTGTTATTACATAGTCAAGTCCTAATCTATTCCACAATGTCCCTACATGTTCTCTATTGTGACCCAAACATGCCTTTTGTGTGCCACACACTTTGCTGTTTCATTTCACAAGCCGTTGATTCTTCAACCTCATTAAAGGTAGCAGTCAATTTGCTAGAAATGTGATGAAAATGAAAATAGTTATAGAAAAACGAAATAGCCTGGCACAGAATATACACTTTGTATTTAGGAAGAGCTGGTTTGGGAAACTGATCAGTGTTTATGAACATTAAAAGAAACAAAGAAGTAACATAAAAGTGAAGGCTTTATAGCAGTTAAAAGATTCTACGACCCCCCCCCCCCCCCCCCCCCCCCCAAAAAAAAAGCAATTTTAAAGGGTAATAGAAAGCAAGATTAAGGGCAGATTGAGACAAAGCAGCTGAAATTTTACAGTTGTACATTGATATGTGTAGCAGTGACTTTGAATTTAAAAAAAAAACTATTTCAACTATAAAATTGAATGTTTATGGCACCTGACAACTAGCCACTAGGCTAAACTTAACTTATTGGTGATAATGAAATAATTAAACATTTCTATTTAATCTGTCAATTAGTACCCTTTCTTCCGTTTCAGAATTCACCGAGCTGCACTTTGGATCCTTGGAGAATACTGTACAACATCAGATGACATTCAGAGCGTCATGACACTCATCAGACAGTCCTTGGGTGATGTAAGTTGTATGTTGACTGCTTTTCGAAAATTGTAACAGATTTTTATTGTTTTTCAGAGAATGCTTTCATTAATTTTCAGTATGGCTCTCAGCTAGTTCATTGTGGCTTTCCTTTTTACAAGGTGTAATTTAGTTAAAAACTGGGTCTTAATACTTAATCAGTCAGCATTCGTCTGTTAATTATTTCTGTATTAACTTTAAATACTAGAGGAAAATAGTGGAAATAAAATGGGATGAATACCGGGAAGGCTAACCCTGTCAACAAATGCCCTCAGAAGTCAGATGTGTTAGCCGAAAGGTGCAAATATCACAGCCATGCTGTAAATGCACACAACGCAATTACATCTTCAGATGAACACAGAAGAAGAAGAAATGGGATGAATTTAGGAGGGGTAAAGAAATAAGAGTTATTTGACAGAAGATGATGCTACATTGGACACTTTCTTAGAAGAAACAAGCAGAGAATCACCAAACAGGCATTAAAACAGGAGAAAAAAAAAGGGGTTGAGAAAGCAAGGGCATCCAAAAGAAACTAAAATGAATGTTGATAAGAGAGGCCAAAGGTGCTATACTGGATTCCATCCGTGATATTGAATTGATTCCACATGATAGAGGAATAGACTATGAGCCCTATGTGACATATAATTTCACAGCAGGACAATGAATGTGTGTTTACACATATTGTTTACAAATTTTTTTTTTTTTTACTGTAAAAATTAATTTAAATTCTAAGTTGTTTCTATTTCATCTTTCTTTTTCATGTTTTCAACAGATTCCAATTGTTGATGATGAAATGAAAAAAGCTGCAGGAGAAGTGAAAGAGGATGGTAATTTCTTCATATATTTTCCTTAACATACGGACCTTGGTTTTCACAAATTAAAATCGATCTATAATCTGTTTTGTGGTTGCCAGTTTTGCCTTGAGTATTTGAGGGTTAGTTAACCTTGACATAACAGAGGGGGACAAAACAAATAATTGGATAGGCACTAGACAAATGTGATGTGAAACAATCCTGAGACCAACTCTCAATGACCTTTACAAGGGACTTGTTTTATAGACTGTTCTGTTGTGTTACAACACTGTTGCCTTATAGCAGTGGCTCTAGACCTTCCTAATGCTGCGACCCTTTAATACAGTTTCTCATGTGGCAACTTTCAAACATACAATTATTTTCGTTACCACTTCATAACCTCAATGAATATGTGTTTTCTGATGGTCTTAGGCAACCCCTGCGACAGGGTCATTTGAGCAACCAAAAAAAATCACGACCCACAGCTTGAGAACTGCAGCCTTATAGACTGTTGTTTACAACCCTGTTGCCTTATAGACTGTTGACTTGTGTTACAACCCTGTTGCCTTATAGACTGTTGTGTTACAACCCTGTTGCCTTATAAACTGTTGTATTATGTTACCTTACCAGATTGTTGTATTGTTAAATTATCTTTGCATTATAGACTGTTCTTATATTATCTTTGCCTTAAGATTGTTATATTATTAAATAACCGTTCTCTTACAGACAGTATATTATACTACACTATATTCCTCCCATGCAGATATCATCAGTGGTAAGTGAGCATTGTAGTGATAGTCTTTCAAACGAGAGGAGCGGCTGATGAAACGGTTAAGAGAGACCCAGGTTCGAGTCCTCGGTAGGGTTGGGGATTTTTTTTTCTGTCTTGGGCAAAAATAAAATTATAACCTGTGCTGACAGCACTAACCATGCAGCCCTAAATCCTAAGGCTCATACCCCCCTTCCCCCCCCCCCCCCCCCCACCCCCCCCCCCCACCCCCCCCCCCCCCACCCCCCCCCCCCCCCCCCCCCCCCCCCCCCCCCCCCCCCCACCTCTTCCCCCCCCCCCCCCCCCCCACCCCCCCCCCCCCCCACCTCCCCCAAAACCCCCCCCCCCCCCCCCCCCCACCTATACTGCAAGAGTGGTAACTGCAGGCAGTAATAAGTCTTTTTTTTTTAAAAATTGAAATTGATCATTTTATCCCAGTGTTGGTTCTAGGGCCTCATTGTGGGAGAACAAGAATAGATGCATTGTGCGCCGCCCCCCCCCCCCCCCCCCCCCCCAAAAAAGCATGTTGGAAAAGTTGACTAATTAGAGTTGTTTCCTTTGAAGTCAGAGTACATCTGCTTGCGAGGCAAGGAACCAACATTCTGCTTATAAATAAGCTAGAGCGGTAAAATGGATGTGCATTCAAACTGAATTTCTGGAACAAGACTACACGTGAGTAGTAGAAAAACAGGCAGGACTTTCCGCTGGAGTGTACAGCGGTGAATACTAAGAAGAAGTAGACCCTTTTATAATGATGGCTAATTTAGCTTAAGCATGGTGTTTACAAAGCCATTTTATTCGAATAGTTTGTCAGGCATCTGCACTTTAATATTCAGTAATGCAGGTAAACTAACTCAGAATAAACCTTCATTCCTTGAGCAGTCCTAAAATTGGTACCAGGAAATATTCTTGCAAGTAAAGTTGACTACCACGATATTAAATCCATTAGTGCAGATTGGTTGAAATAAATATGCCAAATATTTGCATTTCATTATAACAGTCAGTGTGCTAAGCCATCATTTTATAATAGTTTCTCCGTATGGGTTCCAGGACCCCGTTGAAGTGGGGAGAATAAACCAACTGTCCTGCTAACATGCACCTTCTATAAGGTGACTAATTAAGGATGTTAGCTTCGACCTCATAATGCGTCTGCCTGAGATGCGAGGAACCAATAGTCTGCATATAAATAAGCCAGAACTGTAAAATTGATGTGCATGCGCAATAAGTTCTGGAAAAACAAAGTCCAGAAGAGGATGAACAACCATAATTTTTCACTGGGGTTTTCAGCCCATGAACGTGAAGAGAAGAAGATAACTGTTTACTAAGCCATTTTATTACAAGAGCTTTTCTCTTTTAATATTTAGAAATGCAAATAGGAAGCTCAGTTCAGAGACTTGTGACTGCTGATGGAACCTACGCCACCCAGAGTGCATTCAGCACTCGCAGTTCTGTCAAGAAGGAAGAGGTGTAAGTCATCATAACTTTTCAAAGGTTTCAACTCTTTGAGTCCCAAGGAACGCATCATACGTTCATAGGTTCCTACCTAGAAGCCCAATGAACGCAAGATGCGCCGATTTTATTACTTTCTTTACTACCCCCTGGGCCTGTGATGCTAAACCCCCTGGGACTCAAAGAGTTAAAGAATATTATACAGTGTGATCTCTCTTTTCTCTGTTGCTTCCAGGACAACAGGGTACCCAAAGTAATACGTGGTTTGGCAATAAATTTCTCTGATATAACCATCTTATAAGGTTAAACAGGGTATCTTTGATTTGTTCCATTTCTACTGGCGTCTGCACCGTGTCAATATCTCTCACTGTGGTATCAGATTTGTCTGTAGCAGTCCCTGATGGGGAATACATTTTAAAAATTTATGTTCTCTTCTTCCTCCTCCCCCTCCTCCTTCCTCTTCCTCCTCCCCCTCCTCCCTCCTCCTCCTCCTCTTCTTCTTCTTCCTCCTCCTCCTCCTCTTCTTCTTCTTCTTCTTCTGTCAGAAAACTTATATAAATGGAGGCTGGTAGCCTTAATGAAAGCAATATTGCAGTCCATATTTCCTTGTGCACAATACAGCTTTGTTTTCATTGAGGTTGGAACAGGACAGACTGATTCTCTGTTAGCAGCATACTTTACAGTGTTTAAGTACATGCTCAGCATTTTCTGATACCAAGTTGGAGGGACACATCTGTTTCCTACACAGGAACACTGGACCATATGTTGGTGAAGACTTTTGTGCCTTGCCACTAGTCTGAATATTGTCCCTCTCTAGAGAAGCGATGAAGTCTTGGGGAGACAATTTGTTTCGGATATCCAGCTGCCTTTCTTGGAAACTAAAAGTAAAAACTGCCTAAACATGTTGTCACTTCTTTAAACTCTCTTGGCTGTAGTTTACAATTTGTCTAACTGTTCTTATACTTTAACACATGTGTGTATCACATGCTAGCATGAAGGTCATTTTGGCGTCACTATATAGTATTCCCGCAGAAAGTAGTGATGTCCATTTTGTCATCATCATGCAGCAGGTCCATTGCAGAACATCACTCCCATCACAGCCTGCCTGTCTAAAGCTCAGTCCCTCGCCAGATCTCCCACCTCGGGCACTTTCCTACCCAAGGTGTCACTTAATCCTGTGTCCACCTATATCCGGTGTCCACTTACATCCTGTGTCCATCTTTGTGCTGGTCAAACCCTGCCTTCTTTCTTGGCATCACTTTTCTTTCTAAGCGCCATGGCACTTGATATTGTCAGATTTTCCCCAGACTGCCAGTGGATGTTGACTGCATTGCCAGTCGAGTGCTGAGGCATGAAAAGGGTCGTGTATTACTATTTATGAGTGTGTTCTGTTGTGTATAATTTTACATTATATACTTTCATTCTTATCAGTATTACAGATTATCTATCACCTCATAGATGATGTTTATTATTGAGTATTTTTATATGATCAGTTTTTCTATGGGAAAGCTTCATATTCCTCCTGTATTGTTTACACAACAGACCTCCACTGAGAAAGGACATGATGGAGGGCGACTTCTTCATTGGAGCAGCTCTGGCCACTTCTCTGACAAAACTGGCTCTCAAGTTCATCAGTATCACAAGTGACAAGAAAAGGCAAAATGTAGGTTTCAGGAAAAGGTTCCGTTAATAGAACAGTTTGTGTTCAAGTATGTTAACTGTGGGGATTGAAAGTTTATGAGGCGAATGAGTTGGCAGCTAACTAAATGGCTTTCTGGCTTGCAGTGATAAGAGAGCTATTCACTAATCCTCTTGCCCTGAAAACACTTTTTTTAAAAAAAAAGTTTGTTGTTAAAATTCCAGAAAAAAAAAAAAAAAAAAAAAATTACAAAAACAGTTTTACACAGGTCACTTATAAATTCATTATAAAAATAGATCCGTCTACATGTTAATTTTTTTTAAAAATAACCCTTATATGAAGATATTTGAAAGGAGTAATGAATGAACATTGAACAGGGCGAAGTAATAAATTCCCTGGGGCCTTAAAAAAACTTTTAAAAAAAATACAAATCGGGTTAGTCTTGCCATGATCTGCATCACTGAGGCTTAAGGGTAAACTTGGTGTCAGCTTGGCTTTAAACAAATCTGTTTGGTTTAAAGGACCCCCTTCCACCCCCTCCAGATTAAAAAAAAACTTTTAAACTAATGTATTCATATCCTGACCTTCTTATACTTTTGCACTTATGTGAAAATAGGCAGTAGTAGCATAACTCTGTCTCTATAGATAAATTGGAAAAGAGACAATTAAGGCGAATTGTGCCTATCTTAAAGCTTTGGTTTTGCTGGTTCTCGGAGCGAAAAGATTAATTGATAACCTGAAAGCAGTAATGAATAATAAAGCTAGGTGTCCTTCCATTCTGATATTGCATCTGTGCACTGCCTCTATCATTATGTTAGTAAAATAAGATTTTACAGATGTGGTTGAATGACATATGTTTTTTGCTTGTTGTTGACTGATACCTACCTGTATGTGTAAATGTACATGTTCAGAGATAAATAGACTTGATCTGCATTATGTTTAAACTCCTCTTATTGACTACTAATTCTTGAATTAATAGTAGCAATTAATCTGTTTATTTTCTTTTTCCCTTTTTAGGCATTTGTGGCCGAAGCTATGCTCATTATGGCAACCATTATTCATCTTGGCAAGTCAGGCCTGCCTGCTAAGGTAATTTTAGTTTGTGCATTGTGTGTCATTATTTATCATTGTTTTTGTGCGTGCAGTGCAGATCGTTTATAATTAGTGCCACAATGTGTTCTGATTAATTTTGACAAGAGTTAAGAAGAATTTGTACCTGTTCACTAAATCACATCACTGTTAGAGTTTCAATAAAATTCTAGCGGAATTTTATTTCATTATGATCAGATAGATCAAAATTCTCATATAAACACAAACCGAACAGTGACCAAGCTTTTATAAACAACACTCACAGTTTGAGGCATATATGAGACATAGTTACCTTGTTTAAGAAAGTTAGATCCTCCTGCTACTTCTTTGCACATTGTGACTAGTATTCTCCACACGTCTAGTTGGTTTTTCGAGTGAATGCCATGTTTATTTGTGCTTTTATTCTTCTTCACGTTCATTTGCTGAAAACTCTGGTAGAAAATTCTGGTTATTCGCTAATCAGGGCTTTGGATTTGTTTGAGAACTTGAGTTTTGCTTGCACATCTGTTTCACATATATGTCTTATTTGTATGGGGACTGTTGGTTCCCCCTGCCTCTCTGGTGCATGCACTCTGACTTTGATGAAAACACTTATTAGATTCACCTTTTATGACATGCCTTTTTTTTGAGATAGTTACCCCCAAAATTGGATCCTAGAACCCAGTAAGTTAAATCAATAAATACAAAATTAAAAGATCCGTTATTGCACCAGTGGCGCATTAGGCAGATGGTGCTAAACTCAAACTTGTATACATCAGCTGGCAGTCATAGGGGCATGTTTACCTCCCAGGACTTTAGCTGGTACCCATTTTAGGCTGTGTCAGCTTGATAACTTCTTCTTCTCTTCCACCTTGAGAAGTACCGAGGGGGGGGGGGGGGATGTAACATTCGTTGATGAACTCTGTTAAGAGCACTATTAAGGCTGATGTTAACTTGCTAACAAACAAAGTCATTAAAACAAGAAAATTTACTTGATGCAAATTCAAAGTAATGCTGATAGTTATAACTGTCTCAGTGTTTGTTTCCTTCCAGTCAACAATATTCTGAGTTTTTGTTCTCTTTCTACAAACCCCATCCTTGCTGCCTCCAGTTTCTTCACCATTTTGTTACTCATTGACCTCCAGGCAGAAGAAGAGGTCACACATAACTGTTCAACCAGTAAACTTTTGTTTTTGCCAACATATTTATATTTTTCATGATGATGTTCGTTTGAGTAAAAGTGTTTTTGGATTCAGTGATTTTTTACTTTTTTTCTTCCATCAAATATCACTATTTTACATAACTGTTTATAACCCACAGCCAATCACTGATGATGATGTTGACCGGATTGCTATATGCCTGCGTGTTCTGGCTGAGAAATCAGAAATGATGGATGAAATTTTCAACAAGGCCTGCAGAGGCTCACTTTCTCTTATGTTGGCTGCTAAGATTGAGGAGGAGAAACAGATGCAGGAGGTAAGTTTTTCTCCCTCAGTGATGTGATCTTTGCTTTTTTACTCTATAACCTAGATGTATCTGACAGTATTCATTGATCTGATATAATTGCCTATACACTGTCTTAATTAATCCTTTCCTTTCGACCAGTAAATACCAACAAACAAACAAAAATCAGTGGGCCATGAACCCTTAGGAATTTCCGGGGGGAAAAAAAAAAACAGCAACTGTATTACACATTTCGCTAATAGATGTAAAAAAAAATTTTTTTAATCACTAAATATTAAATTTAATACTTTCTCTAGGATTTAAACAAACAAATAAACAAAAATGTTCGTGACTCATGCTGTAACAAGGTTAATCGCTGAAGCTTATGAGTAAATTTCAGAATAAATTGGCTTTCAAAAGACCACTGGAGTCATAAGAGGGACACGCCCCTCCCCCTGTTTTTTTCTCCTCTCTCCCACCCCCTCCCCCAGTGCTATCTTTAGTTACTATATTCATATCTGACCCTGTTACACACCATGCAGGTGCAGACTAGCTGTATGTCAGCATATTTACAGGGACATAACACAACCAGAAGTGACTACATTTAGGCTTCTCCCCGGGTCAAAGGATTAATTTGCTGAAATCACGAGCATCTTCCACAGGGGATTGAATCCACATTGTTCTTAAAAGTAGGTGGGTATTTTGTCACTCTACCATAGAAATGCCCCCGGAAAGTATCACACATGAATGCACGCTGAGAGAGAGAGAGAAAGGGCTTGGATTGCTTCTTTACGTAATCAGCGTGTGTTTATTTTCTATAATTTTGAATCAGTAACTATAATAAGACTACAAGAACCTTATGTCAAAAAAGTTGCTGGCAGCCATGAACACTCTACAGTTAACAGAAAAAAAGAGTAGTAAACCATTGCTAAACAGGGTTTATCAGACGCCGTACACTGAGGAAGGTACTGAAGCTGGGATCCAAGTGCTTATGGACCTGTCTGATCTGCAGCCGGAATGATCAATCCATTAATTCAACCAGCTAACCTAACTTATTTTCTGTAATTAAATGTAGATTAGATTTTGCAGAATATATTTGGATTCTCAGCATGGATAATCTTTTTGCAGGCTGCCGAACGTAAAGTAGTGAAAGTCCATGCCGATGACCCCATTTCCTTCTCACAGCTAATCAACAGGAGTGACCAGGGTGCTGGAGAGGTAAGGTCATATTTTTCTGACAGATTGTTGTGGTGACAGGTTGTACATACAGGATATCGTTGACAGTGATAGCAGATTAAACTGACACAAATATATCCACAATTTACTATAGGCAGTTAGAAAATCTGATAAAACATAACATAGAGGTGATATTGATTGTTTAGATCACAAGTCTGAGCTGAAAGTAACATGTTTATCATGCAAGTCATCAGACTGAACTAAACACCACAGCCATCTGACATGAGAATGATGTTTTGGGAGATTTACTAAGATGCCATCAGAATTCATTAGTTGGTTGTCCATTCACATTCATAATTACCAGAAAACGAAACCACAGATGCAATTTCTATGAAAGGAGCAGAATGTGAGCAGGAAGTGATTGCAGTAACTTTCTTTGAGAAAAAAATGGTCGTCCAGTCTATCAGAAGTGAACAGAAATCTGGTCAAAGATGACTACCACTTACTTGAACAGCATGGGCAGGTCATTATTCTATCTCTCAAGACAGGGCATTGCAAACTTAACAAGTATATGCATAGGCTTCATGTAAGTAGTTCCCCTCTGTGCCCCTGTGGGCTGTGTGTGCAGACTACAGAACATGTCCTGCGAGAATGCCCCTTGGACAAACCATTAAGAAGGGAATACTGGCCCGCTGAGTCAACACTGTTCTCAAAGTTGTATGGAACTAAAAAGGAACCCTTAAAACAGTCAAATTTATCACAAGAACTTGTCTGTTAGTATAAATGAGAAAGCGAACACAAGAAAAAGAAGAGCATTTATAATTTAAAAAAAAATATATATATATAAAAAAATTAAACTAATTTTGCAGGTAAATGAAGTCTGCAAGCCTACTACTATATATCTACTATTAAGTTATCTTGTATTTGTACAGTGCATGCCTGTTACAGATGGCTCGACACAGTATATTTGAAATCAAGTAGGAAAGGTATTAATGGAACAGTTTTAAATCTGGTCGGATAATTGCATATAGGAGTCTAAGAAGTGACATGGCTTTTAGAAGTTTTCACTCCAACCTAGTACTGAAGTGCTGTTTCCACCGTGATTGTTTGTTTTGCATGCTCTCTTTTCCATGCTCAGTAGCCAGCTGTATGTGCAACTACACAACCACAAGTAGACGTGTCTTCTTCTTCTTTGTTTATCCTTAGAGAATTGTTGGCACATTGTGTTGGTTATTGCAGTTGCTTAGACAATTTAGCACTCTTTCCTGGGTGTACATCAGATTTATGAGAATACCCTGGACAGATAAAAATAGTAATAAAAACGTCTTGAAAGAAACTGATTCACGAAGAGAACTGACTGTCCACATCAGAAAGTGACAGCCTACATTCTTTGGTCATCTGATGAGAAGAAGAAAACTGGAGGACATTGTGACAGTAGGAAAAGTTGGAGGGGAAGTGAGGCAGAGAGAGACCGAGAGAAAAAAAGCTGGACAATTTGACATCATAGCATGGAGGATCATCTGAATCAGAGTTGATTGAAAGTACTTGAGACAAAAGGTTGTGGATAGTCATGACTACCAACGCCACACGGCATGGAGGATCATCTGTATCAGAGTTGATTGAAAGTACACGGGACAAAAGGTTGTGGATAGGCATGACTACCAACGCCACACGGCATGGACTTTAAGAAGAAGAAGATATCAAATTGCAATTGATTGTTAATCAAAGGCAATTGTTGAATACTTCAGCACTTACAACACTTGTTTAGGGGGAAAAAACTGCAGTTACTGCCTATATTTAGCAGTTTTATTGTGTAGGCAATGGGATTTTGAGCCTCCGGATTCAAGTTCACATGGCCAGCACTTTTGCGACAGACTGTGCATGTTCTAAGGATTTTATTATTACCTGACAAAAAAAATAACAACCTATAATACTGCTGAGGATTCGAATCTGGGTCTCCCGCACCGTATTCTAATCATTTGGTCGCCACAACACGACTGTATTACTGAGAGTTAGGTTTTCCCAAATCTGAACGTGCTGCTTTAATCTACGCTAAAACCGTGTTAACACAAATTTTAAAGGATTGAAAATGGAATTTATGGTATCAACAATTTGCGCCTACCTGGGACTAATAATAATACATCCCTACTGGGAATTTTACATCCACGTTAACCAGTTTTTTTAAAGCAAGTTCGTGTTAACAAGGTTTTTGCTGTATTCATTGTAAATTTGTTTCTGTTAGTTTGTATCTTAAAAGATATCAAACCAAGTGAAAAGTATACTAGTCGGCTTCACATTATCACACTCACATAGGACAAGTGAACGTTGCAGCTAGAAAGCCATTAGCACATGACATAAATAGACAGTGTTACAGTTACAAACACACCCAAAATCACCTAACTGTGGTTTCTCCAAGAAAAATCCACTTATTTTGGCCAGTTGAAACTCTGAGACACATATGAACATAGGAAATATATAATAGTCAGAAAAATTTGTGAAAGGGCCATACGTGTGTAATGTAGTAAATTATTTCTGTCTTCTTATCAGAATATGTTCGAGCTGACTCTGTCGCAGGCTTTGGGTGTGAATGCCAAGAAGGACAGTGACCCGCTGGGCTCTTCGAAACTCAACAAGGTAATCTACGTTTGTTTTCCTAAGTGCTCTCTTTTTGTCTCAGTTCGTTTACTCATATAAAAGTAAGTGAAGAACCCTTTTTCACGCCATCAGGTGTATTGGGTATAAAAGGCAAGACCTATATTTAATAAACCAATTGGCACTTAGTGGGTGATGTGGTCAGCATCGCGCCTGCCACTTCTACTTCCCACGATTCCACCTGGTACACACTTAAGGCTGGGTCGACCTGGAAGCCAGGGTCATTTTTTTTAAAGAAGATTAGCCAGGCACCACTAGGATCCATAGGCGAGCGTCTAGCCACTACACTGCAGCCGCTATAAAAAAGGACCATTTTTATGCCAGTGGTGCATCAGGCATATGATGCTTGAGTCACAATTTTGTTGACCACTCGGCACTCGGTGGCTGATGTGGTCAGCATAATGCTGGCCGCCTTTACTTCTTAGGACATTACCTGGTACCCTTTAGGTTGGGTCGACCTGGGAGCCAAGATCAGTTTTGAGACTAATCCAGCTCAATCCCAATTGGATTCTAAGACAGGTCAGCAAGTGAGCATCTGGCCACTCCTCTACCGTGGCTTCCGTTTACTCATTTATATAAAGTTATAATGGCTTTCGTGTCTTTAATATTATCTTGTTGTCCCCATGTGGGATGCAATTTTTAGTTATTTTGAAGCCCCACCCTAGCTTTTCGGGACCTCTCCAAGGGTGATCCTCATCCGCATGGTGGCACTTTGTGTCACCGGGTGTTTAATGCTGTATGATGTCCTGTTAGGGTAAAATCTACTTACTAACTTCTGTACCTTTGGTAGTTCACTCTGTAACGTCTTACTTAAACTGAAAAACTTCTCTGAAATTATCTGCCCCAAAGGTTTTGAGAGTAATGGAGGGCATAGTTCAGTGAAGAGGAGGCATGGACGGACCAGCATGATGAAGGACCAGCAAGATGAAGGACCAGCAAGATGAAGGACCAGCAAGATGAAGGACCAGCAAGATGAAGGACCAGCAAGATGAAGGACCAGCAAGATGAAGGACCAGCAAGATGAAGGACCAGCAAGATGAAGGACCAGCATGATGAAGGACCAGCAAGATGAAGGACCAGCAAGATGAAGGACCAGCAAGATGAAGGACCAGCAAGATGAAGGACCAGCATGATGAAGGACCAGCAAGATGAAGGACCAGCAAGATGAAGGACCAGCATGATGAAGGACCAGCAAGATGAAGGACCAGCATGATGAAGGACCAGCATGATGAAGGACCAGCAAGATGAAGGACACAGGATATCATCCTGATACCAAATACCCTGGGCATGAAAGCTCACACGGTGCAGAAGCTAGAGAGACGAGTGGGGTGCAGAAGCTAGAGAGACGAGTGGCCTTTTGGTGAGAGTGACATTTTACAAGAGACCTGCTACATAATGATGAACCCAGCATGGTAGCGGCTTTCATCTGAGCCATTTTAAACTACTAATCTGAATTTTCTGGTTAAATAATACAGCTGTAGGTTTTCATTGTGACAGATTAAATAATCTTCTCCTTCGCCTCCATTGTCTGTAGCTCTGGTGGAAAATTATAGTTGTTCATCCACCTTTGGACTTTGGTTCCTGTTCCGGAACTTTAGATGCACCTCCGTTTTACAGATCTGGCTTATTTGTATGCAGATTGTTGGTTCCTCACCTCTCAGGCAGATGTACTCAGACTTCAAATCCTCCCCCTTTTTTCCCCCTTTCCAAATGGGTCCCCGGAACCCACACAGGGTCAATCGGATAATAAAACAGTATTGTTTGGAAATAAATAAAAATGACAACACCCATCTTTGATTGCAGCTGTGATAGTTTCCCCTGTGTTGATTTTTAGGTCACACAGCTGACCGGCTTCTCTGATCCTGTGTATGCTGAAGCTTATGTGAATGTCAATCAGTACGATATCGTACTAGATGTCCTGATAGTGAACCAAACAACGGATACCTTGCAGAACCTGACTCTGGAGCTGGCCACGCTGGGTGAGTGAATGATTTATGTTTGTATATAGAGCTGCATATTTGTATTTGTTACCTGTGAATGATTTATGTTTCTTGAAGTGTTATTGCAGTTGTCTTTTGGGGAGGGGGGAGGATATTTCTGTGATCAGTGTCTTACTGGTAATTGTGTGGATAAGTTTGTTGTCTTACTGGTGTTGTGTGGATAAGCTGGTTCTATTAGTGTCATTGTGTAGATAAGCTTGTTGTATTACTGGGACATATGCCTAGCGGCCTCTTGAGTGTCTTAGAAGGGCTGCAAAGGTGACCAGAAGAGTTAAAATCAGGAATCAGGTCATAAGAGAAACAAATAAGTGCAAAATCAGTTCTAAATTACATACAAAGACAGCAAATCCAAAGGTTTGCCCATTCAGAGATAATAAATTATGACATTATGCCATATAAGGCACACACCAGTTGAGGAGAAGGATGTAGAGCACAAGGTAGATCAGGAACAAGATGGAAAGATAACATCAGAGAAACTCTGCAGCAAATGTGATGTTTGTATGGTTGATGTGACTAGAAGAGCAAGAATCAAAACCTTACATTTTCCCCGAGACCCAAAACAGTAAAAGAGGAAGTGCAGAAAAAAAAAGAATCCACTCTTGCTGGGTATGTAGAGCATGGAGACCCTGAGATGGCTGCTGCTTCAGAAGACAGAGCACAAATGAGTTGGTCCAATGTGCTATAATATCGATATGGACAATGAGTAGCAAGGAACTTACTGATATTGAGTAGGTAAGTTTGTTTTGTTACCGGTATTGTGCTAAGTGTAAAACGATGGACAGAGGAAACAGAATCCTGAGAGCCCTTAGATCTAAAGCACACTGACAGACACTCCCTCTAATTCTTTACCTCAGCCTGCAAGGTACCAGAGGACTGAGATGAGTAGGGGTATTTTTGTAGACCATTGTGTCACTAACAGGGTGTGAACTGCTTTTAACTACAACACAACCTAGAAAAGCATGAAGTCCACAGTAAAAGAGGACTGAGATGCGATCAGATATTTTTGTAGATCATTATGTTACTGACCCAGTTGTTTTATATGGCTCTGAAACTTGGATCACAATGAAAAGAGATGAAGCCTTGCTACACATTTTAAAAAAATAGTTTTATGACAAATCTTTACACCCATCGGAGATGCAAACAGTGGGAATGGAGAATGAGAAACAATAAGGAAATTCATAATCTGTTTAAATCATCATTGATCACCGATATCCAAGGTGAGAGAAGATTAAGGTGACTGTTGTGTTACTGATGGTTTGTGAATTGCTTTTAACTACAACACAACCGTGGAAGGCATGAAGTCCACAGTAACAAACAAAAAAAGCAGTTCACAGACTGTGGTAACACAGCGGAATACACAATTTCTCGCCTAATCTCAGATCTTTTCTTACAGTGGGCTTCATGCTTTCCCAGGTTGTGTTGTATTAAAAGTTAGTTACATGACCTATACGGCAGGCTTGTCAAACATGTCGCTGTTTGCAAGTACACCTGCAGCCTGCAATGAAAATATTCTGCGATGATTTTGATTAGATGACTTCATATAATTGTTGTGTGCGGCCCTCATGACAACATAAACATGACCCATGCGGCCCTCAGAGAACCTTCAGTTTGACATGCCAGCTACATACAGGATTTTACAGACCACCATTTGCTGGCTGCTTATGGTTCCACTAGGAAATGTTCCCATTACTCCCCGAAAGGTTGGTGCCCCATAACATTGTTGAAATGTATGCAAAGTAATCTGCTGCCAAATTGCCACCAGCTGAAATCCAACAAGGTAATTCAGATTTACAGATCACGTTCACATTGCAATTGTTGTTACTAGCCTCATAAAAAAAAAAATACAATGACTTATCTTGATCTGTTTTAACAGGTGACTTGAAGCTGGTAGAAAAACCCCAGCCACTGACACTTGCTCCTCATGACTTCTGCAACATCAAGGCAAATGTCAAGGTGACATCAACTGAAAATGGGATCATTTTTGGCAACATTGGTATGTCCAATTATCATCTTGTTCTTGTGATGTGTTATGATTTGATTTTTTCTTCATGGCTACAGAGGTTGATCTCTGACAGTTTCATTTCTGATGAGCTTTTATCATCAGAGAAATCCCTGTGTGGGTTTCGGGCCCCATTTGGGAAAAAATAAGCATGTTGTAAAAGGCGACTAAATAGGGTTGTTTCCTTTCAAGTAAGGGTGCATCTGCCTCGGTGGTGAGGAACCAGCAGTCTGCATAAAATGTGTAAAATGGATGTGCACACAAAACTCCAAGTTCTGGAACAATATCAAAGTCCAAGGTGGATGAACAACCAGAACTTTCCGCCGGTGTTAGACAAGCTTGTTAGCCTCTGCAGTGCCCCAGATCCCTTGAAGCTTTGTGGTCCCCAGAATGAATGTCTTATTGAGGAGCATTGGAATATATTTTATTCTAACCTTCCCTTATGGGTTCCAGGGCCACTATTGACTTTCAGTCCCAGACAATATTTGTAAAGAATGAGACATTTTTGTTTACATTCAGTTATCTAAATTATTACAGTGCTCTCTGAAATTGTATCCCTCAGTTTATGATGTGAGCGGCGCCGTGAGTGACCGCAATTGTGTGGTGCTGAATGATATCCACATTGATATCATGGACTACATAGTGCCAGCCTCCTGTACCGACACAGAGTTCCGCCAGATGTGGGCAGAGTTTGAGTGGGAGAACAAAGTCACGGTGAACACAAATATTGGGGACTTGAAGGAGTACCTGGAGCACGTTATGTCCTGCACCAACATGAAGTGTTTGACCCCTGAGAAGGTGAGCTTGCTCGTGTATGATTGCTTGTTCGTACTCAGTTGTGATTGCTTGTGTACAACTTGTTGCGATTGCTAGTGTATACCGTGTCTGGGAGACAGTTTTAAATGGTATAGGAAAATAAGGTTGACTATAATAGAGCTGATACTAAAAACTAAACACATGCGTCACAGAATATGGCTAGGAGTCTCTTGAGAAATGCACACAGATGTGTCTTCCAGGGCCCTGGGGAAGGGGGGGGGGGTGTAAGAGATGTTGTTAGAAAAACAATAAGGGACAGTCACAAATGAAGAACTAGGAACAATGGATGGTAGGTACATTACCAGTAGATGATTTCATAGAACATCAAAGAATCAAATGGTTTGGTTATCTGGTCAGAATGGAACTAAATCACCCAGAAGTCAAAGCATGCTACATGAGAAATCAAGGCAAGAGGCTCATGTAGAGATATATGGATGGAGGGAGTAAAAGAGAGAATACAGAAATAATAAAAGACAAGAAACTACACCTAACTCCTCTCTGTGATGCTTTGTGGCATAAGCAGTAGGACAAAAGAAGAAGAAGAAAAGGTGGCTAACTGGGATTTTGTTGAAACTGGAAATGTTGGGCTGAAAGTCACAGATATTGCCACCTAGCCATAAGCTGTAACCCAGTGTGCCGACCAACGTCTTAAAAACATAAGTAGAAGAAGAAACCAGACTTTGTCAGCTAGAAAAAAAATCCCACACTACAGGAAAAAATAAAAAAGGAAAACAGACAGGGTCAGATAATCTACACTGAGAGCCTGTACATTTATTTTCATTAATTTATGTAGGGTAAGATTTGTTTTCTTAAACAGATATGACGCTTTTACTTCCCAGGACTTCACCTGGTACCCATTAAGGCTGGCTCAACCTGGTAGCCATGGTAATGTTTGAAAAAAAATCCGGCTGCATGCAGATTTGAATCCATGACCTTCATATCTGTAGACAAGCATCTAACTGCTACACCACAGTGGCTCCCCAGCCCAAAGGAGGAGATCAGAAAACTAATGAGTAGTTCACAGCGCCGTGAATCTTTGAATCCAATCACAGAAAAGGTTACTGCACAATGAATCTCACCCTAGGAGAAATAGTATGCTACAACTACCTTTCTTGAGGGCATCGAGAAATACTACCATTGTTTTTCTCCAGTCATTTCAGCACCAGCACCAGTAGAGGAGTTTTGTATGTCACTGTGACCTTGAGAGTAATGTTGTTTGCACTAGCAAGTATAGTAAGCAAATTGACCTGTATTGATTGGCGCTTCTCCCCATGTGGGTTTCGGGGCCACATTGGGGGGGGGGGGGGGGGGCTAGACTCACTGTGTGCAATTTCTCTCCCCCTCCCTCCACTATAATGTTGTAAAAGTCTTACTAATTAGGGGTTTCTCCTTTAAAGTCAGAGTGCTTCTGCCTGAGAGTCTACATACAAATAAGCCAGATCTGCAAAGCGGATGTGCATGCAAAAACTCCAGTTCTTGAACAAAACCAAAGTGAAGAAGTGGACGACAACCAAAACTTTCTGCTGGAGTTTTGCAGCCGGTGAACACAAAGAAATAGAAGATTGGCATTCATAGAAATAGAGAGACAGGACACACTAGACTACATAACAGTCAGAAGCTATAGCTACCTTACAGGGAATTGAACCTGTCACCTCATAGTGATGACAGTACCTTGCTGCAGGAACAAGTTCTGCTTCAGCAAAAGCATAGCTGCTGATGTGTTTTGTCATGCTGGACAGTTGGAATAGTAGGGACCAGACTCTTGAGAGAAACAAGCTGTCTTACAGGGAGACATGAGACAGTCAAGTGATAGGAATATAGTGTGTGCAGAAATTCTTTATATCAGAAAAACTGAACCTCAGGTGTAGCGAAATGGTGCAGTATGTGCTATTTACCTTATAGTTTTGATACACTAGTATGAATGCTGTGTATCTCTGTATGGATTCTGGGGCCCCGTTTGGGGGGGGGGGGGGGTCATCATCATTATCAATTGCCTTGCCAGCTCAATTCCACTGATGATATTTCTCCACGCCACTGTCTTAAGCCATCCACCATAATTTCTCTTGGTCTGCCTCTGTCTATTCTACTAGTGATCTTTTCAGTCATCACAGTATTTTCCAGTGCTCATTTTCTTATCACATGACTGAAGAATTTTGCTTGTCTTCTGGGGTTTGAAAAAAAAAAGGTAGATCACTGCCCCCCTAACAAGCATGTTGTATAAGGCAACTGAGGTGTTAGCTGAAATAAGATGTGTTAGACCAGTGACTCTCAACCTTCCTAATGTGGCGGCCCTTTAAAACAGTTCCCTCATGTTGTGGCCACCCCCAGACAATTATTTTCCTTCATAATTTCAATGAATATATCTTTTTTGATGGTCTTTGGCGACTCCTGTGAAAAGGTTATTTGACCCACAAAAATAGTCACGACCGGCAGGTTGAGATCCACTGTGTTAGACCAAAAGGCACACAGATATTGCAGCCAAGCTGTAAGCTACAACACAGTGTGCCATCTTCCCTTGTAGGGTGAATGCATAAGTAGAAGAAGAATGCTGTTTCTGTTATTGCATAAGGTTAACAAATCGTAGGTCTGTATGTAAAACAGTTGTGTTTTCCTGTGATGTTTAGGTCGAAAGTTCTGATTTAAATCCAGGCCTTTTGAGCAGATCTAAGGTGAACAAGCCTAACCCACAGAGGGAATAGAGTTGTGCCTATTTTATTTATTTCTTTCATTACCTTGTAGTATACTTCCAGACCTCTTTACTTTGTCGTTGAAGCTACATGTCATCCTCATTCTGCTTACCATCTTCTCTGAGAGAATGATAGGTGTCCCTGCTAATTTACCCTTCTTAGCAGTTTACAGATCCTATTAAATTACCAGTTTTTGCCATTTTTGCATGTTAACAATTTTCAGTTTGTTTAGGTGTGCATTCAGCATTCAAGCATGTAGTTTCCTATTCAGAATTTTTACCCCAAGTTTCTTTTGCTAATTAGGCTCTTTAGTGGTACCTTGCCTCATCATTTGCTTGCTTCTGTTTGAAATGTCTGGCTGCAACTTTTATCATTTAGCTGGGTTTTAGCTGGGTTCGAGTGGGTCTGATGATCACATTACAGGAGTTTAAAGTGTCAGTTATAATTACTATAATTAACTGTAAGTAGCATTGAACATTGATAGATTAATATTAATTTGTTGAATACACATATAAGATTGCAAGTTGCATGCATCGAACAGTTTTCATACTCTGTGTCTGTTAACATATTACGCAGGACTAGCATGAGTGGCTGTTGTAAAGATGGTGCCATAAGTGTGTATATCCTTTGTTCCTATATTATCATATACGTGTGGTATAGATGCGGTGACTGTCATGCCCTGTATGTTGTAGGACAGTGGTGACATGGTCTGTCCTGGATAGCATCTTTTGCATCTACTCCTAAGGGGATTGTTGGCACTTTTTTTTTTTTTACAATTTAGCTGTCACATCTGCACCTTTCGCCCCAACACATTGATTCTAGCGAAACCTTAATTAGCCCCCCCCCCCCTTTCTTTTTTCTTTTTACGTGCTTCCTAGGGGGTAGTAGTTCTGTTTTTTGCTTCTCCCAAAATGGGGCCCCGGAACGCATACAGATACCTGTATATGCATCGATGTTCTGGTATGGTTTGTGTATTCTCTCCCCATTTGGACTAAGGTGGCTTTTATTATAATTTTTTATTTAACCATTTTATATACTAGTTTTATTGTTTCAGGTAGTATTCCTTCCTACTTCTTCTTTGCCAGGGATCTTGCAACAAACTGAAATCCATTGAGATAGAATTTGATTATTAAGTTAGCATTTGGAATTATCACAGCCTTTAGCAGAGAAAGCATTTTTTATCTTCAAGAAGTGAAAACGTGTGACTTGAAGTAATGAGTTTAGATATCTACTGTTGTTATTAAACTTTTACTTTCTTTTGCTAATGGCCTGTAAGTAAAGAGATAAATAAAATGTGGACATAAGCAAGCCATTTCAGTTTATTGCCTGGAATATTTTGCTGGATCTCATCAGCATATGATGAACTACAAAAACTGAATAAATCCTTTCCACTGAAATAGGCAGATCACATTGTCCTTTCTAGTTTCACTTACAACTCACTGACAGAAGTTCAAGATTAACCATGTGAATACGATGAAAGTTTAGAGATTTACACTCATAACAAGAAAACGCTTTAAATGTGGCATCTGTTTATATGGAAGATTTTGACAATGGCAGGAAATAACTGTGGGTTCAAATCTTGTAGGAAAGAAAAAGAGTGAATCTACCATATTTCTCCATGTATAAAATATGTTTTCCAAAAGCTTCAAGTTTAAAATTCAGGGTTGCCTTCTACATGGAATGTGTTTAAAATATTATATTTCCAAATTTTGGGCTAACAAAATGGGATTGTCTTATACATTGAGGTGTCTTATAAACTGAATAATATGGTAAATGTATATACACCATTATCTGTATAAATTATAGTATTAAAAATACTGTCATCTTTCTGTGGTGTAGAATACCAGATTTGTTTGATGACTTTGAAGGGAATATGAGTTTGGGTATTACTACAGACATTCCCCCGTGTGGGTTTAGGGGCCCCATTGTGGGGAAAACAAGAATAGACCCACTGCCTCCCCAAAAGCATGTCGTAAGAGTCGACTAATTGGGACCTTCCTTTGAAGTCGGAGTGCATCTGCCGGAGAGGCAAGGAACCAACAGTCTATATTCAAGAGAATGAGATCTGTAAAACTGATGCACACACAACGCTCAGGTTCTGGAGCAGGACTGCAGTTCAGTAGTGGACGAGCAACCAGAATTTTCCGCCAGAGTGCACAGCTGGTGAACACAAAGAAGAAGAAGACTACAGACACTTAATTTATTTTTTTTAATGATTGCACAGAAGTTTCACTCATTATCCTTTGGTTATATCCCTGTTTGTAATTGTAATATGTCTATTCCTGTGATATGCTGATGAGAGATTTCCAGCCGCAACATTCACTTTTGTGTGTGTATGTGTGTGATTGTTATACCTTAAAGGTGACTAGTTCTGCTTTTTTGTTTATTTTGACGTCTTTTCATAAAAGTTGTTATCCTACGATTTGGGGAAGGAGGAGGATAACTGCTATTGCGCACTAATGTCACCCTAGGTTCTTCAGTCTCTTGCCGTAAATCATATGGTGAGAATGTCAGCACAGTACACATACATGTGTTTTTAAAGTCCATGATGTGTGGCGTTAGAAGTCATGTCTATCTACAACCTTCTGTCTCGTGTACTTTCAGTCTACTCTGACACGGATGATCTTCCATGCCATGATGTCAAACTGTTCAGCATCTATTCTCTCGGTCTCTCTCTGCCTCTCCTCCCCTCCAACTTTCCTACCGTCACGATGTACTCCAGTTTTCTTCTCATTACATGACCAAAGAATGTAGATGGTCTCTTTCTGATGTGTGCAATCTGTTCTCTTCGTGAGCCAGTTTCTTTCAAGACATCTTAATTACTCTTTTTATCTGTCTTGGGTATTCTTATCATTGGTCTATGAAACCACATCTCCACAGTTTTCTCTAATTTACTAACTGTCCATGATCCTCATCCGTAAATCAACACATACACACTATAAATGGTGCTGATCTAAATGTGTGTATACAAGAAACTTGCATACTGTGAATATACTTTGGGGAGTTGGTTTTTGTAATATTAAACTGCTTCCAGGCTGCTGTCAGCTAGGCAGTTGTCTATTGTGGTCTGGTAGTGACCTATTTAGCTGGCCATTGACTTGTTCTTTTGTGTTTCCAGTAACCCTTTTTTGTTTTAATGTGCATACAGGTCCTCCAAGTTTAAAAAAAAAATTTTTTTTGTACCCTTATCTTAGAATGCTAGACATGTCATCCACTACCTTATGATCGGGGGGGGGGGGGGGGGGGGGGGGGGGGGGGGGGGGGGCGGAGGGGGGGGGGGGGGGGGGGGGGGGGGGGGGGGGGGGGGGGGGGGGGGGGTTAACCATATTTTCTTGTTTGTGAAAGTCCATACAGTTCACGTTATGAATTACACCAGGTCATTATTTTTGTTGTAGGCGCTGTCCGGAGACTGTGGGTTCATGGCTGCCAACATGTACGCTCGATCCATCTTTGGAGAGGATGTGCTGGCTAACCTCAGCATCGAGAAGCCCCTACATCTGGGCAAAGATGCTTCTGTCCAGGGTCATGTGAGGATAAGAGCAAAGAGCCAGGTAACTTTCTGCAGTGTTGTTTACACATCTCTTGTTCCTCTCTTGTGGGTTTTGTGACCCCATTTTGTTGGGGGGAATAGACCCCACTGAAATGATTCATTTTATTTTCTCGGCAAGAGGACATTAGATCACAAATAACTGATTATAAATTATGTTCATTTAAACATCATCTTCATTGCACATCGGACATGACCATAAATGAATTATGTGCGAAAAGTTGAGTGGATGATTGTCGCGACAGACCACACTAACTTCAGGAAATACGTGAAATTGGCATTTGTATGGTGTCTTGTGAAAAACACGAGAATATATGAGGTGATATTAAAAAGTTCATTGGGGGGGGGGGGGGAGGTTGTAGATAAACTATCCTAGGTTAGGTTAGTTGCGTATCCTTTACAGGACGTTGCAGAACCGACCCCAACAGCCCCTGGCTGTTGTGTGATTTTTCTAGGCAAATTTACATTCACTAGTTAGACTATCCTAGAGTGTTAGAAAAATCAGTTCTGCAAAGGTGCATCAGCCATATCATGTCAGACTCATGTTTCTTATAGACCAGTCAGCACTCGATAAATGATGCTGTCAACAAACATCACACTGGCTGCCTTAACTTACCTGGCCATTTCACAGTATCCTTTTTGGCCGGATCACCCCCAAGTAGCAAAGGTAAATTTCCCCCTAAATCAGCCCTGTATGGCTTCAGACTCAAGACTTTAGAGCTTGCCGGCGAGCGTCTGAAGATTCCAAAATATTGACTACAAGAGTGTGTACCTAGTTGTATTGTTTCCTTCCTTTGTTCGGGGATTATTGTAATATGCTGGTGGTCTCTCTGTTTCAGGGCATGGCTCTGAGCATGGGAGACAAGATTAACCTATCACAGAAGAAAGCTGCTAAAATGGTTTCTGCTTAGTTGGATCTGGCCACTGCACTGAACCATTCACCATTTCTTGATGAATACATTGATTTGTACTAGAATTATGTATTCAAATATCTGTTGTTTATTGAGGGCGTGCTGTGAAGGGAGACACTTGAAAACCTAGTGACAGTTGACAAATCTGATGGGGAGAAGAATAATGACACTTAATTTGTTGAGGGAATTACAATTTGCAGAAGAAGAAATAAAAAGTATGTATTTGGATTGGGGGGGGGGGGGGGGGGGGGGGGGGGGGGGGCAGCATAAAGAACCCAAAACTGAACAAAAAGTCAAGAGAGAAACAATGAAGGAAAGACTAGAAATCGTAATAGATATATAATTGGGAAATACTAGCTTGATTCCATTCACTTAAATTAGAGAATTTCAGTAGAAAAGTCATTATCTTAAATGTTTGACATTTTAATAAACACATAATCACATTTCTAAACCGTTTGACATTTTAATGAATGTCATATTCAGTCTATTTGAGATTCTGACATTACCTTCCCCCCCCACACCCCCCCCCCCCCCCACCTCCCCCCCCCCCCCCCCCCCCCCCCCCCCCCCCCCCCCCCCCCCCCCCCCCCCCCCCCCCCCCCCCCCCCCCCCCCCCCCCCCCCCCCCCCCCCCCCCCCCCCCCCCCCCCCCCCCCCCCCCCCCCCCCCCCCCCCCCCCCCCCCCACCCCCCCACCCACCCCCCCCCCACCCCCCCCCCCCCCCCCCCCCCCCCCCCCCCCCCCCCCCCCCCCCCCCATGTAATTACATACACATTTTCCGACAGATATAATTTATAAAGAATCTAAAAAGATAGAAATATGGTTAACATTTTATGTAACTTACCCAAACAATTTTTAGTTATGCTTATTATTGTGTATGCTTAGGGTGATTTGAAGGTTCACTTTCATATTATTTCCAGTTTCTATTGTGTGTTTTAATATATTTTATTAATTAATGTGAATATTAATTGTATTCTAGGGGAAGACGTTCATTTTAGGTGGTTTACTTACAGCCTGTACTGACATTTGATTAGTATGGTAGATTATTGAAACCTTAGAAGTACACAGTTAGATAAATGTTTGATGTACTCATTGAGATTGTATTTGTATTCCTATCTTTGATATTATTGGCATAGAAAGCCAGTCACAGAGATGAATGGAGACAGTTGATTTCTGCAGCAGTGAACCTCAGAATGCTGAAGAAGATAAAGATTTCTTATATAAGTTGTTCTTTGTTCTGGAAACAGTTGAGCAGAGGTTTTCTAGTGTCAGTTCTGACTGTTCTCCTGATCATGTTCAAATAATTTCAGCCTATAACACAGTATAGGAATCATAAGGGATGTAATGATTGAAGCATCAGTAATTAGTCCCCTCAGTCAGTTCTGTGTCCTTGCCAGTCTGCACAAGTTAGAAAATACAAAATCCTGTCACACTGTTGTAGGTATAGTGATCAGAGATTTTCTCTTCCCTGCTTGCCTTCAACTGTTCCCCTGAGGATTACCTCTGAGAGTGTACTGTGATGTGTCTTATGTCCAAATTAGGCAACTCCTTGATGTTTCACAACTTCAACCCTTACACCCCAAGAGGCCACCCCCCTCCCCTCCGGGGAAAAAAACCCACTATTTCCGTTTGGGTCCAGTTCCCCATAAATGTCACTTTTCTGACTTGCCTATAGTAACCTGTTCAAAGGACACACAGTTAATGCTGTTGGCTGAGTTTGCTCCTGTTCTTAACTAATAGTAGCATTTGGAAAGTGGGGGTTCTTTTGAGCTGAAGTTTTTTTTTAAATTCAAGTTGGCATTAGTTTCCTGTAAGGCTCAGTGATAGAGGTCATGGGTCATCTTATATATGTGCTATTTTATGCCTGTTGTTAGCAGTAACATCAGAGAACAGGGTATTCACTCACTCTGAAAGATTGCTGAAGGTTGAGGTGCTCAGCTTAGTGGGTGTGAAAAACAAGGGGAGACTACAACATTAATACATCCCTAGAAACTAAACAGAAGCCGAAAAAAGAATCTCGTCCTGTTGCAAAAGCTGCGGTGTTTTGGCCATGTCATATGTCATTGTAGCTTGGAGAGAATGGTGATGGAGGATGGAGAAGCAGACTTTACAGAGCTGGATACAAGACATTAAAGATGTATTGGCTGTGAAAGCACATAGGGCTGGAGACTTTCAGGCGTGATGTGACAAAGACATTGAAGATGTATTGGCTGTGAAAGCACATAGGGCTGGAGACTTTCAGGCGTGATGTGACAAGAGTAAAGTTCTGTAAAGGCCCTGCTTATTGATGATGAACACCTGTATTGGAAGTCCCCATTGCTTTGTTCTAATAAGTTAAAAATTATTTGTTGACTGAATAAATCCGTTAATTGATAAGTAACATATTAAAAATTTGGCCATGGCTGAAACATTTCATTTTTGATCCATGTGAACAAATATTGTCTTTGTTATTTGTGGTTGATTCAATACAGTTTCCTTATTCAGAAAAAAATTTTCGTAGTTTATGATACCAGTCTGTTATTTAATCAGTCTGTTGTATATTTTTTCTTGCTTGCTGAATGAAGATACTAGAGGTTTCAGATGGATTTTTATCTGTACCAAACTTTATATGGTAACACACAAATCTTTGTTTTGGTAAATGGTCTAACAATTAGGTAAAAGATTACAGTTCCTTTATTTACACAGAATTGTACAAGTTCTTTTCATTCTGGTAAAGATATTTGCTAAGTAACAGAATAAAAAAGAAATATATGGGCAATTACAGAGTAATAATGCACAAAAATACTGTTTAGGACAGCACAGTTATTCCACAACTATTTCTTGATTTTATGAACCAGAAGTGGCACTCTTTATCTTTCTGTCTCAAGCACACAGAAAATCAGATAACAGATAAGAAGGTATTAGGAAGGGAAAAGAATGCGATTAACATGTTAGAATCATTACATGCAGGCAAACTATATCATTAGAATAACTAGGGTGGGAAGTACAAAGTAAAGTACTTGACCTTCAGAGGGATCCTTCTGTCAAATCTTCCTCTAAGTACTGTATTTTTCTTTGTATAAGAGGCTTCCATGCTTAAGACAACCCTAATTTTTTTTAAAGCTCAGAATTAAGAAAAAAAACAATGTTAAATTCATTTTGTTAATAAGATGACCTCCAATTCTAAACTTCCCAAAAATCTGGGGAAACACATCGTCTTATACACAATACAGTATATTAATTCTGGTAGCTGCAGCATGATAATTTTTAATGGATGAGAATAATTGGACGTAGGCAGTCAATGGTTGTTTTAGACATGTTATGAGAGGTGACGGTGGGAAAGTTAAAGGGTAAAAGAAGCAGGGGGGGGGGGGGGGGGGAACCAAGAAAGAAGATGCTGGACAGTTTGAAATCCTGGCATGAAAGATCATCTGTGTCAGAAATAACTGTAAGAAGACGAGACAGAAGGCTGTGGATAATGACTTAACTCACACAGCATGAATTTATCAGAAGAAGAAAAGAACATATCAAGACTCGAGACTCATTACTATAAATTACACAGCCTTTGGGGTAGAAAGAGTCAAAGTAATGACTACTCGAGAATAAAGATTAAAGGAACTGCAGTGTTAAATATCTTCTCTTTTTAATGTTCATGGGCTGTAAACTCCAGCCGAAAGTTCTGGCTGTTCATCGACTCTTGTTCCATAAACTGAGTTTTGTGTGTGTGTGTGCATACTCAATTTGCAGATCTGGTTTATTTGTAGGCACAGTTCATTCCTCGCCACTCAGGCAAGTGCATTCCGGCTGAACAAAACATCCCTAATTTCGCCCTTGACAGAAAACATCCCCACCCTTTAACAAGGATTGAGCCCGGATTTGCCACAAGAGCTAGTGCCTGAGCCAGTCGTTCCACATAAAGGAAACCATAAAACTGATAGCAATGTGGATTTATTACATCAAGTTCAAGTACATTTTGCAAAGGGCATCAACCTTTGCATTGCAAAAGATGGAAATTGTACTAAAGACATTTAATGTTCCAACTGAATAAAATGTTAATAAATTTCATTCCTTGAAATTACGAGTCCAGACTTTAGGGACACCAATTAGGCCAAGAAAGCAGACTTGGTATTTTTCTGAGACTGGGACTGCTACTGGCAGGTTTGACGTCGCACTGACCTGGATGTCAGTCCAACAGGAAGAAACTGGTGATACCCTGTAAAACCTAAGATCCAGTTTGTAGACTTGACGCAACAGCTGATTTACTTAGGCTCTTCAGTAGAACAATCTGTACTGCAGTGGATTCCAGGTCACTGTGGCTTGGAAGGCAATGAAATAGCAGACAGATTGGCCAGAAGCGGCAGTGACATGGTACAGCCAAATAGCGACTTAACCCACCAAGATATGAAAACACTAATACAATCTAGTATCCAAGAAAGGTGGTTGGATACCCACACCAGATTTTCTCCCCAAGACTCACTTCATCGCCTCTCTAGAGAGGGACAGTGTATTATATTCAGACTAAGGACAGGGCACAACAGATTTCGTCAACATATGTTCAAATTTTTCGGTGTAGGAAATACGGAGACGTGTCCTGCAGCGTGGCACCCGAAAATGCTGAGCATGTGCTCCAACACTGTCACCTGTATGCTGACAACAGAGACGCAATCTGGCCTGTTCCAACCACACTGAAGACAAAACTGTATGGTACACGAGAAGTTATGGATTGCACGATAGCTTTCATAAAGGCTACCGGCCTCCTGATATAAGTTTTCTGACAGAAGGATCGAAGAAGAAGAACCTAAGATGGTAGTAAATGAAAAAAATTGGATGTACCCTGCTGTCCTAGGTTAGTGAGGAATGCAAACAGAAATATCTTCTTCTTAAAGACCACCAGCGGTCAACTCTGGCCGAAAGTTCTGATTGTTTGTCCACTTCTGGACTTGTGACTTTGTTCCATGTGCATGCACATCCATTTTACAGAGCTGGCTTATTGCCTCTCAAGCAGATGCTCTCCGACTTCAAAGGAAACATTTCTAATTAGTTCCCTTGTATGACATGCCTGTTGGGCCGAGGGCAGTGTGTCTTTTCCAACCCCACCCAAATGGGAAATTCAACAGTATAAGTGAAGAAAACCATAAGAAATAAAGGGTACTCTGATAGTAATAATGAATACTTACACAGTGTAGAAGGGTCAAAGGTAATGTATTAGTATACATGAAAAATACCTTAACTGGTATACATACAACATCCATATTATATTACATGTCAGTTACATACAGCATGGTAAGCATGAAAGACAACAGGTAATGCTCGTGTACATACAACTTAATATCCAAAATAATATCTCTTTCATATGAGAGATGTATGGTCTCTAGAGAAATGGTTAGGTCATCTGCGTCACGCTCTGGAAATTGTAGGTTAAATTTCGAGCAATATCCTACAGTCTGCAAGTTCAACTGTTTTAGAGATCCTTGGGGGTCACTGTTAAAGCTCAGAGTTTTGTACTTTGTGTGACTATCTTTGGGAGAGGAATAATTCTCTACTGAGACAGCCATATCATCATCAAATGCTTTGCCATCTGGCATGGGTGATCAAGCCTTTCCCTAAATTGCGATCTTAAATGGCACATATCAGTTTTTTTGCGTGCTGTCACCCTTCAATACCATGATAAACTGCCAATAACTGCCTTTATTACCACTTTTGCGGTGTAAAGGGGGGGGGTCTTTGTGCCTGAGGATTTACAGCCACATGGCTAGTGCTGTCACCACGACTGTGCAGGTAAGGATTTTATTTTGCCCCCGGCAGAAACAATTTCCAGCCTTATTGAGGATTTGAACCCAGGTCTCTCACTTAAGAGCCCAGCGTTTCAACCATTCGGCCACCTGCTCCTCATACTATGATAAAAGATGTAAAGAATCTCTGGTGTTATCTTCCTCTGTCTATCTTTCAAACAATCTTTTCTGTCATCACAGCATGTTCCAGTTTCTGTCTTCTTTTAACAATATCACCCCCCACCCCAACGATACCCGTCTTTTAAAAAAAAATGATATTTGTGATATACTGTCACCTCTTTCAAACATCGGAATTACTCATTTGGGCTGTCCAAGAAACTCTAAGCACTCTTCAGCCAAACCATATCTTACAAGCCTTCAGAAATGGTTTGACTTGTTTATTAACTGTCCAGAATTTGCAGCCATTCGTCAAAACTGGCTCTATAGCAAGCAAGTATGTGTTTTCTAACCTCCCATGACATGCGACATCGAGCCATACAGAATGGGATAACATTAAGAATAATGAGGCCAATCTTCTTGCCTTTTGAAGACATTTCAATTATATGACTGCAAACCCAAAATAATCAGAACATAACATTTTATGTCAGATACAAATACATCATGCCCCAGTGTGTGTGAATACATTTTAATCATATAAATTTTAAATGATAAATCATTATAAAACTGTCGCAAACACAAAAACAAGAAAATTAGGTCACACTAGCAAATGATGGACTAACTGATATGTGACTATTTCCAGTTGTTTTCTTCTGAAAGGCAAAATAGGAAAGCAGAAGACAAAGAAGGTGTGTGTCTGAAAGGCTACAAAGGTAACGGGCTTTTCCAGAACACAAAAGGCAAGCACCAGGTGTGAGTGCCAATCATTTCTGGATCAATCTGATTACTATGACAGTTTGAGGGTTCTCTTATCAGACGACCCTGAAGGTTCTCCAATGTGCAAATTAAAATCTTGTGAAATGTTAACAGACTTAATTACAGAATAGAAAGCATGTATTTTGAGGCATATTTGGGAGCCCAGCATTTGCGGCTAGTACCATTTGTTGGACATTCTGTTTTGCCATAATAGTCATTATCTTTGAACCATTTAGTTTTGCAACAAAAATATTGAAAATAATTCTTGAACTGAAACAGTAAATTAAATTTACAAAAACAATCATGCTTCACAAAGGGGTAAACTCTAAGCCATAGCATGAGGGGGAAATCACATTTCAACTGTTTGAAGAGTAAACTCTTCTCAGTAAAAGCAATTGGGATGCAAGAAATGTGGCCCACAAGAACAACAGGAGTCCTCGTGGTGTAGTGGCAAGACGCTCGCCTGCAGATAGGAAGGTCATGGGTTTGGTCCTGACAGAACTGGGCACTTTTAAAAAATGACTGTGGCTCCCAGGCTGACCCAGCCTTGAGTGCGTACCATGTGCAGTCCTTGGAAGTAAAGGGGGCCGGTGTCATGTTGACCAAATAACCCACAAAACGCCCATTGGTGTATAAAATACAGGTCTAGCCCTATATGCTCAATACGACTGAAGGCGTAGAAAAGGGTCCTTTACTTTTACAAAAACAGCGTAATGACAAAAATGCTTACCTTTTAATAGACTAACCAAATTTGCTAATTTAAAATGAAAATAAAAATTTACTTGCCTTCAAAACATCAAATAGGATGGATTCAAAAAAGGTGAAGGAATCAGAAAAATATTTGGACAACTACTGGCATCAACAATTAAAAAAGAAGAAAAATTGATGATAATGTATTGGGCTCATACTGAGATAAGTGGACAAAGAATTACAAAACAGGCACAGAAATGGAAACCAACGAGTTTGCGAAAAGAAGATTTCTAAGAAATTCTATGGTGTTGTTTAGAGAGGCTGAAGGTGCTGAATCAGTTTCCATATAAGATTACAAGATACTGGATAGAATAATAAGGAATCCCTGTGTGGATTCCGAGGCCACATTGTGGGGGAAAAAAGAACAGGCCCACTCCGGCGCCAAGCGTGTCATAAAATTAGACTAAGAGGGGTGTTTCCTTCAGTCGAGTGCAATTGCAAGAGAGGCAAGGGACAAACAATCTGCATAAAAATAAGTCGGATCTGTAAAACATGTGTGGGTTAAACCCAAGTTCTAGAACAAGACCTGAGTCCAGAAGTGGACGAACAACCAGAACTTTTCGCCAGAGTATCCAGCTGGTGATCAAGAAGAAAAGAGTGGTATGAAAGTCAACAGAAAAAAAAAACTGACAAATCATCTTCTTCTTCGTGTTCACCAGCTGTAAACTCTGGTGGAAAGTTCTGGTTGTTCATCCACTTTTGGACTGCAGTCCTGTTCCAGAACCCGAGTGTTGCATGTGCATCCATTTTACAGATCTGACTTATTTGTATGTAGACTGCTGGTTCCTTGCCTCTCAGGCAGATCCAATTCGACTTCGAAGGAAGTTCCCAATTAGTCGGCTCTTACGACATGCTTTTTGGTAGGCAGTGGGTCCGTTCTTGTTTTCCCTATAACAGGGCCCTGGAACCCACACGGGGATGTGACAAATGAAGCAGCACAAGTTTTGATAATGTCTTAAAAACCCCACAAGAAATTCTGTTAAAAAAAATAAACGTTTTTCAGTCCAAATTAATGACACAAAAGAAGATAAGGTGCCATATCAAACAACAAAATATAAAATCAATTTTAAAATCTGGGCAAAGTCAAGCTATGAATAAACATTAACATCACTGGGTTCAGTTTTCATATTTGAACTTTATTACTGAACATGTCACTGACATAACATGAGAAACCCAGCAAAACTAAATCAACACAATATCTGACTATGTAAAACTTCAATTTTGAAGAGCATTATTATAGGTAAATCTATGGCCCTAAAAATGTTTTGCGGATGTGGAAGCAGTAGGTGTTCATATCTATTCAGTCATGAAATGAGATCCTAGTGTGGGTTCCAGAAAAAAAAAACCAATAGACCCACCGGCTCTCTACCAAGTATTTTGTAAGAGTCGGTGTCACCTTCTTCTTCACATTCACCGGCTGTAAACTCAAGCAGAAAGTTCTGGTTATTCGTCCACCTCTTGTTCCAGAACCTGAGGGTTTTGTGCACATCCTTTCACAGATCTGGTTTATCTGTATGCAGATTCTTGATACCTTGCCTCTCAGGCAGATGCACTCAGACTTAGAAGTATGCCCCCAATTAGTCGACTCCTATGACATGCTTGTTAGGGAGGCAGTGGGTCTGAATGGTTTCCCCCATAACAAGGCCTCAGAAGCCACAAGGGGGGTGAAAGTAATAAATAAATAATTAGGGGTGTTGTCTTTTAAGCCGAAGTGCATCTGCCTGAGAGGTGAGGAATCAACAGTCTGCATACATAAAAGCCAGATCTATAAAACAGATCTGCATGCAAAATGTCTGGAACAAGACTGAAGTCCAGACGTGGATGAATAATCTGAACTTTCTGCTGGAGTTTACAGCTGGTGAATGCTACTAGAGGTGGAAGAATTCTGTCAATACTAGGGATCTAACCCAGATTACTGTCTTTGTAAGCAAGCACACTGATTACTATGCCAACTACTACCCACTAGGTCAACCACCTTTGTGACTTTTGGACTCATCAACCAGTTTGTCCCCTCTGGACTGCTAATAAAAGATTTACTAGACTGTCCTGAGATTGAAAAAATCTTACCCTGGACCCCAGACACTCTGTTCAACCTCGAAAATACTTATAAATAATTCCTTTAGTCCCAAACAATGTATGAAACATGATTAGGTCTTCTGAGGATCCCGCCATTTCATATGATCTAGTTTGCTTGTTTTTCTTTCAAATTTGACCAAAACACACTAAGAAATTCTGGCTTCCATAGTATTTAGCTTCTCTGAAAGTAATATACCCATGGTTTGTCCTACTGGTTACTTATACATATTTCCCCTGGTCTCTTGTGTAATAAGACATGAGCCCGTGTGTACTGTTGCCTAAGCAAAAAATCCCTTGGCAGTTGGAAATCGAAAAGAGTAGCTTAATGGCGCTGCCTGGGAAAAATTTAGAGTTAAAAATCTACCCAAAGTATTTCCGGATCCTTGCTGGTGCAACAGAGTTTGTGCACTGCGCTGAGATTCTTCAGACTCAGGCTTGAGTTAGAAGTAGAACGGAGCAAATATGGGTTGCATCCATTTGCTATGTTTATCCGTTGAATAAACAAACATACTTTTACATATGGGCATTTCCTGCAAATCCCTTTGGTACTGAATAAATTAGGGCATCCGTAGAGGCTACATCAGCCAGATGTAATCTGCAGTCCCACAAGGGATGTGACTTTTGGAGAAAACTACACGAATAAACAGTTAAAGACCTTTTTCTACACTGTGAGGCGTAGCACCAGTCAAATGGAGCTAAAAAAATATTTTTACAGACCAACAGACATATGGTGGGTGAAGGATCATGCTGTCTATACTTCCAAACAGACTCTACAGCAACATGTACACGAACTTCAAGACTGGGGATACAAAACTGTGCCCATCTGGAGAGGCACCACCAAGTACTGAACATGTGCTACAGACATGCTCTCTATGTGTAGTAAAGAGATCCCAATTTTGGACGGTTGGCATTCCAATGGCAACCAAGCTGTATGGAACAGTGGAAGACATGTGGCGCACCACAGACTTCATAAAGACTTGTGGCTTTCTCGTCTAAAAAACCACTGGCAAAGAGAAAAAGTAGGATCTACTTTAGGCTGGGTGTACAAAAGCCCAGGTCAATCAAACTAAAATCCATGCTTTCATATTAAAGTATTCTAACGTATGACAATCAGGCTGGTAGGCACATGTTCTAGCCAGAGAGCTATGCAATTTCCTAGACAAATATGCAAAACTGAATTATTCTTAGATCGGATGCAGTTTTGTAACAATAAACTGATTAACTGCTTTGTTTAAGGCTGCTACTCCAATGCATTCAGCTGTTTATAACAGATAAGACTATTTAATATTTGATTAAATATAATTAATTATGAAACTTAGTTGATTCTAAAACATAACTGTCCTCCTCTCACTCTCTAAATTTTCCCTCCCGCCATTTTCTCTTCCTCTATCCCCCACACCGAATACACACATATAAATAATAAATATAAATCATCATGAGAACAAAGTAATACATATATTCTATTGAGGAAAATTTGTCTATATCTACAAAGATTTTATCCTTCTCAAAATTATCTAAAACAACATTTAGATTTATTGGAAAGTAATGATCTCTATTAACATTATATGAAACTCAATTTATTACAGCAGCTTATAAGCTAATTCTGCCTTTCCCATACCAATGAAAGCAGGTCAGAAAAAGAATTATGAAGAAAATATGAATGACGACACAACTTCTACAATAAAATTTGTACAATATGGCATCAAAGAAACTTTTTCAACAAAATAAATAGAGTTTTATTCAGAACTCTAATTACGTACGCAATACAAGATTTAAATTCTTCAGACTGATGGATATTAGAGTTTCTGTATCAGGCGTACTTTATGCAGTCTACGAAAGGTTATCACAGTTGATTTCACTGTGCACTAGGCATCTGTATGCTGCTAGTACTTCAATGCAGCAGCCACTCAAAGGTATGTCTACTGATTGTTTTCATAAGAAGTTTGGTTACAATGTCTGCTCTCTTGACCCCGCTAGAGCTACAGAGTTCAGGGCATCCATACAAAAATTTGCAGAACATCTACAAGATCTCATGTGGTCTAATTAAAAAGATCTGCTTTTAAATATATCAAAAGAGGCAGTTGTCTTCTGAACACACTAAGGCTAAGAAAAAAAACTGGGACAGATTGGATACTGACAAATTCTATAGAAATGATGCAAACTGTTGGAGATTGGAAGATACCTGATTGTCCATGCCAGTTAGCAAGACATGTTAATACTGAAAATACTGAAGGTCAAATCAAAGAAATGAAAGTTAAAATGTCCATTAAAAAAAAAAAAAACAGCATGCCAGGACACCAGGTTTTAAACCATTTCTTTTTCTTCTTCTTTCTCTTCTTAAGGTAATTGTGTCGTACCTGTTAACAGCAAAGCTGCAATATTTGTGCTTTTCGACTGACACATCCCACTTCATCGAGCATTTATTTTGCATTTAATTTGTCGATTAGGTTAACTGCCCGGCAATGACCTTTTAAAAAAATCCCTTTTGGCAACACCAGTGATAACAATAATGCTGTAATAAAAGTTTATATATAGTCTCACTATTTGAAAGACCCGGACACAACTGCACACAAATAAGCCAGTGACACAAAGCTAAAGTTGTCCAAATAGACGAACAACCAGGTCTTTCTGCTGGAGCTTACAATTGGTGAACAAAGAAGAACCAAAAAAAATGAAAAAACAAAGCCTTGACAACTAGAAACAATTCGGCTGAGTGGAAAGGTCTCAAACATGCAACCATCAAGTAAATTGCATCAGACTGAGAAAGGTAAAGACAGCAGAGAAGTCAATGATAACTAGTGACACAACCATACACAGTGTTATGGATCTATGATTATGACAAAGATAATTACTATTTAAACACCACTAAATTAAACTATAATCTTCAAACTGGCTACTTAATGCAATCAGCATCAAATATCTTCTTCATTTTAGCATTCACCCGCTGTAAACTCCAGTGGAAAGTTCTGGTTATTCATCCACTTCTAGACTTTAGATTTGTTTCTGAACTTGAATTCTGCACATCTGGCAGATCTGAGTGCAGATTATTGGTTCCTCGCTGCTGGGACGGATACGTTCTGACTTCAAAAGGAAAATCCCTAATCAGTCACCTCTTACAACATGCTTATTAGAGAAAGCAGTAAGTATACCCCCTGCCCCCCCAAATAGGGCTTCGCAGCCCGCAATGAAAATCATCAAATATAAGACAGGACACTTGACCATGCTGAGATGCACAAGCACTAACATCTACCAAGAACATGTGTCAACTGTTTCCTTGATAAGTTCGACCAATAATCTTCCATCCCACTCTGGCGACTCCTGTAATACGAACAATCTTCCTGGTTATCAAAGCCATTCTCAGATCTTTTTATCTCAGCCCGACTAAACAAACAAACAAATAATAAAGCTTGCTTTGTCCTGGCATGGATAATCAAGTCTTTATGAAGTGACCTCATGCCATACTTGGATATCTGTCTTCACAGGTGTCGATACTATAAAATAAAATAAAAAATATCTGCAAGGACAACAATTTCCAAAGCTGTCTATATGCAGTCTAAGAAAGTCTATTTTCTCTTAAATTCTGAACCAAGGTCCAATGCAGTTGTTACCTCTGACACTTTCAGTTAGTGCCTGGCCATAAATACAAAAGTGGTTGACACAACATTATAAAAGAAATCTCGATGGAAAAACTCTGCACACAATATGGATGCCTTACGTTCTCTTATAAACAGTATAATATGACTGCAATGTCAATCTATAACAGTACAGTACATATACAGTATTTTACATTACTTTTCTGCCAGACAGGAATACATAATATAGTTTGTAATACCTCCACAGTTGACATACTGTGCTCTATAAGTGTTGTAACTTGGCTATTTATATAATACACATAAACTGCTTTGTATTGAGTACGTTGTTTGCACAATGTCCAGTCCCCAAAACATCCAATTTTACATAATGTATTACTCATATTAGCTGATGCATATCTAAAGTTCCTTTGCCAAGGACACCAACTGCTCTATAAACAGCATTTTAGGTTTAGAATGATCTCCCTTTAACAATATCACAAACTGTTTTAAAAAAAAAAATCACACACACATCATGATGTGTTTTAGGGCAAAAAGTCTGAAATGTGTACACCCCTGTTTGATACGTCCACAGCTGTATATACAAGCGAGTGAGTCAACACTGTTAATACACCAAGAAATGGTTGTCTCGCTTCTCTTCTTTCTGTCAATGACAGAACAGTTATGACTCTATTTAACACATGCAGGCTACATGTCTATACTGATGGATCAGCATTTAAAGCTACCATTAAAGCAGGTTACGGAATCTACATAGGTTATCCCGATGGATCTGTTGAAGAGATTTTTGATGCATGCGGGGAATTCTGTTCAAACTATGAAGCTGAAATAATTGCACTGGAAACAGCAGTATACCACCTAAAGACTGTAATGGATGTTTACCCCTCAAAGGTCCAAAATATTGTCATCTTCACAGATTCAATGTCTGCCCTTCAAGCTCTGGAGGGCAATGAACGCTGCAGAACTGACATAGCCAAGATAATCCTGGATGCCGATCAGCTTATTACCTCATACAACATCAGAATAGTGATGCAGTGGATTCCAGGTCACTCCGGCACACCAGGTAATGACAGAGCTGACAGATTGGCAAAGAAAGGAGCAACACAAGAACAACCACCTACAGCGACAACCCTCCAGACAGCAAAAACACTGATAAGAGCTATAAACAAAGAGACTTGGTTGAACAGATGGGCCATGGGAGACACTGGAAGAGAGGTTTATAGACATATGTCTGGCCCTGATCCTAATGACAGCATTAACCATCTAACAAGAAGGGACCAGGCCACCATCTTCAGACTTAGAACGCAACATACTCCACTCAATGGACACCTAAACAGAATACAGCCACAACACTCCCCAGAGTGCCAGCTATGTAACTACCCCTACGAAACTGTTGAACACCATCTCTTTGAGTGCCCAAAAGTCAGTGAGACAAGAAGAACGCTACTCCCTCCGAGACCAGACAAGTGGAACACCTTGTACGGAGGAAAAGAACAGCCATCGAAAACATGCAAATTCCACTACATGGCATTGGGCCAAAGGGCGAAAGCTCATGCGCCGCTGGATCGATAACAACAACAACAACAACAACAACAACACATGCAGGCTATCCATATAGTCCTAAACAGTTTTAAACTTTAACAACTCTGAACAAAGAAGATACAAACAGACTGCACTAATTACTATTTCGCTGCACCTCAGCAGGTGTACACTACAATGAGAAATAAATCAAAAGAAGCAAAAGAAATGAATCCTTCAAACTGAAATACAAAATAAATCACACCCAACCACTTTTATTTATTTGTTACTGTAGTATGCACCTGAGGAGACAGTTAAATATGTCAGGCAATAAAATGTGCAATCTACTGTTTGTATCCTCTTTTTATTAAATTTTACAGCAGAGAAAAATTGCTTTAATTTAATAACTTTACATTATAAACTTAAACATGATCTAAAAGCTGCTTAATGGCATTTCTATACAGTTTTCTTCACAACGGAAAGGAGATTTTTTCCAACCACTTTTGTAGACCTATTGAAGAATGCAACGCATGTCCTTTTGGGCTGCGCCCACACACCCCCCCCCCCCCCATCCAACAGTGTGAATGACAAGAGAAAACTATGTCTAAATCCATAACCACAATACAATTTTTGCGGATGCTGATGTATATGTTGACGGGGAAGGGAATCTGAGCTCCCACGGAACAGTGCTGGCAACACCAAGTAGATATCCAAACCCATACATAAATCCAGTTATTCAAGAAACTGGTGGCAGTTATTATAACTCAAAGCTGAACTAGGACTCTGCAGACATCCAGTGCTTTAGATGTTCTGTTACGCTATGTCAACACTCATCTCTCTCTCTCTCTCTCTCTCTCTCTCTCTCTTTCTCTCTCATCCACAAAGTTAGGCAATGAAACCCTAGGCTGTCCTGCAGTTAGCCGGTCCGTCACCTTGGTTTCCTTCTTCATCATCCACATCATGAAATCCGGAAATTCTGTAACCCATGTTCATCAACATGACCTCCAGGGGATCAGCGTTCATTCTCTTCTGATTGGCCAAAGCTGCATCATCACTGTTGTTCACCTGCCTGTCGTTCTGGCGACCATCCTGCAAAATTAGTCAGACAATTACCAGACCTGACAGAAACTTTTCTGTAGGTTCATGAAGACAGATAATGAGGATGTAAACAACAGACTGCACTGGAGTACAGCATGATGGTGGGAAAGTTGGAGGTGAAAGAGGCTTGTGGAGACTGAGAGAAAGGATGCCAGATATTTTGACATCCTGGCATGGAAGATCATTTGTATCAAAACTGACTGAAGGTTCTTGAGACAGAAGGTTGCAGATAAGATCTGACGACCAATGCCACACAAAATGGGCTTTAAGAAAAAGAAGCTGACATCAGTTGGTTCTGTCATACCATTTTATTCCTTCTTCTGTGTGCAGGAATAAGATAATTAATGCTTTTAGTTTGTTCATTCTACATGGTTCTGCTCCACACAGGAGTACCAATTTGAAATTCATCATCATTTTCATCAAGTGCCTTGTCAACTGGTGTGGGCTATCATTCTTCTGCACAGCTAGCAATCTCCAGAACGATTTTACATTGAGTTAAGTATTTTAACTTCCTTATTAGATTGGTTGCTCCGGTGACCTACCAAAAAAAGCCAAAGATTCCTGCTGATTCTTTTTTTTTTGAATTTTAGATCTTTAAGAAAAAATCTTGCTAACAAAAATTTTATTTTTCAACTTAGATCACACACACAATCATAACAATTCCATTTACAGACCAAACCCTTTTTTAAATTTCATATAAAACAATGGGAGTAATCAATAAACATGAACCCGGCAGAGAATTTATTGAGTTAAATCTCTCTGAGCTCTAAATAATGTTTAGCGTGACCTGTTCTTGACCTGGCTGCCAGTTACCACTGTAGCTAATGGAAAATTCTGGTCTCCTAATTTTTATAAATAAAGCCATTTTCCACAAGGAAACACCCTCAACCTAAATGCTGTTTAGCAACTGTGCTTGTTCCTGGCGATTCTAAAAAGTTGCCCAGGAACAAATGAAAGCAATACTGCTAGCGGGGCTGCTCATAAACAACCCTCTAGAACAAGCTGGGAAGGAGCTATTTACGGGGCCATGAAAAACTGGAAGCCCCAGAATCTGTGCTCTTCAAGGCTATGAAAGCTCCCCCTGATTCAGTAATTCAGAATACCTTCATTAGTAAACCTAGCCTATGAACATTTTTATTTAAAAACTTACTTCTGGTCTTGGATTCCACAATCGTACAAATGGATCAAGGATCAGTGCCACTTTTTGCCAGAAGACGCTTGCATGAGGTTGAAGACAGTTGAAAAGCTGGAAAGGGGGCATTTATGGGGCCATGATAAACTGAAAGCACCAGAATTTGAGCTTCTCGAGGCTATGAAAGCTCCCCTAATTCAGAAAACGCTCACAAGTAAATCTGGCCTATAAAAATTTCTTTTTTCTAAACTTACTTCTGGTCTTGGACTCCACAGTCGTACAACTGGATCAATGCCACTTGTTGCCAGAAGACAGGTGCTTGCATGAGGCTGCAGACAGTTGACGATTGACTCGTCTCCACGAAGCACTCGAATAATGTTACTGGTTGCCTTTTCCCAGATAAAGAAGGATCCATCATCAGATCCCGCCACTATGTACTGGCCATTGCTTGAACATAAGGACAAATATTATCATTTCACATTAAGAGTTAAAAAGCTGAAGTCAAGGGTATCAACTTCAATTCACAAATCTTTTATTGCATATGGCTCTGTCTCCCTCCATAGAATGGTTAGCCATGTGCTGAAAGTGTCACGCACAGTAGATACAGACTGCTTGTTTAATGTTTAGTGAGGATTATCATTGCAGTACTCCTGATATCAATAGGTGCTCCAATCTCCTCAAAATCTCCACAAACGTAAAACAACTGATGACACCAGTTCTGTGCTGATTAATCAAATTTCTTGCCCCTTGGTGAAATGTTTATTTCTCGTAACTCTAAGTTGCACCCCCAATAGAATTAGCCAGACTGGCTAAAATTATATCTGAACTAATAATGCTGCCTCCACTGGTTCTAGTTATTTTATTGTCTGTGCCGCTCTACAAAAAAAGTTGCTGACCACAGTTTACCCACTGTACTCCTTGAAGATAACAGGTACAGAGGCAGCATTCTCTTGCCAAATTTATCTGCCCACATATACACACACAACCTGCCTGTAATGACCACTTTTGCAATACAGGCAGGCACGTCTGTCAGCCTGGGGATTTAGGGCTGCATGGCCCCAGACAGTAAAAAATTCCAATAACCTTACTGAGGATTTGAACCTGGGTCTCCTGCATGAAAGCCCAGTATTCTCAATAGTTCGGCCAGCTGGTCCTCGACTTTTGTATCACTGCCCAAAAACCATGAGATTCGTTTTACAAACATAAACTGTCCGTCATGGAAATAAAACTGTAGTACTTGAGGATCATGAAACTGTCAAACGCATTCACTAAACTCCAAGTCAGAGCTGCAAACAAGCAAAAGTAATACACTAAACTCCAAGTCAGAGCTGCAAACAAGCAAAAGTAATACCCTAAAGAATCAAAATTCAGAGGTGCCAGCCCAGAAGAAAACAAACCTGCCAAAAAAGTTTGCCTCCTTGATGTCTGTCGTTGTGTTACAGTGGCCACAAAATCGCATTGTGTAATCACATGCGTTCTTCTGAAGCTCTTTCTCCTGCTCTGATTCTTGTCGTGAACTGGCAGGCCGTGTCCCATCTTCACCTCGGCTTTCTTTGTGCTCCTCTGAATCTGAAAGAAACAGTATGTTGGAATTACTTGACATGTACTGTTTATTTTATATTCTTAAAAATCCTCACTTGTGTGTGCACATTTATTACTCATTTCAGTTCCTTCTCAGATATACAATACAGGCTTTTCATCACAGTATAGGTAATGAGACAGCTGTGATAGCGCAGTGGCTGGATGCTTGCCCACTGCTCTGAAGGTCGTGGGTTTGAATCAGCATCTCCCTGTGTAGCCTCTCCACCCCACCCCCTCCCAAAAAAATGAGTGGTTGTGGGTGGGAAGGAAAGGCCCACTGTCCTTAGCAAGCATGTTGTAAACGGCGACTAATTAGAGGTGTTTCCTTTGACGTTGAAGTGCAGCTGCCTGAGAGGTGAGGAACCAACGGTTACAAACAAACCAGATCTGTCAAATAAATGTGCATGTAAAACTAAAGTTCTAGAATAAGACCAAAATCCAGAAGTGGGCGGACAACAAGTGAACACTAAGAAAAAGAAGATGTGTCAGAATCAGGCACATCTGGAAAACTAACTGATCTATACTTTCCAAGTCAAACAAGTCTAAGATGGGTATCAGGATGTACCCTAGGAAGTAAAGACAGCTGCATCACCCATCAAACGCCGGTAAGTCTGTAAAAGAAAACAAAAACATTAATTTAGCTCAATGCACTACTGGCTGCTAAAGATGGGGACGGAGCGCTTATGGGAATCCCCCGAGTGCTGTGATGTCGGTTTTTGAATCAAATCAAATCAAAATCAAGTCTGAAAAAATAATATGAATGCAAAACTGGCACAAACCTTCAGTGCGTGAAAATAAAGCTGCCTTAATGTCTCTGTCTAAAGTTTCACATGCGTGACTTTTAGCATAGTCTGGAAAACGCAGCTTGAAGAGATTGAGGCATTCAAAAGCTTCTTGGCTCCACCCGAGCTCATGCAAGCAACGAGCTAGTCGGAAATGTGCCTTCATGTGGTGAGGATCCAGTGTTAGAGCTTGATAGCAATCACGCAAGGCTGCATAGAGGTCACCATCCCTGAATTAAAATAAATAATTTTAAAATGCTGTTTGCAAAAAAAGGACTCTGGCTATTAACAGAACCAAGTGTTTACAGCATTCATCATATCTGCATCTATGTGAAATGTTTTAGTGGTCAGTCAACATCCATGGTACTCACTCCGATATTGAAGATTTTTTTTTACAAACAACCTTTACAAATGTCCCAACTGACACATCAAATTCTTTTGCTAATGAATGTGTGTTTCGACACTGGTTCACATGTCTTGCTGCATCAACTCTGGCAACAGATTTTTCTGTTGCAACTTGACCTGGCTGTGAAAAATCTGTCATAAATTCATGTCCAATCCGAAACATAAATGACCAGTCTGTCTTTTCGAAAACACATCTGTTACTGAACTCTACATGCACTCTTTAGGAATGTCCACTGATCATACGATAGAAACAGAATCACTGTTCTGTGAGCTTCTTCTGATGGATATTGAATCAACCCGGACATTTTCTCAACAGTCAGAAACACAACCTAAGCATCACAGGACAATGAGCACATTCTCTTTTGTAATCAGTTAGTACTTATCCCATGACTATAAGACTATCATGTTTAATGCATGCAATTATGCGCAACGTGGCATGAACCATTATTAGGCGCTCCTAATATTCAATTAAATAATAATGAAAAAAATAACGAAAAGAGACAAATGATTTGAGTGTTTAATGCACAGAAATTACATCACATTAGAGAATAATGAAAAAGCTGAAAAGCTGGCTGGCACTCTAAAGGTTATGGGTTGAGTTTCTGACTGCCATTTGGCTAAAAAGTGGCAGTGTTCTAAAGTAGTGCATGAACCAGCACTGGTGAGCGGATATTTCCAGGTAGTCAATCAAAAATATCAATCCAATCATGTAGTTTCTATATCATTCAAGCGTTACAATTTAGCTGAGCCAGTGAGGTGCTGCAAGGGTCAGAAGTAAAAACCATGTCAGCAATTAAAAACAACATGCAGGAATCGACTGAATGACACTGCAGTGTGCAGTGCTTCATCTCTTAGAAACATCGCTCCAGCTACTTATATCAAATTTCCTAACCTTTAAGTAGCAGAAATGTCTTTCAAGTTAAAATTTCTAATTTTATATCTAGATTTAATACATAAAATTCTATCTAAGTTTAATGTGCCCTGTGACTTAGATGTTATGAAATCAATTTACATTCAGTCTTCGAAGTACCAGGGTTCAGTTTCTAGGGTTCACCATTTAGAAAAGGACTCTTCTTGTGGCTTTCAGAGAGTGGTTCAAAAGCTGCATTTTAGACAAGACTGGGACTTCATCAGATATTTGTAAAAGATAATAGTGGGTACATTACAGATAAGCTCCACTGTGGAGGCCACATTTTCAGTTTTTGCTTCTCTCTTAGCTGGCAGCTCTTCTTCTTCTCTTCTTCTTTTTTAGCGTTCACTGGCTGTGAATTTGGCAGAAAGTTTCTGGTTGTTCATCCAATTCTGGAATTTAGTCTTGTTCCAGAACCTGAGTTTGGCATGCACATCCATTTTCAGATCTGGCTTATGTGTATGCAGACTACTGGTCCCTTACCTCTTGGGCAGGTGCATTCCGACTTTGAAAGAAAGCTATAAGCCAGTCAGCAAAAATAAATCCCCCTATTTAGTCTGAAGAACACTGACTGAAACTTCTGAGTTTGAACTTTGTGTGATGCTCTCAACTAGCCACTATGAAGAAATACAAAGTGACACAGGATAAAACATGGTGCAAATGAAGTTGAATGAATGACGTTCAATCTCATAAGGACCATACAACGAGCGATAAACTACCAGTGACACAAAATGCCACCATTTGGATGAAAGCCTGTTCAACCGTTAGGTTGACAACAGCCGGAGTAGGGCTTTAAAATAATGAAACATCGCGTCCGTTTTTGGGAAAGCAGTTAAAAATGAAATAGATCTTTTTGCTTTTTAAAACAAACAAGCATAACATGACCAAAAAAAATTCAAGCTAACCATTTTCTTTTCAAATAAGCTGCTGCCCTGTTGCCATACAACACTGCTGCATTGTTGCAAAGAGCAATTGCCTCATTGTAGACATCAATAGCACGCTTGTATTCTTCTTGTTCAAACAGGATATTTGCATGCTTCTTGAGACTCTCCACCATTGGACTCAAGTGCTTTGGCTCCCCCTTATGTCTGGAACAGTTAAGAACACATCTAAGCATTGTATTTCATTTCAAACAAACAATTAAATCTACAAATCTTGTTTAATTAGGTTGGCTTAAAACACTATCAGTGCCGTCTGTAGGAAGCCTCAGCTGATGGTTGCAAGTGATGTGTCATATCAAGTAAAATATTACATAAATATTAGAAGAATGCTATCAGATGACAAAGATGCTTTCTCTAGAGGAAAATTAAATGCAATGCCCCATAAAAAGCATGTCATAAAGGACTAACATTTGGATTTAAGTGTAGCTAGCCCCCAGTGTTAAAAGTGATCCCATGGCATACATCAGGTTTGGGGGAGGGAGAAGATATCTTGGGTCTCAGCCTTAAACGGGTACTAGGTGACTTTCCGGGAAGTAAGGATGACAGAAAAATGTAGACCACATCATGCACTGAGTGCCAATTGGTCTATACAAACATAAGTCTAGCATCATATGTCCTTTTCTTACATGGCACATCCCAGAGGTATCGCCAGTGACACAGTGATCAATAAACCAGCCTTGGCTAGAGATATTAGCTCAACATCTGAGGCATATTAGGTCACATACTACTGCCTACTCAACAAGCATATCACAAGTCTCGACTAACTGGGGGGGGGGGGGGGGGGGGGGGGGGGGGGGGGGGGGGGGGGGGGGGGGGGGGGGGGGGGGGGGGGGGGGATTCCTTCAAAGTCAGAGTGCATCTGCCTGAGAGACAAGGATCCAACCATCTCCAGATAAATAAGTTAGATCTTAATATATGTGCATACAACAATCAGGTTCTGGAACCTGACTAAAGTCCAGAGGTGGACAAAGAACCAGAACTTTCTGACGGAGTTTACAGCCGGTGACTCGAAAAAGAAGAAGAAATAATGTAGTAAGTGCTGTGTTACTATAATCTTATGTAAGTTTCAGCTTCATAGCAAACGGGTCACCCCATAGTTGCTCCGCTCCTGTGCCAATGAAAAATACACAGAATGTTCATCACAGTCCATTATGGAGAGATTGACAGACTGCTGTCTCAGTATACGCACTAGCTAACACAAACAGTTGGACATAAGAAATACAGTTCATCATCAGCGGTAGCAGAGGTAACCAACAAATCAGCAGTTGCACACGCGATCAATTTTAATCACATAAGGGCACCACCAATATTGTGACGACAGGCCACACACCATTTTCTGAATCTACAATTCACAAGACAACACCACAATGGTCACAGTCAAAAAACATTCCAAATGAAATCCACAGCTGAGTGCTAACAGTGCTGAATGGATGGCAAATGATTTGATAAACTGATTATTGGTTAACATCACAAAGCATTTTAGGTGTCTGAAACAATAATCTCATTATGACAGTGAACAGCAGCCTGGATATAGTTATCATCTGTGAAAAATGTCATGTCAAATGAACCAAAAGAATTGATTTTTTAATGGTCACAAATGCGTGTCTTACATCAGCCTTTCCAAATGGTTCTTCAAATCAAAAGTGTTAGCCAGAAAACTGCCTTCATTGTTTGTTATCATTACCTCGTTCTGCTTTTTTTGTTGATGGATGAATGTTACAAAAGTATGATGTTCTTAATAACTGCTGACACAAAAGGCAGTAGTGACAGAAGTGACAGCCAGTCAGAATGACAATTTTGAAAAATAGTACAACTCCCCTTGTGAATTCAGGAGCCCGTTTGCCAGTATTTGCTTTTGGAGGAGAATGGGGTATTGGGGGAACAGACCCACCTACCCCTAATAAGCATGTTTTCAAAGGCAACCATAACAATCAAAACAGATCCAACAGCTTTTTTTTACTCCTCACTCTTTACTTCAAAGTGGTCATGGTTTGCCATAATACACCACCACCAGTCACAGATCACAAGTGTTCCTGTCCAAGACCGTCTCCATCTGTCGGGCCAAGCTGCTGACGTCAACAAACAGGGCTAACTATGTGCTGACATATCGTTAGCCCAGTTTGGGGATGTCAGCAGCATGGCCTGTCAGATGGAGACAGTCTTGTCCTGTCCCTACCCAAGCTGTGATCAAGCCATCCAGGCAGTTATCTCTTTACTTTGCCCTGTTCTTTTCCCACTTGGATGAATCAAGATTTGACGCATATATCTCCCTCACACTATGCTGACTGACAGTTTAAAGAAAGAGCTTCACCTTTTGTTGGGATGTTCAGCTGGCTGATCATACATTCTGTCAGAGGATGAAGCTGGTGCAGGCAGGGCAGATGTAGAAGATGTTGACTGGGACAATCTCACTGAGGAAGACCCTGAAGATATCGATGAGGTTGGCTTGCAAACACCGTTAGTGCCATTTGTATGAATGCTGTAGCCATTGGTTGCAAGTGGTATGGCATCTGACAAACAAAAATTATATACATATTAGACACTTTATAAATGATGCTAACAGATGATAAAAATGCACCCTGTGCTAGCTGTAAATCAAAAACAATGCACCAACTTCCCTTTTACAGCTGAATGCAGAAGAAGAAGATAAAGAATCTCGCAGATCTTGTACTATGTGGTGACATCTGATAGAAGATGTGACAAAGATGAAGACAATCATTATCATATACAAAAATGAGCAGTTACCAAACACAAAAAGGTTCAAGTAATGTTTTCCGGCCCAGAAAGAGAGTGACCTCCCTTCCCATTCGTGCCTCAGCATGTCACAGGACCTGTCCTATGTTGCGAGGGTGTCATGCTTAGTGACCGGCCACCAACACATACTATTTTACTCATTGTTGTCATTGACCACGTGTTCTATCTTCCACGATGTCAGCACTTTTAACAAAACACGAGGAACTGGCCTTAAATCGCAACCCGACCCCCCCCCCCCCCCCCCCCCCCCCCCCCACAGTCTCAGCTTAAGTTCCACGACTGTATGCACCTAGGTCACACGACTGTATGCAGCATATTTTATAGGCTGCATGCAGTTATGGGACATAAAATGCACTTTTTTCAGGGACGTAGGCTGCACTCTCTCGTGGGACGTAGGCTGCACTCTCTCGTGGGACGTAGGCTGCACTCTCTCGTGGGACGTAGGCTGTACTCTCTCGTGGGACGTAGGCAGCACTCTCGCGTGGGACGTAGGCTGCACCTCTCACCTGGTGCACTGAAGACGACCCTCTAAACTTCAAACCTTTTCATCAACTTTGCCTCCACATATTAACATTTGGCAGCCATTATTTTCACACTTTACTAGGCCTTAACCCTCTTAGCACAGACGGGCTGATTATCGGCCGGCGGATGTCTGGCCAAAAACACGGAACGGCAGATGATCGGCCCGATCGTGTTTCGCCTCGAACCGCTAAGAAATCTCCTACTTTGAAACACTGAAAGTGATTCATTTATATTAACTGCGGTATCAGCTTTACACATGGCGACTTTCGAGTGTTTGGTATCGAAGTGAAAATTGTTGTTGAATTTTTTAGATAGTGACCTGAACCGCTAAAAGTATGTCTGACTCGGATGTTTCTGCCCCTAAACTTGATGTTGATAAAACATTTGAATCAAGTGATGACACTAATTCTGTTGATACTGATGCAGGATTTAGTGTTAGTAGTAATAGTGGGAATCAGATGGGGACGCTGTTGTGTTCAGACGACAGCCCAACCATGGCTCAGGGTATATCCACCCGAAGGTGTTGACACTCCGGCACATCCATTTCTAGTGCTGACTGATGGTGAAAAACACATGTCACCTAAAGATATTATTGCTGTTTCACATATACATATACCTGTTTTTGACTATTCAATTGCTTACAACATTTGTAAAAAGGCCAAAGATCAATAAAAAGATTTCAAATAAAAAAAAATTTTGTTTTTAGTTTTATGTTTCAAGCATTGAAGTTGAAAATTCAAATTCATATTTTATATTTTTAGATATGCAAATGAGATAATTTGCATATACATCAATTAATTTTAACGATATTGTGAAAATCACGAACTTCAATCTATATCCTTCAAATAGATATATTATTTCATAGGGGTCAGAATAACAGAAATCTGTCAAAACAATTAAATAAAGTAATAACCAAATTCACTGAAAAAATGCTCTGTGTTTTTGGCTAGACCTCTGAAAAACTTCCCGTGCTAAAAGGGTTAAGTGTGTACCAGGTGGAATCGTGGGAAGTAGAAGTGGCAGGCGAAATGCTGACCACATCACCCACTAAGTGCCAATCGGTTTATTAAATATAGATCTAGCCTTATATACCCAATACGCCTGATGGCGTGAAAAAGGGTTCTTCACTAACTTTTATATGAGTAAATGAACTGAGACAAAAAGAGAGCACTTGGCTAGACCTCTGAAAAACTTCCCGTGCTAAAAGGGTTAATAAAGTTTTCTCAAGCTATTATAAAGTTAATTTATGAAGCCAAAAATCCCTTTAAAAGAAAATGCTGTCCCACAGCAATTAATTCTATTAGGATGTCTTTTTCACTGGCTATACACTCTGGTGGAAAGTTCAGGTTGTTTGTCCACTTCTGGACTTTAGTCTTCTTCCAGAACCTGAATTTTGTGTGCAATCCATTTGATAAATCTGGCTTATTTGTACGCAGACTGTTGATTCCTTATTTCACAGGCAGATGCACTCCGACTTTAAACAATTTCTTGAGGCCTCGGAAATGTAATTTTACAGAAGAATCCTTAGAATTTACCAGAATGCAAAAAAGTGCAACCAAAACGATTTGAAAGAGGTGCGGGCTTAAAGACAACTTATCACAAGTGTGAAAAAGAGACAGAGAAAAGGAGAGAGGAAAAAGAGAAAATAAAAAACACAAACCTTTAACAATTCCATTTGAGCCCAAAATTGACAGATCAAACCTTCTAGGGTGTAGCTTTCTGTTGACATCAAAAAGATAGATTTGTTCACCTCCTAGATTAACAAGCAGCTCTGAACCATCAGGTGAAAAGGTGAGATAAGTTGAGGCTAAAGTTCTGTAGCGTTTCTTGTAGTCCAGCTGTTTCTGTGGCAAATGACCTAGCAGACAGAGATAAATCATAACTGCTAGCAACAACACAACAAGAAATGAATGTAAAATAGGTCTGTATAGCTCAACAAAGATACATACATTATCCGCAACCTAGTGCTTACAGCACTGATGATATCAGCTCTGTCTTCTCTGCTTCGTCCTGTTTGCATTGGTGAATTACTTGCCAGCTGCTCAGCTCTTTCACTGCCATTTACTAATGCATGCATAGGTGTGTAGATCCAGACGATAGAGGTTAACTGCGACTTCTGAATGCTCTCTACCCACATGGAGCGTAGACTACCAGTAGCAATTTTCTGAAGCCTGTTCACAGTCTGAAACGATTATACCATATGTGTGGCCACTTGTTCTACCACACATAGTCATGTCTGATATATTTGTCTGGCCATGCTGATTTTGACCCGCGATTCACAGACCCATCTGTGTAAATGACAACATCTTCTCAGCGTGAATGCTTATCAATCAACTCTCTAATCTTGGCGTCTATGGTGGCAGGTATCTGACTCTCCAGTGTTATGACAATCTTAGACAATTTTAGACAAGTCATGAATTTCTACTGGTGTATGCGTCCATTCTTTTCCATGATGGATCTCGTCTATTTCACATACATGCTGGATTAGACATACTGTCTCGGGCATCCAAGAAGAGCCTCTTTTGAGACATATCCCTTTATACCATTGATAACATTATGCAGTGGGTAGTTGACGTCTGCTGATATTCTCAAGTAAGTTTTTACCTGTACCACTTTATGTCTGGTGGCCATCGTCGGTAAACCCAGGACATACCGCATGACATGGCACGAGGTGTCTTTTGTGCAGCCGAGTATAAGTCTCAGGGCCTCACTTTGTACATGGACCAGTCTTTCTAGCTGGGTTCTGCTGGCAGTGAGTAGGCCCAGATCGTAGTCTATAACACTTAGTACAAGTCCTTTGGCTTCTATCAATAATGTTCACTTTAGGAATTCTCTTGGGCGCCCTCATTTAATGGATCTATCAGTTTCCAATTTCTAGGCCTGTCTAGTGACTCACTACACCTTTCTTCACAGGATGTGTGAAATATAGCACCACCTTATTTCTATTATAACTGCTGATAACAGTGGTTGTCAAGACATTTATACTAATTCTTCCTGCTAAATATAATGAAAAATGTGATCATCAAGCTTAATGAAGGAAATGGAAGAGACACACACAAATACAACCGAACATTTTGATCAAAGTCTTTATCAACAGAGTACTGAATACAGCACAAACTGTGACAGGAAAACTAAAAAGGACAATACAACAGAGCTTCTAAAAAACTAAGATCACCACGAAAACAAGAAGCATATAATAGGGGGTGGGGGTGGGGGGGGGGGTATATAAATATGAAGGGCTATAATACAAAACGAAATAAGTAAGTCAGTGTATGTAAAAACATCATCACTTTTATGTCCCCCCTTTTGACTGTTAATTCTTCACCTTTTTTTAAATTCATCCTTAACAGCTAACAAGTGCTTGTATAGGAATCAGAAAGATTTGATTTCTATCAATGATCAGGCCTAATCTACAAGAACAAGGTGTCAACAAAATACTCTACTCTAAAGCTACAATGAAAAACAAATTAACTTAATATGTAACCTGATCATTTAACAACAAAAAAAACAAAAAAAAGATGCCCCAGCCACAGCCTTCATCAATAATACGAAAACAAAAAACAAAACTATGACAGCTCTCTGACATCTAAACACACAGCGACACAGTTAACCCTGAGGAAATTATAGTTTTATATTGTCATGGCACAAGATGATGATGATGCCTACTTAAACATCTCACCTGCAATGTAATACTGGGCACACCCCGGGGGTAAGGTATAGTTCTCACCCTCAAAAACTTAAAGATCTCACCTGCAATGTAATACTGGGCACACCCCGGGGGCAAGGTATAGTTCTCACCCTCAACAACTTAAAGATCTCACCTGCAATGTAATACTGGGCACACCCCGGGGGCAAGGTATAGTTCTCACCCTCAACAACTTAAAGATCTCACCTGCAATGTAATACTGGGCACACCCCGGGGGCAAGGTGTAGTTCTCCCCCTCAACAACTTAAAGATCTCACCTGCAATGTAATACTGGGCACACCCCGGGGGTAAGGTATAGTTCTCCCCCTCAACAACTTAAAGATCTCACCTGCAATGTAATACTGGGCACACCCCGGGGGGTAAGGTATAGTTCTCCCCCTCAACAACTTAAAGATCTCACCTGCAATGTAATACTGGGCACACCCCGGGGGTAAGGTATAGTTCTCCCCCTCAACACCTTAAAGATCTCACCTGCAATGTAATACTGGGCACACCCCGGGGGCAAGGTATAGTTCTCCCCCTCAACACTCTCCAGATGGGGATGATCCCATGCATATCTGTGGTCAGAAACAAACAACAAGGTTTTATTCATTAGGACACGTTTTTCCCATGCCAACATCTTACATAAAGGACGGTCAACATCTTACTTGAAAGATGGTCAACATCTTACATAAAGGACAGCCAACATCTTACTTGAAGGATGGTCAACATCTTACATAAAGGATGGCCAACATCTTACACAAAGGACAGCCAACATCTTACTTGAAGGATGGTCAACATCTTACATAAAGGATGGCCAACATCTTACATAAAGGACAGCCAACATCTTACTTGAAGGATGGTCAACATCTTACTTAAAGGACGGCCAACATCTTACTTAAAGGATGGTCAACATAAAAATATTTTTTAACAATTGCTTTGGTCTGTTGACTTTGTGTTCAAGACTGCACGAGTCAGGCACTCTAGATATATTTTCAATAGATAATGAGCTTGCAGTTTATATAACAGTCAATGATTCTGGTAATGTCGTCCATGTCTAATAATTAAATAGATTTGTAATGTCAGCCGTTAAATATAGTTGAATGCAGTCACAACCAGCATCACGATTTGGTGTGTTGAACTAGCAGCTCTTCCTAGCAGTCTCTACTCCCAATTATCTTGCTCACAGTCTGAGATGGAAGCTTGTTAACTCAAGCTCTGAAGGTTTGCATTCAATTTTAGACTCAGTCTTAAGTTCACTGTTCATTTTTTAAACCATCTTCATCCCACATGACCATAAGTGCTCCGATCCCCTCCTAAGTATACCTCCGAGAATTTTTAGGCTAACAACGCCCATTCTGTTTTGGTTGATGTAACGAAGAGTAGCTCCCGCATGGTTTTCCTGGCTCACCACTCTGGTTTGGTAAACCTAGGGTATTCAGTAAAAAATCCTTTTTCATGAAACTGTAAGCCTTAAAGCATTTAGCCTCTCGAATGGCACTGATGATGTCTCTCCTGTCCACAGAGGGTCTTAAGTTATGTGGATGTTTGTGTTACAGAGCTACATGTTCATATTTTGTGCAACATTTTTATGGGCGACTAGCGGAGATAAATGGGTCATACTGGATAAAATTAAGTAAATGGAAGTTTATCCTCTCAACTTGAAACAACCTCTGCAAGTCTTCATTACTCAGATTCATCAGTCTTAGACTATCACTTAACTTCTTCATATTATTATTCTTTCGTTTGCTTGAAACAGATTATCTATATTTGCAATGTCGTCTCTAGTACGAACATCAGTGTCTCTTGTAATTCACTTGAGACCTCTAAAGTCTGGTTTGCACTAGTGTTACTCTTAGCCAGTTTTGCCTTGATCTGTATATGGGACAGTCTTGGAGGGTGTGATCTGTTTCTTATCTCAGGTGCCAATCCACATGCACACATGGGTAATTCGCCAATCTTAAATTCTGTGTACATGTGGCTGCGTAGTCGATTGTGTCCTGTTCTTAACTGCTAAAATAATTACTTGCTCTGGTCTGTCCATAATATGGTAATCATCTTGTGCCGGTATTTCACAGTTTCTCTGCTGCTTTCTTGTGACAGTGCTTTCCTGTTGGCATTTTGGCTGTAAATCTGGTGTTATTTGGATGTTCAATGTACACTCCTCTCCTACATTTCTGTTTGCTGACCCACCCATGTAGACGAGAACCAAAAGATCATGTGAGTATTCATCATCAAGTAAACTGAGGGTGGCTGTTTTATACAGCATCTGGTGTTGCTCTTCCTTGTCGAATACTCCTTTCACTTCTGCCTGGACGTATACTGGCAACTTATAGTCCTCTCTCCAGGGGGTCCCGTCTGGAATAGCATTTAAGGAGCTCACAGCTGTAGGCAGATCACTGGTTTGACAGCACAGTCGATGGACCTGGTGTAGGAAACTGCTTCTTTTTAGTCAACCGACTGCTAGATTTTGCAATCTTTCTTTCATATCATGTCCAAGCATGCAAAAGAAACTTGTCTGTTTGTATTAGTATCTTAATGTTTCTGCATTCTTATCTTATTAGGTCTTACATCCTGCTGAGACGTTAAGAACACTGGGCTCTTGTTCAGCAGACCTATGTTCAAACCCATGGTAAGGTGATGGGGTTTTCCTGTATGGGCAAAATTAAATCCTAACATGCACAGGCCACGACAACTGAGCTAGCCATGCAGTCTTAAATCTTTAGACTCAAGATCCCCCCTCTTCCCCCAATTGGCAAAGACAAACAGCAAAGACAGTTTCAGCCCTGCTGCCCTGTTAGAATCTTTAAAAATGATCTTTCTAAAAACTGCATTAACAAGAAACACTTCCTTAGAAATTTCTGAAACTCGACCTTATGAAACTGGACAAAGAGAAGAAGCAGTTTTTATAAAAATCCAGAAGGTGGAAACCTATGGTCAGGTAGTAAACAATCAAGAGTGGATGACCACTCCCACATGGTGGCCATCAAATTAAAAAAAAATCCATAAAAGTTGTTTTTTAAATTCATATTATTAAAAACATTAAAACAATTTCAATCAGAAACTAATCATTAAAGACTAATGGAGCAGAGAATTAACTGCTTTCCTTCTATCTGACACTTAATAAACATGGTTGTGTTGACTTCATCGTATGGAGAAAAATGACATCCAAATGAGATTATTGTGAGGTAAACAGTGACATCAGAATTATTTTATTTTATGTGACTTTCTCCATCTCAAATAACATGTAATTTTTATTTTGTAACATGTCATGTCGACTATGTCTACACACCATGCAGTCACAACCCCTTCCAAACCTGTTAAACAGGTGTAGTGACCACTGCACAAAGACTTCATGTCATCAAAAACCTGCAAAAGCTGAAAAAATGGCTTTCTCAGGGAGATAAGGTTAAAGATATTTTGCATGTGCTAAATCGGCCCGTCTATCTCTGACCAGAGACATTCACTAAGCATTTCCCCTGCAACTAATTTTTACAAAGATTTAAAATACCAATAAGATTGAAGAAAGAAAAAATACCTGTTAACATTGTCTGAAGGTATCCGCATGCTGGTACAGCTCAACATCCTGCGGTCGTACACCCTGACGTAGGGGTCATTCGCTCCGACAGCCAACATCTCTGGCCTCAGTGGGTTGATAGCCAGACACTTTGCTTCAGCAAACTGGCCCATGTGAGCATTTAGGTTAATGAGGACGTTGTTAGGCGTAGTAGTGGTTGTGCTGGTACAGCGCAGATCAAATTGCCTGGAATTAAATCAAAGATCAACTGAAACATTAACTACAATGGAAAAGCAAATCACCCAGAACAAACTGGAATTAAATAAAAATACAGAATCACTCTAGTGGACCTTAAGTAAAAAAAAATATAAAAATTCCAGTGAATCAAGATTGTAAAACGGATGCGCACACAAAACTCAAGTTCTGGAACAAGACTAAAGTCCAGAAGTAGACAAAATAAGAACTTTATATCCTGTAGTTTACAGCCAGTGAATGCTAAGAAAAAGGACACAATCTATTTTCTTTAGGACCATTGTGAGAAGACAACTATAGTATTTTGTGACAACAGGAAAGCTGGAGAGGAAGAAAACCAGAGGAAGGCCAAGATAGAAGGTACTAGCAAATGTGGCATTATGACAATGAATGATCATCACACACACACACACACACAAAAAGATTGATAGCACACAAGACAGAAGTCTGAGGACAGACATGATTAGGGCTATTCTTCTGGTGGCAGGCAATGGTACACCACACTACCAGTACCTTCTTAATCCTCCTTTTTCTTTTTTCAATTCTACTGCAATAGATATTTTGTGGTGAGAATTGTCACCTTTTTGTCTAGAAAAAAGTCTTGGAAATGACTACCAATGCCAAAGGCTATTAACAATTATTTTTTTTTTAAAGAAAGAAATGAAAAAAAGTAGACAACAACCCTACATTTACTCACACTGTAACCCACAGACAATATAACCACAAACTCCAACTCACATAATAGTGCCATCTTCTGCTGCACTCCAGAAAATGTAAGGGATATTTGGAGCTGTGGCAATACGCTTCACCCGGCCAAGATGATAGGCAAACACATGTGTGGTCTCTTTCCTGTTGAGGTCATGAACACTGATGCGATGGTCTGCAGCTCCAGTGACAATGAGTGAGTCATTTGAGTGTGGCAAGAACTAAATGTTTTAGAGATAACAGAAGAGTTTATTGACACAGGAAAAGTATAAAATGTTAAGATATTTCTATGCACTCACAGAAAAACATTAAAATTCAATAAAATCACTGATGTGTAATGTGGGTGCATAGAGGATGCAAAGGATGAAATAACTAAACCTACCATGTGCATCACTAAGTTTACCCTTTCACCCTAGTGACCTATAAAAATGGCAAAACTAATAACCCATATTTTGGAAATTCCAAAAAGGTCATAAAAATCCTAACATTTTCATTTATGGGCCAAAACAATATAAACTGTGTGGCTCCATGGCTTGGATGTTAGCGAATGCAGTCAACAATTTCATGATAAGAGTTGTGCTGTGGAAAAGACAGGGGCCTCGCCAAATAATTTGCTCAAAGACAACAATTGTGTCCCCATGTAGGTTTCTTGCTCCATTGGGGGGGGGGGGGGAGGGGGGAACCCCACTGGCCCCTAACAAGCATGATGTAAAAGACAACTAATTATGGGTGTATCCTTTGAGTGCCATAGACGAGGAACTAATAGCTTACAAATAAGCCAGATTTATAAAACGGAAGTGCATGTAAAACTCAAGTTCTGGAATAAGACCAAAGCCCAGAAGTGGACAAACAACCAGAATTTTACGCTGGAGTTTACTGCCAGTGAACACAAAGAAGAAGACAGAGGTGAACTATTGCCAACCTTTACTGTGGAGACAGCACATTTTTTTTACAGAATAGGAGGAGTAATTTGTAAATATGAACCCAGCAGAGAATCAACAGGTTTACATCTCTTCAAGCCAAAAGCATTTTTTATCCTGACTTACTTGTGACTCCATGACCCGGTTGCTGGGTAAAAAGTATGTATAATCGGAATCTATGATTTTGTAATTTCTATTTAACAAAACTGTTTTCTTCCCAGAAAAAAACCCCCACATAAATGCTTTTTTTAGCATATACTGGTGAAGAACATCTTATGCAATATATCCTTGTCACTGAGGGTTAGAAAAAGAATTTTTGCTCGCTACATACATCCAGTTTTAACATATGGCTGTGAGTCCTGGACAATCAGTAGGCAGGCCAAACAATTTCTTGAGGCCTCAGAGATGTGGTTTTACAGAAGAATGCTTAAAATACCTTGGACAGCCAAAAAGAGCAACTAAAAGGTTTTGAAAGAGGCGGGAGGCCAAGGCAACTTATCACAGACATCAGAAGGAGACTTGTCATAATTTTTTGGCCATGTTATGAGAAGAGGGAAAATGGAACATGTTGTGACCACTGGAAAGATCTGTGGCAGGAGGGATAGAGGAAGACAATGAGAGAAGATTCTTGACAGTCTGGAGGTGGGTCAGCACACAAAATGATACACGCTGCAGGAGATTGCAGATTGTGGAAAGGCATGATCGCCCATGCCAGTCGTCAAGACACCTGATGATGATGATGAATCACTCCTGTGCATCCAGTCTTATCAGACCATTACATCAGATGGAAGATGCAAAGAAGAGGTCACCCTGCCATCAGATAGAGGACGCAAGAAAGAGAAGAATAACAGGTCAGGTCAAGCAAAAGCTCCACTCCAGAAGATTAAAAATATCTTGTACAACAAGTCACTCTCATTCACTGTGGGAAAGACAATGCTGAAGTGTGATGTCCAACCTGTACCTGTGTATGGTAAGTGAATCCTGGAATGTGAACCAACAAATTATTCAGAGACTGGAGGCAGCAGAAATGTGGTTCCTGTGATGAGTGTTTAGAAAATACCTTGGACAGCCTGGGCAACTAACTAGTTACCAGTTAACATGCTGATGTACACAGAACATTAAATGTAAATAAGACAGTTCTTTAGTTATGTGATAAGCACACACACAAAAAAGGCATTATAGAACATCATTCCTCGTGTGGGTTCCGGGGCCCTGTTATAGGGAAAACAAGAACAGACCCACTGCCTACCCAAAAGCATGGAGTAAGAGTCAACTATATGGGAGCTTCCTTCGAAGTCGGAGTGCATTTGCGTGAGAGGCAAGGAACCAGCAGTCTGCATACAAATGAGTCAGATCTGAAAAACAGATACACACACAACACTCAGGTTCTGGAACAGGACAGCAATCCAGAAGTTGACAAACAACCAGAACTTTCCGCCAGAGTTTACAGCTGGTGAACACGGAGAGTAAGAAAAACATCATGATGTCTGAAAAGTGGCAGAAGAGGCAAAGGCAAGTCAAAGGAAATGAGGCTGGATGGCTTACGACGGTGACATGGAGGAATATCATCAATGCAACCACAACAGAACACCAAGGACTGAGATCTGTGGACAGGACATTTACAGAACCCGTAAACTGTCTAATGATGAAAACTAATAAAGTTTACCACTGACAATACACACTGGCAGTCACCTAGACTCCTAACTACCTCTCTCTCTCTTTAGAAAAAGTGCAAATTTTCCCTAGATTTAATACATTTCCTTCGATTTACTGTAGTTAGAACTGTACATGTTCCAGCGCTTGCACTGAATATTTTGATGCTGTTGACAATATTTACTATTACTTCATGTATGAATGAAATGATATATGAAAGGAGAGAGACTAGAAGCACAGAATGTTATAAGAGCCTGTGTGCCCAATTCTAAACCTTTAAAAAAATGTAGTTTTTTCGTTCTCTCTCTCTCAGACACACACACACTCCCTCTCTCTCTCTCTCTCAGACACCCACACACTCTTTCTCTGACACACACACACTCTCTCTCTCTCTTTCTCTTTCTATACAAATACAAAAATGAAGACCTACTTTCACTGAAAAGATGTTGCCCTGATGTCCAGTTCTCACTTTGGATAAAATCTTGTATTTAAATGGATCCCAGAGAATCACATGAAGGTCATCTGAGCCACTGACCAAAATGCTGTGTGGAGAGAACAAAACTTTATAACAAATGACATCTTCAATTACTGAATAAATCAATGAAAATACACCAATATTGGCAGTAAAAGTCTCACTTATGCACCTTGAGGTATACTGCTGCTTTGCTGTCTACTCCCATTCAAATCCTTTGTGTGTGCACTTCCTGTTCCTGTCGCCTGCAGTTCTCTCTGCACGCCTTGATCATTGCAGTCTAGCAGCACTCATGATGCCTAAAATGACTGGTGATTTAACTTTCTGAGTCCCAAGGAATGCCTCATGCGCTAATCAATTACTACCCAGCTGCCCAATCAGCGCCTCACACGTACTGGTTGTTAATTTAACACTGGCCAGTATAACAATGCAAACCGGCAGTTCTGAATGGCATTACCTGCTCTTTGTGTTCGATCACATGTGCTGACCATTAGGCTTATTCATAAGTTTGGTGAAAGCATAAAATGTAGCATGTTTGTGAGCTTTACTAGGTTACTAAGTGTCTTTGTGAAAACAATATGGCCTACAAGCAGACTTCTTCATGCATGCCAACAAGATTTATGACTTTAGAAGCCTCAAATTTAAATAAAACAGGCATTTATCAGATTTATTTAAAGCTAGACAAAGAAAGTTACAAAGCAGATTTGTTTCAGTCCCTGATAGAGTCTCTGATGATATATACCTCACGCAGAGCGTACGACGACAACAAAGTCAGCCGGTACAAAGATAATAAATATTAGTGAAAAGAGCAATATTCTTCAGTGCCAGATAGATCTAGTGTGATTCCCTTATTATTCAGGAACCTAGGCTATAAAATTACAGGTAAAATGAGTGTTAAATAAAGTTCGCTATTGTGTGAAAATACTAATTGTTTTGGGAAGTCTGTTTACCCAAAAAAAATTTTCTCTGTTATGATGTTCTAAAAATGTCTCTAGAACAAGATCTAATAGATAGATTATGTTTAAATTTTATTTATACATTACTAAGTGGTTCATATTTATTTGTGGTTCATTTTGGACATATTTTATTGAGTTTTCCTTGAGTTCCATGGTGGTAAATAGAAAGATTATTTTGTCACGTTTCTAATTTCTTTAAACATACCATTTGTTTATTTAATAATAATAAACTAATAACATAATTTATTTCTGTAGCAGTATTCTAACATTATTTCTCAACAATCCCTGGTTATTTTGATGTACAATATGTATATGTTGCACTGCATTATTTTGATGTAGATTATGTATATGCTGCACTGCATTATTTTGATGTACAATATATATATGTAGCTCTGCATTATTTTGATGTACAGTATGTATATGCTGCACTGCATTATTTTTGATGTACAATATGTGTATGCTGTACTGCATTGTTTTGATGCACAATATGTGTATGTTGCACTGCATTATTTTGATGTATAATATGTGTATGTTGCATTGCATTATTTTGATGTACTACAATATGTGTATGTTGCACTGCAGTTGAATCAGTATGGACTGTTTTAATGTGTCCCACTTGTGACATTTCAAAATTGTATTATCAACCCTTGGGCCTCTGATACTAATCCACCCCCTGGAATCCAAAGAGTTGAAAAGATTATGAATTTCATTGTTGCTCACTTTCTCCCCCTCTCTCCATTCTCCCTGTTTTCATCTTTGATGGGTTAAAGATTCCTTGTAAGACTGTTATCAAAAGTTTGTAATAAGGCTTCTGAGTTGTACTTTAGGGCTATAGGACAATACTGTTAATAACAAAGGTTAACATGGAAAAATTCAACAGTTGGGCCAAATCAATTCCTTGCAATGCACTTGATAATTATGATGATCATATGCTTATATCTAACATCTGGTTTATACCATTCACTAAGCCAGAATAGTTAGTAGTAGATATAGAGAAACAAAGCTTCTGTAATTAATGAAAGACGATTCAACTGAAGGTGAGTCGATGAGGTGTAGCAGCTAAATGCTCACCTGTAGATCAGAAGGTCGTGGGTTTAGGTCTTGATAGAACCGGGTTTTCTTCAAAAATTACCTTGAGTAGGTACCAGGTGCAGTCCTGGAAAGTAAAGGTGGCCAACATGAGGTTGACCATATCCCCCACCAAGTGCCGATTGGTCTACACTATAAAGGTTTAGCCCTATATACACAATACGTCACAAGGTGTGGAAAAGAGTCTTTAAGAAAGAATTTAATAGAAGGTGACAATCTACATTTTTGTGTCATGTGGTAAGAAGCAGGAGACTGGAGCACAAAAGAGGCAGAGGGATACCGAGAGAGATGACATAAGACAGCTTAACATCACAGCATCATATGTGTCAAAACTGAATATTAATACACAAGACAGAAGGTTGCGGGCTGATATGACTATCAACATCCACACTGCATGGATTATAAACAGAAGAAGAATTAAACTGAAACATACCTGCCCCTTTCATTCCACTCCAAACAGTTTACACACCCACCATGACCCTGTGAAAATAAGCACTGCCATTATACTATACTGATGAATTCTAAAATTAGCACATGGTTATAAATAGTTATAGCATATCATCAAAGCAGTGATAAACTGTGACCAGCATTTCTGCCTGCTGTGCTACTGTGGTCTTCTTCTTCTTCTCTAGTCCTGTTCTGCCTTTCAGCATCAGGTGTAAGTCTTGGCATGTGCTACGCAGACGCTGGTTTCTTATGGCCTCGGATATTTCATCAGCCAACTGTTTGCATGGTCTACCTCTAGCTCATTATGTCTAAGTGACATGGCTGTCTGTCATGCACTATCTGGTGGTAACCTTAACACATCTCCGAACCATTTGATCTGTTGTCTCTCGATGTAGTTTAGTACTGATTTTTATCCCATTGTTACCAAGACAGCGATCTGATTTAGACTGACAAGGGCTTCCACGACAACCCAGCTAAAATTCCCTGCATGGGTTCTGGGGTCCCATTGTGTTGCTTACGCAACAAGCATGTCTTAAGAGGTCACTAATGGGAGAGGGCCGGAGGGAGAGGCTTCGTTCAAAGGTGGAGTGCATCTACATGAGAGGCAAGGAACCAACAGTCTGCATACAAATAAGCAAGATCGGTAAAATGGATGCCCCTGCAAAACTCAGGAAACTTAGGAACAAAGCTGAGGTCCAGAAATGGACGAACAAGCAGGTCTTTTAGCCGACGTTTACGGCGAGTGAACATAAACAACAATCCAGTAAACCCTTAAATATTTTGGGAAGTAAAGACAACGAGTGTAATACTGACAATATCTTCCGCCAAGTGCTGAATGGCCTTTTAAAATATAGGGTTGCCCTCCATCTAGTTACATGGACTTCATAACCATGCAAATCCCTTGGTGCTCTTCAATATACATACTTATAGAACTACTTGAGGCACCTGGTGTAGAAGAATTCATAGAAAATGTTCCTGCTTATAGGTAAGGGAGTGGAAAGGTTACAGGCAACAAACAACTTAACAGATATAGGTAACCGTAGACAAAGTGACTGAATGGTATGCAGAGATGGGTGCTGTCATCAACCGGGAAAAGGCTGCTGTTTTATGGTGCACTCTGGACAACAGGATTTTCAGAGCTAATGTTGTAAGGTGAAAAATCAAAAGAGAAAGCAAACTGAGGTACCTGGGTTTCATTTTTGACAAAAGCCTGCCCTTCAGATTTCACATAGAGGCAATTGTAGTAAATTGCTAAACTTTACTGGTAAAGCATTATTTTCATAAACAGCGATGCTAAAAAAAAACATTCTGTTACACATTAACAATACAGCTTTTTACCTCCAACTCTTTTTCTAATCCAAGACGGTTAACTAATTCACGCGTAACCTGCTCCTGGCGCTGGAATTTTACATTCACAGTATCCTAGATAAAATAAAAATATGTCATTAACATAATTAAATCTACATGCGAAAAACTATATGTCATCCTTACTTATTTAAATTTGAGAGGATCGACTTCAATGCACCAGATTTGATCCCATCTGGCTTGGTCTCACTGCAACACAGCAGCACCATAACTAACTCCACAGTTCCAGTGATGATTCCCAGACCTCCATATAAACCGCACCCGTGAACTAAACGATGCATCTGTGAAATGAACCCACGGCCTTCACAGTGTGAGGCAAATGTCTTGATCACTTCAAATCGTTGCTATCACTAATCTCATTCATAATTTCCCCCCCCCCCCCCTCTCATCTGACAAAGAAAGATTGCAATAAAATATTCCTAATTTTGTAAAATGCTGCTTTTGCTTGAGATATTCTATTTAACTTCTTTGATACATCTTCCATTTGGGTACCCAAGTACTTAAACATATCAACCTAATTGAGGTTTGTCCCATTTACTTTGATGTTGCATTTTGGAGGGTCAGTTTTCTTTCTAATTACCATTACTTCTGTTTTTACGCTGTTCAAAATCAGACGATTGTTTTCACTTTCTGTTACAATTATATGTATTATTTCTTGTAGTTGTATTACATCTTCAGCGAACAAAACTTTATCGTCAGCATATCGCAGGTAGTTAACTATATGCCTACCTACCAATATTTATGGCATATCATGAATGGATCTAATTATTATTTAACTGTACAAATTGAATAAATCAGGTGATGGTACACATTCCTTCTAACGCCTTGTTTAAAGTTTTGAAAAGTTTCAACTTGGTTGTCAATAGTTACGCTGCCTCTTGTTACCAGTATACAATTTTTATTATTCTCAAATCTTTACCATCAATGTTTAAGGTTCCAAAATTTCAAATAAATTTTTTTACCTGTTCCTAATTCTCAAATTTTTTTTTATTGTATTTCCATTTATACTTCTGGGCCTATATGTTCACTGCAAGGACACTTTTGTTACATTATATCAACTTGTGGCCACACCCAGTAAACCCGAAAACTAAGCTTTGCAGAAAGAAAAAAAAGATACCTTGAGATGACATCCCTGTTTATAGCCTTTAGTTGATTCAGTGAACGACCAAACAGCAGCGATGAAGAAGTTATATTATTTTCAAGGTTTCTCAATGCATGCCCTATCAAGCGATAGTGCCTTTCCTCTCACTTCTGATACATATGATTTTGTTTAGTTATTTCCTCAAATTCCAATTTTTTGATTCTGTTATACCATTTAAATCCTTCTATTCTTCGCAGGCTCAAGCTAATGAATGTCAGCAGTTACAGTTCAATGTAGCCATTCATTTAGATGTTATGTTTTCTTTCTTCTCTAATATTAATGCACATCAGAAACACATTGCAGTCACTATGGGGTGACCCGTTTGCTATGAAGCTGGAACTAGGATTACCAGATTACATTGCAGTACTCAGAAAATCTATAATTTTGTTTTTCGTTTTTAACCAATTAAAAGCATTGTTGTATAATATGACACAGCTTTTAAAAATAAACATAGCATGGCACTGTTATATGATCTGACACAGCTTCCTTCTTAGCATTCAGCGGCTGTAAATTCTGGCTGAAAGTTCTGGCTTTTGGTCTGCTTCTGAACTGTAGTCATGTTCTAGATCAGGGCCATTCAACTGTGTTTACTACGGTTGGAAAATGGGGATCACTGTGGGACAGAGGCCCAAGTCCTAGCATAGAAAGGTCACTAATATAATACAATTGGCAGGCAATCTGCGGGCCAATTGTTAGGCCTCTGTGGGCTGGATTTCGTCCGCAGGCCACCAGTTGAACAGCTCTGTTCTAGACCTTAAGTTCTGCATGCACATCCATTTTAAAGATCTGGATTATTTATATGCAGACTGTTGGTTCCTCGCCCCTCAGGCACAATCACTCAAGACTTTGAAGGAAACTTCTTCTTCACTTCAATTCTCTTTATGCCTAGTGGCACACGAGGCTTCAGAGAGGACTTTCTGTGCCTTCCTGTCCTGTACAAAAGGAAACAACCTTAACCAACTGCCTTTTATGGCATGCTTCTTGGTAAGGAGCCCTAAAACCCACACACAAAAAAGAACATAGTGAAAAAAATAATAATCACTTTACATGTTACATGACATAACATACCTTTCTAAAAACAAATACAATAAGATATATACCTTGGTACAGCGTACCTTTCTCATCATCATCATCACTATGTAGCAGGTGCTTTGCAGAACGTCACTCTCATCACGGTCTGCCAGAAAGAAACTCAGTCTCCGCCAGCTCTCCCGCCTCATATACTTTCATATTAAAGTAGTCTCTTTTATCCTGTGCCCATCTTCGTGTTGGTTGGCCCCTGCCCCTCCTTCCTGGTACCATATCTTCTGCTATTACCTTTTTCCAATCCGTTGTGGCGCTTGATATGACTAAAATATTTCAGCTTCTGAGACAAGATGCTGTTTATTGGTCAATCTTCCTTGATGTTCAGATCTTATAAACATACCTTTCTAAAAACAACAATAACATGACATGACATACCCTAATTTCTCTCTCTCTCTTTCGTTTGAGTGACCACATTGTTGTGTGGTCTCTAGTCACAGCTGCTGCTGTAATGATACAGATGGTAACAGAGAATGACATATTATACAGTAAAATAATAACTTGCTCTAGGGATATGGATCTGTTATTTACGTACACCCAAGCTTAGCTACCAACCCAAACTGACACAATCGGATCACACTATAACAAATGATGGATAGAATCCTTGTGAGGCCCCACCTAACATTTCACACACATCTCCATGACATGATTTACCTGTTCTTATTGCAGGAAGACAACTATAAGACCACTATGGTCACACGTGGAATATTTTCATATTTCGGATCTATCCAAACCCAAGAACTGTTTTCAGTACTTTTTAGCAAAGTAAAATACTCAAAATTTTAAAACTATAAATGGTGATCCAAATGATGTTATGTTGAAAGATCGCTCTCTTACGAACTTCAGCCCCGAAAGTGGCGCAAATAAACAAGACCACAAATATAGCCGATGACTTTTGGCAGCTTCGGCTAGCTAGCAGCAGGTTGAACGTGGTTGAGTATTTTTATTTTTTCTTAAAAGGAATTGGAATTGGTAAAAGCACACCAAGCAATGCAATGAAAGTAGTACTAGGTACAGCACCGTTAAATATTAGAAGGAAGCAATTATTTTACAATTACTGACTTCAGACTGCACACAAACATAACCATCCAGCATCTCCAACTTTTAACACCAATACAAACAAGTTCAAGGTGGGGTCAATAAGAAATATTCTTAGGCCAGCAGCATGGGAAGCTGCAGTAAAAATAAAAACTAATAATGAACTAGCAAGGATACTTGAACTAAGTAAAAGATATAATTCCAATATGGGAATTGAAACCACCATATGTAGACATGAGCCTGGCAAAACAAATTTCACTGATCCACTGCAAATAAGGACCATAGCAGAGGAGCACAATAGAAATATTAAACAGATAGCCTGATTATCTACAAATGAGAAAGGAGAAGTAGGAGCAGCAGTTTATATTCCTTATTGGATAATATAAAAATCCTTTAAAATTACAGATCATCATCCGTCAGTTTTTACAGCCGAGCTAGTCGGCATAATGAAAGCCTTAGAGATAACAGCAGGAAACCCCCCCCCCCCCCCCCCCTTAAACTGGCAATAATGACAGATTCTCTTTCATCGTTACAATCACCAGGAGGTTCTTATTACGATTTCCGCCGCAGAAAAAGAGTGACTTCCCTTTCAATTCATGCCTCGCTGTGTAGCATGGCTTAGTCAACGGCCAACAGCATGCCATATGTTTTATATTCAACGATATCAGCGCTTGAAACAGCCCCAAAACATGTAAAACTGGCTGGCCCTAACCCTAACCCCTCTTTCTCCAGCAAACAAAACAATATTACTTTAATAAGTCAGAACAGGATGCAATCAAAAGCTCCTTAAGTGGGGCTAAATCCAAAAAGAGTTAAGAAGGAGCAACTGAGACTGGCCATCTGATAAGAACGCCCTGGTACTAACTAAAATATAGCCAGGCTGAAGAAATATTATAAACAGAGGAAGAACAAAATGCAAAAGCAACAAGGATCAACTTATGAAATGAAACAGAAAGAGCAAACAGAAGATCCTTATTACCCACCCCCTATTATTTTTCCCCTCAACAAAAATACACTTTAATGAGACAGCTGAAGGAAATTCTTAGAAAATGTGCAATGAATAGATGCCACTTTAGAAATCCTTTCATAGTTATCTGGTTTTTGGCTATCCTCCGAATAACGGCCACATTTTATGGCGACCAAAAACACACCCTGACAGGGCCTCAATCACATGTAAATTGCGGACTTCCTCTGACAAACACATCACGGAAAACTAGGATTACTGTCTGTTGACAATTTTGAGAAACGTAACAATACACACAATAATGGTGACATGGCGGGGAGACCACACGCTCCGACGCAGGTCAGCGATAGTGTTCTTCCAATTAAACTCACTGCCGAGCGTTTCCCCTGCGCCGCTACATGCAGCAGCTACCGCATCTCCTGCAACTTCCTCCAATTTATTTGCTTGTGAGTCCTAGCCATCCTGTTTAGCCCCCTATCCATGCCGCTTTGGGCGGCACGGGAGATACTCTCGGTGGTGAAAATTGCGTTACAAATGCGGCACCAATCATATTTAGCCAAGTTTCCATGGCGCCACAGCCACAAAGAGCAGATTTTCGGGCATTATTTGCAACATCAGTGCCACTATTTTCAGATATAAAGGTCTCAATTATTGTTAAGTAGTTGATTTCATCATTTTCCCTTTTTTTCATTCCTCATCATTTTCGAGTTCAAGTTTTTGAATGTTTACAACACAGGACCTAACGATGCCCTGTCAGGGTGTGTTTTTGGCCACCATAATATGTGGCCATTTTTCGGAGGATAGCCTGGTTTTTTCTCAATACTCCTGGTACTGTGCATTAAGTACAGCAAATGCCATAAATAAATATTTCAATGATCAGAAAAAGATTTGTTTTGTGATGTAGTAATGCTAATTCATATTGCTATACGTAGCTGTTATTGGAAAACCTAAAGAAGCAAATGTAAGTTTATATGAATTTAAAAGTTATGCTGCTAAAAAGTATGAAACAAAGAAAAAGATAACTGCATCAACTGCTGGACAACTGGATCAAGCTGGCTGTGAAATGACCCACCAATAACCCTAAAATCATTTTTCATAATCTTTAGTATACATTATAAAGATATAAACGTAGTATACTTAAATCCAGATTATTCTCGAATTTAAGAAACGTTCTCGAATTTAAGAAACAGCAAAACAAATATTATCATTCTCTTTATATTCGTAATAATAGGTTTGGTTACTGACTGTGAACTCCGCTAAGACCGGTCCCAAGCCCGGCTGTAAAAGGAGGAGGGTCTGGCTGAACCTGAGTGCTTCATGCGTCTCCGGAAGTAGTGGGTAACCGTGAATCAGCCAGACGGCCTGCATGGAGGCCGCAAGGAGGCAGCCTCTCCACCATGCAAAGGCACAACAGGCCAATCACCTGTTTGCCTTAAACCACGATTACAAGTAACTACAGAGAGAAAACCGGACGGATCTTAACGGCGGCGAACTGGCATGGCTTACGGACTACGATTTATGGAACATGGAATATAAGAGGCATTAACGGAAAGGAAAACGAGTTAGTAGGGGAGATGAGGAAAGCAAAATTAGGAGTCTTGGCTCTGACTGAAACCAAGAAAAAGGGGCAAGGAATCACAGATCACGATGGAAGTATGCTGCTCTACAGTGGTGTCCCTATGACGGAGAGAGCCAAGGGAGGTGTTGGTTGTATTGTGGCCAGGAATCAAGTTAGTAACATCAAGGGATGGAAATTCATCTCAGAGCGAATAATGGTGTTAGATCTGAAAGAAGAAGATAAAATTGTCAATTTTGTCATTGTGTACGGGCCAAATGAAGATGAACGAGTAGATGTTAAAGAAGAATTCTTTGAACTGCTCCAAAGGACCATAGATGACTGTCACGATGAAATTATCCTTCTAGGAGATATAAATGCCAGAGTAGGAAATTATCACTCTAGATGGGGTGGAGTGATCGGGAGATATGGTGAAGATGTTTTGAATGATAATGGCAAGCGACTTCTCAGATTCTGCAGGGAACAGAACCTTGTCATTACAAACACAAAATTCCCCCACAAGCGTATACATGCATACACAAGATGTGAACCTTCAAAGAATGAAAAATCCATCATTGACTACGCCATAGTTAGGAAAAGTTCATTCAAGTTTGTGAGAGATGCCAGAGTCATGAGAGGACCAGAGATTGGAAGTGACCACTATCTGGTCACAATAAAGAGAACAACTGAAAGAACTGCTCCAACAAGGCAACACCGACAACTATGCAAGAAACCAAGCAACCAAGAAGGGATGAGGATTAAAGCATACAAGCTAAGAGAGCCAGATATTAAGGCTAGATACCAGGAGCTAATAGTGAAAGCAATAGGAACTGAAGAAGAATCATCAGAGGACACTGAAACCCTCTGGTGCAGATTCAAGAATATCCTCACAGCAGCTGCCGTAGAAGCATGTGGTAAAGTCCCAAGTGGAGGGCGGGGACATAGGACACCTTGGTGGACGGAAGAAGTCAAATTGAAAATAGGAGAAAAGAAAAGGGCATGGAAGCAATACCTGGCAGCCAGGAGCACAGCTGAAGAAATAGAGAAATATAAACAATATGTGGCACTCAGAACAGAGACCAAAAATATTGTGCTTAAAGCAAAACAGAAATCATGGGAAGAGTTTGGAGAAAAGTTGGAAAAGAATGCAAGAGAAAACCAAAAACTGTTCTACAAGACCCTTAAGAACATGAGGAAGAAGAAAGAGTGCCCACTTAAATTCATAAAAGACAAGGAAGGAGCTCTGCTTACTTTTACAAATGATATCATGGGTAGATGGAAAGAATACTTCTCAGAGCTCCTCGGCGTTGAGGGAAGTCATGACCCAGAAATAATGGACCTCACTGCTGAGAAGGAATTCAATCATGGGGAAGATAACATCAGGATGGAAGAATTGAAGGCAGCTATTGAGAAGATTAAGCTGGGAAAAGCAGCAGGTCATGATGGTATAACACCAGAGATGGTCAAATATATGGGAGTCGAAGGTGAGCGCCTTCTACTGAAGGTTCTCCAGGCAGCCTGGTGTAGCAAAACTATACCAAAAGATTGGGAGATTGCCATCATTATACCTATATTTAAAAAAGGTGATAACAGACAATGTGAAAACCATAGAGGCATATCCCTCCTCAGCGTTCCCGGTAAAAGTTACTCTAGAATTCTTGAGTAGAGACTTAGAAGTCTGGTAGAGCCACAGCTGGACGAGGCCCAATGAGGCTTCAGAGCAAACCGAAGTACTCAAGACCTTATCTTCACACTGAGACAGATGAGTGAAAAAGCCCTGGAATATAAGAGTGAGATGCACTTATGTTTTTTGGATCTGGAAAAGGCATTTGACAAGGTACCCTGGAACAAGCTCTGGGACTGCTTGGCAGGGAAAAACATCCCAACACCCCTGATCAGTGCAATACAGAGTTTCTACAAAAGGTGCAGAAATTATGTAAGAACAGCAGACCAAAAGTCAGAAGAATTCAAGACCGCCAGCGGTGTTAGACAAGGTGATATTCTCTCACCTTACCTCTTCATTCTTATGATGGATGATGTCATCAAGACCTGTAAGGAGAAGACAAAGAAGTACACAGTAGGGTACTGGAAGATGAGACCAGTCTGTATATCAGAGCTGGCTTTTGCAGACGATGTGGCCCTGATAACTAAATCAGAGGCACACCTTCAGTCAAACTTACTTGTCTGGAAGGAAGAGCTTGAAAAGAAAGGGATGACCATCAGTGTCTCCAAAACTAAAACCATGGTGATCTCAAGAGAGGAGAAGAAACACCAGATCATGATGGGACAGTATGCGTTGGAGCAGGTTAACCAGTTCAAATACTTTGGAGTTTTACTAGACCAAAATGGAGGCATTAAAATTGAGCTGGCTACACGAAAAGCAGCTGCTGGGAGACTCTTCCAGGCCACAAACCGAGGGTTTCTTAGCAAAAGAGAAATTGGCAAGAGGACGAAAATGGCTGTTTATGGCTCTACCTATGTACCAGTCCTGACCTATGGGTGTGAGTCATGGGCAATGACAACAGCTCACAGAAGCCAGCTGCAGGCCTCGGAAATGAGATACCTGAGAAAGGTGGTCCAAGTGACAAGAAGGGACAAAGTCCGCAATCAGACAATACGTCAAGATCTTGATACCCAGCCCTTACTAACCCGAGTAGATCAGTCACAGTTACGATGGTTTGGACATGTATGCAGAATGGGAGAAAATCGGCCACCATGGCAAGCATGGGAGGCTAAGAACCAGGGAACCAGACCTCCGGGATGACCCAGAGTGCGCTGGGAAGACAACATCCGACAGTCCCTAACTGACAGAGGACTGGAATGGAACAAAGCCAGAAAGAAAACTGCTGATAGAGACGTCTGGCGATCTCTCTGGCAAACCTCTACACCCCAAGGTAGAAGAGGAGCGACTAAGTAAGTAAGTAAGGTTACTGACTGTTACTGTTACATTTGCAGATGAACCTGATCAACAAAAATAAGAATAGAGTGGCAACCAAAAATTATCACAATTACAATATTATATATTATAACATACAATTGCCGACTGTAATAATACTACTGTGAAAACAACAAAAGTAATCATTGCACTTATAACTGCTAAGATAGTATTAACTAACTATTCTGCCACAAATTGCGTTCTCTTTCTTGACTGCTTAACTACAAAACAGCTGAGAGGCCAAGTCATCGACAGCTTTGTAAACAAACTGCAGACATTGCTACGCTACACCATACAGACATTGCATGCAAACCCTGCACACACAAAAAGATGACAGCATTTAAGTCTATCTTACCTGTTTGAGTAAGCAAGAATCCTGTCCTTGTCCTCACAGGCGTCTGAAATAACTGACTATTCCCCTTGTTCTACAAGCAGCTAGTCAATGCCAAAACGTCGGCTGTTTATTATACACTGTAATAGCACTTCCGGCTCTCTGGCATTAGGCAGTCGTAATAATAAATATTAAAAGAAAAACAACGTATTTCAATTAAAATCGGTTTATTCTTTCTGTTCTTCTATTATATCAATCCTTAATCTAATATAATATGTTAAGTTAAAGTTAGCTTTCCCAGAAATTAGGTTTAAATGTGTTAGAAAATCCATGTAAGTCGTAAATAAATCGGATATTCTACTTTCGATTTCACGGTGAGAACGCTAGAATGGACACTCCGAGAGATCGTCTTATTCTGCAAAGCGATTGGGATCAGGTTTTGAGGTAATTGTTTATGTACGAAATCATATAATTTATAGAGATATCGGACCCCACCACTGCAGTTCACAGTTAATCCGTAAAAGTAAAATATAAAATGAAAATTGCTGATGTAGTAAGAAGTAAGAAGTAGTTGGAGTCTACTGGCTATCCTCCGAATAACGGAACGGTTCCAAATTATCGAGGCCAAAAATATACCCTTACAGGGCCTCAGTCACATGTATATTGTGGCCCTTTTCTGGCGACTATGCTGCCACCGCCCAGAGTATCTCCCTCGCCGCGCGTAGCTCACGAGCAAATACAGTGGAGAAAGCTGCATGCATCAGATGCGGTAGCTGCTGCTCGTGAGTCCCAGCCATCTAGTTTACTGTTTAGCTCGGCGCGTGAGATACACCTCGGCAGTGACTTAAACTCGGCGGAAGCTTTTTTGGTGTATGCTGTGTAGTCACCAGTTGAGGTCCGCAATTTACATGTGACTGAGGCCCTGTTAGGGTATTTTTGGCCTCGATAATTTGGAACCGTTATTCGGAGGATAGCCTCATACTTAATACTACTGCCACTGTAAGGGTGATATGTGGACATTTTTATTTTAAATTCTTGATGATTCTAACAAGAATGCCCTGGTACTATCCGCCACACTAAAACGTTACAACGGGTATAGAGCGAGTGGAAGACCTTGGAAAAGATGGAGTGATGGCATTAAGAACAGCCTTACAGAAATGAAAATCTGTCTTAACTCTTTGAGTCCCAGGGGGTTTAGCATCACAGGCCCAGGGAGTAGTAAAGAAAGTAATAAAATCGGCGCATCATGCGTTCATTGGGCTTCTAGGTAGGAACATATGAACGTATGATGCGTTCCTTGGGACTCAAAGAGTTAATAGTGCTCTTGACAGAGCACATCAAAGAACATTACACCCCCACCCCCCGACACTTCGATGAGGTACATGGTGGAAGAGAAGAAGAAGATGATTCGATTCGTACCATTTTATAAAATATTATTTAATTTAGCCGCTTTGCCGTGTAAATATGAAAAAGAGATTAAATTAAATGATATACCCTCCAAACACAGTCACCAAATAGAAAGTAAGCCCAGTAAAGGACTCTTTTCCATGCTTATGGGCGTATTGGGAAAAAAGGGCTAGACCTATATTTTTATAGACCAATCGGCACATAGTGGGTGATGGGGTCAGCATTGTGCCGGCTGCCTTTATTTCCCAGGACTGCACCTAGTACCCACTCAAGGCTGGAAGGCAAGGTCATTTTTTAAAAAAGTCCAGCTCCGTCAGGGTGCGAACCTAGGACCCCTATCCCCAGTGTCGCTGTGACACCCCAGTAAGCCCAGTCAGAGTTAAATAGAAGAAGGTGATTTCTGCAGCAGTGAAACTCAGGGGCTCTGAATGCTGTAGAAGAAGAAGATTAATAACTAAAAGACTACATGACGATACTGACATTAGGGAAAGAGACATAAGTAAATAAACATCAGAGGACACAGCAGACAACGGGACATTGAAAACTTTCAGCAAGCAATTTTGAACTTGTCCTCTGTAAAGTGAAGGCTTAATGTGCTGCACTGTTATTTTTATCATGAAAAAGCAATGTTTACGGTAAAGAATCAATCACCATCTCTATTCCTAGGACAGGCCTGCAATGCTCACTAATTTCCAGCAGAACCCAAAAAGAATATATATTAATTCTCATTCTTCCTGCTTATTGTTTGCAAGCTGCACACCACAACCATTTTCCAGGCTCAATGTTGGCAAGCTGCACACAGCAACCACAACCATTCTCCCTGCCTAATGTTGGCAAGCTGCACACAACAACCACAACCATTATCCTTGCTTAATGTTGGCAAGCTGCACACAACAACCACAACCATTCTCCCTGCTTAATGTTGGCAAGCTGCAGACCACAGCCACTCTTTCTCTGCTTTATGTTGACAAACTGCACACTACAACCATTCTCTCTCTGCTTCATGTTGACAAACTGCACACCACAACCATTCTCTCTCTGCTTCATGCTGACAAACTGCACACCACAACCATTCTCTCTCTGCTTCATGTTGGCAAGTTGCACACCACAAGCATTTTCCCTGCTTAATGTTGACAAGCTGCACACAACAACCACAGCTATTCTCCTTGTTTGATGTTGGCAAGCTGAAGACCACAACCATTGTCCCTGCCTAATGTTGGCTAGCTGCACACAACAGCCACAACCTTTGTTCCTGCTTAATGTTGGCTAGCTGCACACAACAACCACAACCTTTGTTCCTGCTTAATGTTGGCAAGCTGCACACAACAACCACAACCATTTTCCCTGCTTAATGTTGACAAGCTGCACACAACAACCACAACCATTTTCCCTGCTTAATGTTGACAAGCTGCACACAACAACCACAACTATTCTCCCTGTTTAATGTTGGCAAGCTGAAGACCACAACCATTGTCCCTGACTAATGTTGGCTAGCTGCACACAACAACCACAACCATTGTTCCTGCTTAATGTTGGCTAGCTGCACACAACAACCACAACCATTGTTCCTGCTTAATGTTGGCTAGCTGCACACAACAACCACAACCTTTGTTCCTGCTTAATGTTGGCTAGCTGCACACAACAACCACAACCATTGTTCCTGCTTAATGTTGGCTAGCTGCACACAACAACCACAACCTTTGTTCCTGCTTAATGTTGGCTAGCTGCACACAACAACCACAACCATTTTCCCTGCTTAATGTTGACAAGCTGCACGCAACAACCACAACCATTTTCCCTGCTTAATGTTGACAAGCTGCACACAACAACCACAACTATTCTCCCTGTTTAATGTTGGCAAGCTGAAGACCACAACCATTGTCCCTGCCTAATGTTGGCTAGCTGCACACAACAACCACAACCATTGTCCCTGCCTAATGTTGGCTAGCTGCACACAACAACCACAACCATTTTCCCTGCTTAATGTTGGCTAGCTGCACACAACAACCACAACCATTTTCCCTGCTTAATGTTGGCTAGCTGCACACAACAACCACAACCATTTTCCCTGCTTAATGTTGGCTAGCTGCACACAACAACCACAACCATTTTCCCTGCTTAATGTTGGCTAGCTGCACACAACAACCACAACCTTTGTTCCTGCTTAATGTTGACAAGCTGCACACAACAACCACAACCATTTTCCCTGCTTAATGTTGGCTAGCTGCACACAACAACCACAACCATTGTCCCTGCCTAATGTTGGCAAGCTGCACACAACAGCCACAACCTTTGTTCCTGCTTAATGTTGGCTAGCTGCACACAACAACCACAACCTTTGTTCCTGCTTAATGTTGGCTAGCTGCACACAACAACCACAACCATTGTTCCTGCTTAATGTTGGCTAGCTGCACACAACAACCACAACCTTTGTTCCTGCTTAATGTTGACAAGCTGAAGACCACAACCATTGTCCCTGCCTAATGTTGACAAACTGCACACCACAACCATTCTGTCTCTGTGTCATGTTGACAAACTGCACACCACAACCATTCTGTCTCTGTGTCATGTTGACAAACTGCACACCACAACCATTCTGTCTCTGTGTCATGTTGACAAACTGCACACCACAACCATTCTGTCTCTGTGTCATGTTGACAAACTGCACATCACAACCATTCTCTCTGTGTCATGTTGACAAACTGCATACCACAACCATTCTCCCTGTTTAATATTGGCAAGCTGCACACCACAACAATTCTCTCTGTGTCATGTTGACAAACTGCACACCACAACAATTCTCTCTGTGTCATGTTGACAAACTGCACACCACAACCATTCTGTCTCTGTGTCATGTTGACAAACTGCACACCACAACCATTCTGTCTCTGTGTCATGTTGACAAACTGCACACCACAACCATTCTGTCTCTGTGTCATGTTGACAAACTGCACACCACAACCATTCTGTCTCTGTGTCATGTTGACAAACTGCACACCACAACCATTCTCCCTGTTTAATATTGGCAAGCTGCACACCACAACAATTCTCTCTGTGTCATGTTGACAAACTGCACACCACAACAATTCTCTCTGTGCCATGTTGACAAACTGCACACCACAACCATTCTGTCTCTGTGTCATGTTGACAAACTGCACACCACAACCATTCTGTCTCTGTGTCATGTTGACAAACTGCACACCACAACCATTCTCTCTCTGCTTCATGTTGACAAACTGCACACCACAACCATTCTCCCTGTTTAATATTGGCAAGCTGCACACCACAACAATTCTCTCTGTGTCATGTTGACAAACTGCACACCACAACAATTCTCTCTGTGCCATGTTGACAAACTGCACACCACAACCATTCTGTCTCTGTGTCATGTTGACAAACTGCACACCACAACCATTCTGTCTCTGTGTCATGTTGACAAACTGCACACCACAACCATTCTCTCTCTGCTTCATGTTGACAAACTGCACACCACAACCATTCTCTCTCTGCTTCATGTTGACAAACTGCACTTGCTTTTACTGTGACTAATTGCACACTCATACCCTCACTCCAGCAGTCATAATGAAGGATTTGTAACTGCCATTAATTCCACATTAGCAGCCTTGAACTCAGTTCTCATGCTGCAGATTGTTATTAAATGACTGCAGTAAGGCAAAACTGCTGTTCTAAACTGCTTATTTAGGTTGTGTGGGAGGCCCAGCATACAGAAATGAAATGAAGTTGTCACTAGCAAGACATGATGATTGCTGTGATGCTTAAATACCCCAGAGTGTCATATTTCTGCATTTATAAAAATCTCCTTGGATGGCAGGGAATGCCCATGTTCTGCCACCGCTTTCTCTTGAGAGCCAACTAAAATACATGCATGTGATCTCAGCAGGGTACGTGGGCAATCAACCATGGATTATTATGGGGCAATGAAAATGATACTACAAGGCTGTGAAATGTCCCAAAACGCTAACTAGTAAAGCTAGTCAAGATAACAAATGCATGAAGTCAGATTTACTGCCAAAAAGTACAAAAATCACATCTACATGGATAATTAAGAGATTTTTTGCTTTGATTTCTATATATGTTATTGAAGAAAGTTCACATAACATATTGATATTAAAATTCAGGATGTTTTTCTGTTCCAGAGAAAGAAATGGAAATGCTTGGATTGCTTTTAAAAGTGCAGGTATTATAAAATGTTGACTGTAGCGATATGTCTTTATTTTTTTTTCTATTTTACTCTTAAAAGATGCTATTTTTGTGCATGCATAAATGCTATCACACCCAATAAAGTCATACCATATACTAATGAGGATACGGGAATATGTCTGTTGAAAATCATTCGCAGTCAGTCACATGCAGGTACAGCAACGTATCACAGTGAACAGATGCTCTTCCTCTTGCTTGAAAGTCTTGAGTTCCAATCTACACTAGGGTCTATTTTTTGTTATAATTGACCATGGCTCCCAGGTTAACCCAACCTGTAATAGAAAGCAAGAAAATGTCCTGGAAAGTAAAGGTGGCTGGCAATATGTTGACCTCACCATAAGAGCAGATTAGTCAATGAAATATAAATCTGGCATCCTTTGCTCGATTCTCCAGGTGCAAAAAAGGGTCCTTTGCGTACTTTTCATATGCTGATGGCCCAGGGGAGGTGTGTTAGTGGATTCCCCCTATCTTCCATCAGTTTATCTATGGTTTAACTCAGTTAATTTTATCTGAATGTTGAATTAAGAATCAACATCACAGCACTCTGGAAACTCCCATAAGTGCTCAGTCCCCCATCTTCAGCAGCATGCGAAGAGTTCTAATTCCGATAGTACCAGTAACCATCTGATGGTATAACCGTCATATCCTTCCCCTGAGTGTTGAGCGTCGGCCAGATCCCATGGTAACTCCTCGCAGCACAATTCTCCTTAGACTGTAATGATCTATCTGTGCCTCCGCACTGTTCACCTGTTCCCAAAGGGCCCTCACAATATCTAACTTGTCTTACATCAGTTCATCACCAAGTGGGGCAGAACCAGCCACTGTTCTATTCCAGCTGCATGTGATTTGGCAGCAGACCACTTTGTGTGGATTTTGACAGTGACAGTGGTATGGAGAACCTACTATTCAGGAAGCAGTGTAAACTACTGAATGTAAAAATTTGCCATGTGGGTTCTGGGGCCTCATTATGGGGAAAACAAGAATAGACCCACTGCCTCCCTCCTAACAAGCATGTCATGAGAGTCAACTAATTAGGGGGTTTCCTTTGAGGTTGAAGTACATCTGCTTGAGAGGCAAGGAAACATCGGTCTGCATACAGGTAGGCCACATCTGTAAAATAGATGTGCGCTCACGTCTGAAGTCCAGAAGTTGATGAGGTTAACAGCCCGGGAATGCAGAGAAGAAGAAGAATGTAAAAATTGCCTGGTAAAAACCAGTCAGCTAAAAAAAATGCTTGGTTGATTCTACAGCATCCTGCAAGAGTTACACAACTAACTTTCTTTTAAAAATTTATCGTGGCTTAATCAGGATTTAAACAAATTCACACTTTACCTGAGATTAGTTTTGCTAAATCACCATTGTTCACATTGATTGGCATGGCACATATAATTGTGATGGTTGATGTCCTAGAAAATCCAGTGTTTCATGGTCATTAACAAAAAAAAAAAAAACAAATGTAAAATGTGGACAGGACCCTAAGGCTGGTAGAGGATTTTACTAACCCCTATGCTACCATTTTAATCACGATCAATTTTTTCACATAAAATAATTTGCAGACGTGACTTGATGATTAGGAATTGAAAACAGTTTGCAAAGTTAATGTAAAATGTTGTTTTTGAATTCTGAACTCTTTCAGTACCATGTGCTTTTTACTTGTAAAGTGTTTTTTTTTTTAAATATCATTAGATGTATACTTTATAGTAACCACCCTTTAGTTTTGATGAATTAAAATAAAAGTGTATGTGGCAGAATTATTAAAAGTAACTTTTGGGATAGAGTGTTTTAAAATAGAATAATCGGAACATAAAAGTTTAGAAACTATTGCAATGCATGGGGTAATCAAACAGTTTATAATGACTTGTTCAGTGCTGGAAGAGTTAAAAAATTGGCCTCAATAATTAATAATGCCTATTTTGAAAACTGGCTGACATTTTTTTATTGTGATTCCAGCACCACCTAGTGATTATTCAGAGTTAAACAGTCATGGATTATCCCCCGATGGACTCCTATATCTCACGGCAAAAGATGAACGGTTTGCTGTATCTGACATCAGACGTGTAAGATGCTTCTTGTTGTATTTTGAATTTACTAATTTCGGTGATATCCGATGAAAGATGTAACATAGATATAAAGATATTGAAGAGCTCTTCGCTCAGATCAAGAGCATATAATGGATTTCCTGTCCAGGAGATTCTGATGTGCTGGGTAATGACAGACGGACAGATTGGATGCTGTCGCTTCTTTGGGTCTTGAGCAGCTTCTCCTGCCTTTCTAACCCCCAGTGGAGCATGAGCCATCAACCAACTGAAGCCAAATTGTTCTATCTTTCACAATCACATGCAGCTGTCCCCATGTCCTCCCCCCCCCCCCCCCCCCTTTTTTTTTTCTTTTAAACTTCACTTTTTAGCTCCCTACTCCATGTTGGTTTTTTTTGGGGGGGAAGGGGGGGGGGAGTTCTTTGTTTCTATTCCCCTGTGGGTTCCGATGCAAAGACTGTTTAGTTATATTGTTCTCAGGTTTTCTCAGTGTGTGTCCTATCCAACAAGCATCTTTTTTTCACCTCTTGATTCACTTGAATTTATTTATTTCTGTCCTAAAACTCTTTCCCTAACATCATAAAGGGATCATCTGAGCTACTTATGACAAAAGCAGACATGGTGAAGACTATCTGGAATCATGTGCACAGTACAACAAATCAAAGTATTCACTCCCTGATGACTTATTTGGCTGGGGGGTGGGGGGGTTGGACAATATTCAGCACTGATGGTTAAACATAGGCAACTTTTAATCAGATTACCACCAGCACTATTTAAATGGGCACTCTGTTGGTTATTGAGGAAGGTGACAGAGCAAGTCTGAGTATTACCTGAGTGCATTGACATTCATTCTTGATTCATTCATTCATTCATTTATTTGTTCACTTTACACTGCAAAGCCTAAAATGAGTACCAAGAAATATTATGGGAATCAAAGACAGTTTGTATTATTGAGTATGATTTCTTTATATGCTGTGGTAGTAATTACTTTGTAAATTATTCTTTTTTGGAACACAAATTTATAAATCTGTTTTAAAACATCTTGTGTATGTGACATATGTTTGTTGTTTTCAGAAAAGTTTGGTAATTTCATACAATGGAGAGCATGCATCTCTGTCCAGAAAATTTGTCGCTCCAGTGATAACATTTTCAACAATCCATACACCAAAGAAGCAGGTAATAGATTTTGTTTGGTGTTACTGCATATTAATGGTGCCATGTCAACAACCATGATTTTTTTTAATGCACCTTTTGTCCTTGCAGATAGAAAATTATCCACACTCCCTACTGTTTCATTCTCTCCAGATATGGATGTTTCGTCTGTTCTGCCACCACCACAGTTCCGTGCTTATCAGTTAATAAGGTTCACGTTAAATAATAAAAATAGTCTCCGTGTTGTTGCTGGTAACGTCAAGTTTATTGCTCTTTCACACATGGTGACTCAGTTTCTCTATTTCTTCTTCTTCTTCGCATTCACCAACTGTACACTTTGGTGGAAAGTTCTGGTTGTTCGTCCACTTCTGAACTGCAGTCCTGCTTGAGAACCAGAGTGTTGCGTGGGCATCAGTTTTACAGATCTGATTCAACTGTATGCAGACTTTTGGGTTCTTGCCTCTCAGGCAGACGCACTGAGTTCAAAGGAAGCTCCCCAATTAATCGACTTTTACGACATGCTTTTGGGTAGGAAGTGGGTCTATTCTTGTTTTCCCCACAATGGGGCCCCAGAACCCACACGTGGAGTTTCTTTACTTCTTTTTCCAACTTTTATCTCCCTTTGGAGCTTAGGCCCTTTACTAATTCAAACCAGGCCCTTTGTAGACTCTTTCATGCGGAACGGTCTTAATTACGTAGCCAGAGATGACCGGACATTTTCTGTTTGTTTTCATGTCTTTCTAGTATTGATTTAGCCTTATTGCATTGACTGTGAGAATGATAGGCTTTATGCATCATCATGTCAGAAGACCATAATAAAAAAAAAAAAAAAGAATTTGAACTGAAATAACCATACTTTAACTTGTTTTCATTTCATTCCAATTTCCAGTGTTATTTTTACAGATATTTTATAGACTTTAACTCTTTGAGTCCAAGGGGGGTTTAGTATCAGAGGCCCAAGGCGTGGTAATGCACTTTTGAAATGTCACGAGTGCAGCACATAAAACAGACCGTACTCATTCAATTGCCGCGCAACATACACATATTACACATCAAAATTACTAGGTTTATTGAAGAACAATATTAGAATACTGCTACAAAAATAAATTGTGTTAGTAGTTAATTTTTCCACTTACCACCATGGCACTCAATGAAAACTGTAAATTATATCCCAAATGAATCACAAATTAACATAAACCACTTAGTAATATGCAATACAAACAGATTTTAGAATATCATAACAGAGCACCATTTTTTTTTGGGGGGGGGGGGGAGGGGGTAAAGAAAAATGACTTCTGAAAATAATTAGTACTTTCACCCAAAAAAAAAACACAAAACTTTAAATAACACTCAATTTGCCCGTAATTTTTTGCTGTTCCCAAATAATAAGAGAATCACACTAAACCTAAGTGACACTGAAGAATATTGCCTTTTTCACTAATATTTATTCTCTTTGTACGAGCTGACTTTGTTATCATTGTACGCTTTGCATGAGGTGTATATATCAGTGCTTCTTCTTCATGTTCACTGGCTGTAAACTCTGGCAAAAAGTTCTGGGTGTTTATTCACCTCATGATTTTAGTCTAGTTCCAGAACCTGAGTGTTGCTTGCACATCCATTTCACACATCTGGCTTATTTGTATGCAGACTCTTGATTCCTTGCCTCTCAGGCAGATATATGACTTAGAAGGATGTCCCAGTTATTTCAACTCCATATGACATGCTGTTGGAAAGGCAGTGAGTCTATTCTTGTTTTTTCCGCGGTATTACCTCAGAACCTTCACACAGTTAATACTAGAGGTTCCTCTGTGAAAATATAGGTAAACATTTTCAATTTGTCATTATCATCTCTCCTGTCATTTAGTCTGGAATAAAATGACAATTCTGACCTTACAGCATGTCCCCAGAATTGATTTCATCATTTTTACATGGTTACAGTATTGTTTTGTTTTTTATTTCTTGTATTCTATTTACTTTCATGATCTCACCTTGATTTCTTTTTAGGCAAGGTGTTTATTTTTTATCTTGATTTGAAAGAGATTAGTTGAACTGTGATCATTAGGGGTAATATTTTATACAGCATTTTTCTCTATAACTGGTTTTTGTCCTTGTAAACTCTATATAATAGCCTCTTCTTCTTTCTTCTTTGTTCACCAACTGTAAACTCCAGCAGAAAAGTCCTGGTTGTTCATCCATTTAGACTTTGGCTTTGTGCCAGGGCCTGGGTTTAGTATATACATCCATTTTACTGGCGAATTTTTATGCCGTTGGTTGTTCCTTGTCTCTCTGGCAAACGCACTGCGACTTTGAAGATGACCCCAATTAGTCGACTCCTATGACATTCTTATTAGGGAAGCAGTGGGTCTATTGTTATTTTCCCTAAAATGGGGCCTCTGAACCCACTGCGGAGCATAATAGCATGAAAAGAAGTAAATATATTTGCAATATGTATGCACACAAATAAGACTTTTTTTTTTTTTTTTTAATTTCTGTTGAAGGTGACATGTGTTGACACAACTGAAGGAGGCCTGGGCGTCTCTTCTGACTCTGAAGGGAATTTGAAACTCTGGCAAACTAATACAGGAGAAGTCAGGGTAATATTTTTCTTTCGCCATATTAAACTGACAAAAAAATTGTCTTATTCCAAACTCACTTTTATTGCATATGTTGTTTTTGTCAAGAAAATTTTAAAATGCAGATCATGAAAATTGAGTTATCTCAGTTGATTTTATGCATTTATCTCAAATCTTTTTTTAATGTCACAATTTTTTTGGCAGCGCTGCATCTCTTTAATTGGGCTTGTGTATATTTGTTTCTTCATTTAGCGACAGTTTGTAGGTCATGTGGGAGATGTTTACACATGCCGGTTCTTTCCGTCGGGAATTGTTGTTTTATCAGCTGGTGCTGATATGATGGTTAAAATTTGGTCAGCGGAAACTGGCCAGTGTGCAACTACTATAACAGGACACAAGGCAGGTAGGACTGTCTCACATTTATCACTTTTACTAAAGTATTTAGTTGAATAATCATACCATCTACTATAACAGGACACAAGGCAGGTAGGACTGTCTCACATTTATCACTTTTACTAAAGTATTTAGTTTAATAATCATACCATCTACTATAACAGGACACAAGGCAGGTAGGACTGTCTCACATTTATCACTTTTACTAAAGTATTTAGTTGAATAATCATACCATCTACTATAACAGGACACAAGGCAGGTAGGACTGTCTCACATTTATCACTTTTACTAAAGTATTTAGTTTAATAATCATACCATTTTAAGTATTTGTCTTTTTTTTTGAGTATGAATGCTGAAACAGTTTACATACATGTACCCAGGGCCGTGTTTATGCATGTGCAACGTGTTTTCTTGTCCGTACATCACAAGTGATGAGGACCACTCTTTCTCTCATCTGTTATGGAACTGTAGTTGATTGTCCACGAGTCCTGAGTGACTTATAAGCCCAATATGGATCAGAAGGATCTATGACATTAAAGGCAAGGAACAGGACAGGACATTGAAGGCAAGGAACAGAGTCTGTAGGCAAAGGGCACGTTATACGTGCCTTTCTGGCCTATCTGAGCTGTTCATCTGCCTTTTTTGTAATGTTTTAAATCATCTCATCGTGTTTTAAATTCATCTCATTCGTCCAATATTGGTTAGTATGTGGGATGTATCTCCTTACAGCACAGCTGTATTATTCGTAGCTCTGAACCAGTGCATTTGACTTTTTGTTAGACTTCGTTGACTGAGTTAACCTTCACAGAGAGTTTTTTTTAAAGACATTTTCCTGGCATGGCACCCAGATGAATGTGTTGCAGATGTATGTTCCACTTGTTCCCAGTTGTATGAGAAATTGTGGACAGGCACAGTTGAGTGAAATAATGCATGTAAGGATGTGTGACATGAAAATTAACTCTGGATCCAGCAAGAAAGGGCAGAAGAGAAGGAGAGTATGACGTGTGCAAATGTGGAATTAAGAATCGACATCACAGCACTCGGGACATCCCCATCATCAGCAGCAAGCGAAGAGTTTAAATTTTTATGGTACCAGTAACTGTCTGATTGTATATCCGTCTAGCCTTTCCCCTGAGTGTCAAGCGTGGGCCACATCTCCTTGTAACTCCCCGCAGTGCTATTCTCCTCAGACCTTAATGATCTGTCTGTGCCTTGGCACTGTTCACTCGCTCCCAAAGGGCCCTCACAACATCCAGCTTATCATACATCAGTTCACCATCAAGTGGTGCAGAACCGGCCAGTCAGTCTGCCTGCTTATTTTCCAACACACCGGCATCTGTGCAACCAGTGCGCTAATGAAACATTGAGCATCTACACCTTTAGACATTTGCTGCGGGGGACAGAGCATCAGCTGGTATGCTATGTAGTTGATTCTTAATGCAGTAATCAGTGAGGCATAGCTCAATCAGTGTCTCTCGCAGGACAAATATAGAAGAATATTTATCATTCATATCACGAATAAAATATAATTACCTTGAAAAAATTGTTCTCTTTATATTTTTAAACATCATGGTAAAGTTTATAACTAATTTCATTATTGTCCAACTGTTAAAAATCAACAGCCATTCTAGACACAGCTATTGTGGACAGAGGGAGGAATATTATTACCTGCAGCCGCGATGGAACAGCGAAGTTGTGGGATGTTGGGAAACAGGAATGTCTTTTCACCTTTGAGAATATAGGAGGGATTGTCAATTCATGTTCTCTTGGAGTGCCTGAGAATTCAGTTGATCTTGGTGCAACTAATCGATCGAAAAGTAAGCTGTGTATTCTGTTTAAACATTTACCAGTAATCTGTTAGATGTAAATCACTTCAAACAAAAGAGCAGTGGCTTCATACCTTGTGTTCCACTTGCTATATTATGTAAAGCTTTAACCCCTCCATACAGATCCTCTTTGCACCGCCTCCCCCTTTACTACTCTCCAAACCAGGGTTTGTGGATCGAACCTTTTTCTTGAACAATCATGACATTCGTGAACTTATTCTTCTTCTTCTTATCGTTCACCAGCTGTAAACTCTGGCAGAAAGTTCTAGTTGTTCATTTTTATGTTGCATTTTTTTTATCTTTCCAGAGGATAGTGTTAATTGGGCTGTATGGAGGCATGGGAATCACAGTCCATGGCGATGTCCAGTATGACTAGCAAGATCTGATCATGTTTAGAATAGTCTTCCACAATTAGAGCAATGGATTTCTGGACTATTGTTGCGGTTGCATATATTTTACATGCTTCTAATATTATCTGTGACTGTGATCTAGCAGAAGCAACAACACCTTGTTAAAAAATTCTGCATTTTAAATTTAAATCTGGTTCTAACAAAAAAGGACAAATGGAGAGTGAATTTAGCATACTGATAAACAGTTGGAATTCTCCATTTTTAAGTGAGTAAAAAAATAAAGATTTCTTTTCATGCCTTGGGTTCATCGGGCAGTAAATTTTTTTGACCAGGAAACATTGCTGGAGCTACAAGGATTTCAAAAATATTTTCTGCTTTTTCTTCTTCATCGTTGGTCTAAGTGATGCAAACGTTATTAGGCTAATTGGGTATATAGGGCTAGACCTGTATTTTATACACTAAACAACACTTAGTGGGTGATGTGGTCAGTATCACATCGGCCACCTTTACTTCCCAGGACTGTACCTGGTACCCATTCAAGGCAGGGTCAGCCTGGGAGCCAAGTTAATTTTTGAAAACAATCCAACCCCCATCAGGACCCGAACCCATGACCGCATGTAAGCGTCTAGCCACTAGACCACAGTGGCTGCCACAGTATTAAAGTTTCAAGTGTATTTCTTGTATTGACAAGTGTATCTGACAATATACAGGTGACAGAGAGATAGCTACAGAAGGGAAAATGCTTCTCTTGGGCTGTGAGAATGGTTCGCTCCATGGTTTTGGTTTAGAATCTCGAGACAAGGTTTGTGGTTTTCGTACACTTTTCTTATTTTTATGTTTTTCTCTCCGTGTGGGTTGCGGGGGTGGGTGGGGGGGGGGGGAATAGAATAGACTCACTGCTTCCCTAACAAGCATGTTGTACTGTCGACTAATTAGTGAAGTTTCCTTTGAAGTCGAAGTTCTTGAGAGGTGAGGAACCAACAGTCTACACACAGATAACACACAAGTTCTGGAATAAGTCCAGAGTTCAGAGTGGGTGAATAAACAGAACTTTCCAACGGAGTTAACATTTGGTAAACGCTAGAAGAAGATGTCTTTCATTTTCTGATGGAGCATGGGTCTTAACCATCTTCACCCAGATCCTTTGTAGACTTCCTCCCCCCCCCCCCCCTCCCCTTCCTTTTCCTTCTCTCAAAACCAGGGTTTGTGAATCAAGTCTTTTTTTTCTGGAACAATCATGACATTCTAGGACTTGATTCTTCTTCTTCTTCTTCTTAGCATTCACTGGCTATAAACTCTGGCAGAAAGTTCTGGTTGCTTGTCCACTTTGTTCCAAATGCAGTGAAGGTGATCTATTATAAACCAAACCATGCCACAGTGACAGATGTGTGTGTACCTTTTGTCATATTACATCATTGAACTGTTACTGTTACTGTTTGTGTATTTATTGTTGCTAAATGAATTCTATCATGATCATCATCACCATTATCATGTTTCCACGTCTGCTGTCAAGCATTGTAGGGAGGAACAGTTTGAGATCCATTGCTTGATGGGCAGCATGGCTATTGACATCCTGTGTCGATGTAGAAGCTCTTTAATGTCATCAATCCATCTTGTCCTAGTGTGACCTCTTGCAAGAGTTCTATATTGTTATATAAACTAAAGAGCAAGTGAACAATGCAGAGGCATAAATAGATCATTGTCTAGAGATAAGGGAACAGTTAGGAAGATGAGGGGATCTGGTCGACACTGCTCACTCAGAGGAAATGTTAGATGTTTAATTGTCAGACATCTACTGACACCACTGCAATTGAAACTCATTGCTGGCTGCTGAAGATAAGGATTAAACACTTTTGTGCTCTGATGTCAGTTCTTGGCTCAGCACCTAAGATGTTCATTAATTGTTACCTTATGAATAGAAGAAATATAATGATATAACAGAAATACTAATGTGGAGATTTGGGAGAGAACTAGATACATTCCAGTAAGGAAAAGATGCTGGGATTGAATAGGATACATATTGAGAAAACATGATAGTAATATAACTAGACAAATAATTAATATAACTTCTTCAGCTTTTAGTCCATGCCGTGTGGCATTAGTAGTCATGTCTGTCTACAGACTTCTGTCTCGTGTAATTTAAGTCAGTTCTGACACAGTTGATCTTCCATGCCATGATGTCAGACTGTTTAGCATCTTCCCACTCAGTCTCCCTCTGCCCCTTATCCTCTCCAGCTTTCCCGTCACAATGTACTCCAGTTTTCTCCTTCTCATAACATGGCCAAAGAATATAGATTGTCTGCTTGTGATATAACTAATAAAACTAACCTTGCTCCTGAACCTGTATGACAACAACAACAAAACCACAAGTAAAAGCAGACCTCAAAACATGTATAATAAGAATTAGACATAGAGGTATGCAAAGGACATGGAGTGATCTGCGCAAGATGGCAAAGATGTCAGGTTTTTTTTTCTTTTTTAAGGTCCATGCTGCTTTGAGGGTAAATGACAGAAGAAAAGAAGAGGGCAAAAAGACACTTCTTGCTGTCTGATTTTCGATACTTCTGTGTGAATCAGTTTTAGGTGAATCGGAGTTGTGCTGTGTTAACTGCACCCCCGCTGCTTTATTTCTTCTGCTATATTTACCTTTAAAAGGGCTGTTGTGTTTTGATATGTGTACCTTTTAGTCCAGTACATCCAATGTCAGCAAACCCTAATTAATCACCTGTTACGATATGCATGTTAGGGGAAATGTGGGTGTACTACCCCCCCCCCCCCCACCCCCCTATGGGGCCCTGAAGCCCACACTGGGGCATGATTTCATGTTACATCACAATCACAGCAAGTTTCTTTTTTTTTTTTTTCAACTTACTAGCAAAGGGTTTACTCATCTTGTTGTACATTGTGAAATTGGAAGTGTTAGTTCTTCTTACTATATTCTTTTGTGTTGGTAAGAATGCTTAACTTTTCGTCCCCAGATATTCAGCTTTTCTTGTGAATCAGCTGTCAACACGTGTGAATTTATCTCTGATGTGCACTGTGTGTGTGGCTCACAGGAAGGATACATCTACATTTTGGATTTGAGAAACACCAAGTAAGTTAGGTCCTATCTCATACAGCAAAAAACAAACAGAGTGGGAATTAACATAGAAATAAACTCCTAGTTGTTCTTTTTAACCAAAAAAAATATATATATAATTACTGCATATGTAGTGTTGCCTGTCTGGGGAATAACACCCCAGAAAGTGTTTCATTGTGAAATGATTTTCACTAAACTAAGCCACAGAGCTGTAATGTGCACAATCTACACAAACAATACACACCTGAAGCACATACACAAAACAGTCTACACGAACTAATGTAACATAAAATACTTACCTGCAACTGTCACATGAAACATCCTCTTTTCATTTTCGACAATTATTTTGATTGTAATTTAAAGAATGGTCAAAGACACGGTCATCAAACTGTGAAGAAATATCTTCACCTTCACTTTCCTTTTAAACAAATTAATAAAATCTCCCATAGCATCAGAAATATTCCCATTCTGATTGTGATGGTCAGATTGGCGGCAGTTATCAAAACATCCACCTAGCACGTCATCGTCAAGGATGCACGCATTTAAAAATTACTAAAGAAAGCCCCCAGGTTATGATAGTTCATTATCATAACCATGTTAACACATATAATGAAGATACATACATACACAACTGCTAAACACTTAAAAAGGTGAAATAGAGACACCTAAGTCAGCCATGAAAATGAATGCATGTAATCAGTGTAATATACATATAATAATGAAGTGAATTCCAGCTATCAGTGGAAGAATCTCAGAATATAATGTCTAGATACCAAAGATACTACACAGACAGCAGGTCTTGGAGATGACTCTATGTCATCATTGGGAAACATGGGAGCTGTGAGGCACAAAGCAAATCAGGCATCAAACTTAGCTTCTCTTCTTTCTGTCTATGATGCCTCCCTCAGCTCTGGATGATTCGACTGTCTTTGACTCTGGGAATTCTGCTCCACTGGATCAAGTAGTAAGAGAGTACCTCACCATAGAGGACACAGCACTGTACTGGTACTTAGCAAGTCTCTATCCCCAGTAGGACACACAATGTCTTTGAGCCACACTAAGCTCTAGCACTGGTAGGCTGTTTGAGTTATAAGCTCCCACATATTGATGATGTCAGGAACCTTCACAGGTGTCAGCTGGTGGGTGGTTGGTTTGTGGTTTGTGGTTTATTTATGGTTGGTGGGTGTTGGTTGGACTGTGAAACTTCTGCCAGCTCCTCACAAAGGATTTATCCTGTCAAGAAAATTACTCAGAATTAGTCATCACCAAGAGGGTAACATCTTGACAGGAAAGACAGAACAAGCATCAGTCATCAACCCCCATCTGCTTATTCCACCCTGCTCTCCTGTTTCATTCCTCAGAATGCCTCTCCAGACCAGGAGACCCAAGTCTCCCATATTCATCTGTCTGTTTAGTGCAAGAGAAGGCAAGTCAGATATACAGTGGAGATAGATAGAGTGTTCTAACACATATATCACTCTCTCTCTCTCCCCTCCCCTCTGCACACAGACACCAATATTTACTGTCAGTACATTTATTCCTCAGACTCCCAAAGCCCGTCTTATCATTCATTGATCTGGGTCAAACACACTCCACACACTGGCCGACAAAGTCCTGACCTAATTCTGTCCCCATTTTGTATGCACAAACTTCTATAGTTAGTTTAAATAGTACACACTTGTAAGGTTTTAGGTTTACCAGTATGGGTGGGTTATTGAGGGCATAGGCTATTTAGTCTGTACAGGGGAAGGTCTACGTTCGAATCCGCTTCTCTAGCGATGAAGAACGGTCGAACTATGTGTGATCCCACAGCCGATACTGATCTCTCTACAGCAGTGACTACTTTACAGACATCATTTTAGGTACTCGTAAACTATAATTAACTTACCCAAGCATATGCAAAAACTGAGACATTCCAGATCGCCTTGTGAAATTGAAATTATACAGGCATAGATTTACACGTCTGGACGCTTGGAACCGGCAAGAAAGAATGGCGTCACTTACGCACTTCAGGCGTTGGTAAAAAAAAAAGTCTCTAGTATACATGGGCGAGGAGTGCATCGGTTTCTAAGAAACCTCAATAACTCCTCTAATATATATCAAAAATATATACATTTAAAAGTGGAGTTTAGTTAAAGCAACCAGAAAATGTAGACATAATAATGTTGTCCAATAAAGGCCTATATGTATAGATATAAGGGACTATATCTTTCCGGGCGAGTCCAAGTTTGAATTTTTGCCGATTACAGGTAAGTCCGGTTACCAGTCTTACGGACCGATGCGTAATGGCTTATCATTCCACGACAGTACCCCCCCAAAGGGAAGAGCGTACTACGCGAATGAACAATGATCAGCCATTTACACATCTATGGACTCACTACTTTCAGCTTGCTCATCACCTTCAGTCTGTGAATTATCAGACAAGGGATGGCGGCTCAAGAAATCTGCTCTGAATCAAAGGGTTGACCAAACCAACCTCTCAGAGACAGATGAAATATATACAATAATGCCAATTCATGTGAAAATAGAGAAACCTATGACCACTATACAATACTAATCAACAAGGAATCTATACAGAATCAGTAGATGTCCCTGAGGTCCTGAGACTCTGATGATTCTATCCATGTATCACTGAACCCTGCCAGGTACATGCAAAGATGTAGGTTCAGACCGAACCCGCCGATCGGGTTGGCTGAATAAACCCACACACCATCCTGGTACTCCTGTCATTTTCAGGAAATATACAGGTGTGTCTCCTACATCAGTAGTCACACAGGAAGGTCGTCGAGGCATGTGGGATATAATCCCTCCCGTCTGATCCTTCGCGAGGTTCGGAAGGATAATCCTCCCCTCGTCACTATGTGCTCCAACAAACACAGGAAGGAACCCTGGTGTGAATTGAAAATTCTTCACCTTCTGGTCCTCCTGATGGTCTGGAGGTTTACTCCATTCCTCTTTAAAAAGAGGAGCTTGCACAGGGCATTGACTGAAAGGCTCAACAGGAACCAATGTCGTAAAACACTCATTTAATGAAGTGTGCCCTGGCTTCTCTGTCAGGACAGAATCGTACTCTGACAAGAGTTGCCCTATAGCTTGTTTCTGAGAGACAGAGAGAGTTGGGTTAACCTCTACATCTTTATAGGTCTCCCTGGGGTGAAGAGGATATTCCACAGCTGTGGCTTCTCCACCTTCCACCTCCATAGCTACAGAAAGTGTCAAGAGGGTCGGTGTGTCACTTACCTCTCTCTCGTTGTATTTCCGGAGGAGATTAATGTGATAGACCTTTGACTTACCTTTAATGTTGATCTTATAATGGATCCTGGATATCTTCTCTACCACCGTATAAGGGCCTCCCCAAGCTAACTCCAACTTAGACTTCCCTGAGGGTAGTAGCAAAAGAACCCTATCTCCAACCTCAAGACATCGTTCCTTCGTCTTCCGGTTGAAATGTGCAGCGTACCTCTTACGTGCACGAATCAAGTTCTCTTTAGCCAGGTCCCACCCTAGCTTTAACCTTTCCTTGAGTTCCTGCACATACTGTGATATGGTTTTCAAGGAATCATCTGCCCCTTCGTCTGTCCATGTCTTCCTGAGAATGGCCAAGGGTCCAGAAATGTGTCTTCCGAACACCAAGGTCGCAGGTGGAAATCCAGTAGAGGCATTGGGTACTTCCCGGTAGGCGAATAGTGCTGCAGACAGATACTCGTCCCACCTCTCTGGCTTTTCCTGGGTTAATCTTCTCAGAAGCGATACCAACGTTCCATTGAACCGCTCATTCTGGCCGTTCGCTTGGGGTCGGTATGGACTGGTGCAAATGTGTTGAGACTTGATTATCTGAAACACCTCCTCCATTAGTTTCCCTCTAAACTGAGATCCATTGTCTGTCAGTATCTGCGAAGGGAATCCCACTCTTGTGAAAATGCTCATCAATGCCTCTGCCACAGTCTTACTGTCAATCCTCCGAAGTGCAACAGCCTCCGGATAACCTGAACAACAGTCGACCAAGGTCAATATGTAAGCATTCTTCTTCTTTGTGAGAGGAAGTGGTCCCACCAAATCGACCGCCACTCTTTCAAAAGGTGTGGAGGTGACAGGGGTTTCCCCCAGTCCGACTGGTGCATTCCTGCCTTTGGGAGCTACCTTCTGGCACTCCGGACAGGATTTGACATAACGCATGATATCTGCTGACATACCTGGCCAAAAGTAATGACAGGCAATGCGTTGTGTCGTTGCATGAATTCCCATATGGGCACTATAGGCTATAGTGTGCCCCATCTGGAGAATCTGCTGTCTATATTTTTTGGGTACTACAAGTTGACTGTGCTCTGTATACTTATCACTTGCCCATCTGTACAGTAACTTACCTTTCATGAAGAATTCTTTCTTCAAAGGGGGATTGTGACTTGCAGTTAACTTTTTTAAAACATGCCTTAAGGGTTGGGTCACTACTTTGGGCCACCTTAATTTCCTCAGGAAGAGGATTTACATGAGGAGAATCCTCTAAGGCACTTTTATGCTGTGCTCGGGTGGTTACCGCAGCAAGATGCTCTGAAGGTTTCTTCGGCTCTGCTAAAAATACATAAGTAGCGCCAAGAATTAAATCAAAGGTACAGTGTTCAAGCACTGCAGCCTCAATTACCCCCGAGACATACTTTGAACGGACCTTAATCTTAGCAATCGGCAAGTTTAAAGGTTTAGCATCCAATGTGGCACATTGGAGCTCTATGAATCTGCCAGTATACTGATCAGGTTTTACAAACTCTGGCCTCACCACACAGCCGTATGACAAACCACTATCATACAGACAATTTAAAGAATATCCGTTAGCCCAGACCCTCTCTACCACAGGTGGCCTATTGGAACCATTGTACAATTGTTCCTGGGTAGAAGGTACTACAGTAGACAACAAAGCTGATACTTGTAAATTCCCTGACTGTTTGGATTTACATTCCTTAGTCCAGTGGTTATTATTCTTACAAATATGGCAGTAAGGCTTTTTAGGGCCATTAAAGGGTTGTCTATGTTGTGTTCCCTGAACTTTTGAGGGGTTCTGGGGTTGTGCTTGGGATGTATTCTTTTTAGGGGATTCATTTGGATGGGTTTTATGACCATTACCATTATTTTTCCCTTGGCCCTGGGCCTTGGGTTTCCCACCTATACACACTTCTTTATGTGCCATCTCATACCTCTCAGCATACATCAACATCTCACTCAGTCTGTCAGCACCATTCTCCGTCAGGAAGGTTTGCATAGGGCGAGGTAATGTCTCTCGGAGTTGTTCCGTTAGGATCATCTCCTGTAAATCTTCAAAAGAAGAGGAGTATCCAGACATTTCCCTCCACCTGGTCAAATATCCCTGAAGGCGACTGGCGAACTGAGGATAGTTCTCCCCTGTCATCTTTCTCTCATTTCTGAACTTCTGTCTGTATGTCGCAGCATTAAGTTCGAAACGTTTCAGCAAAGCCTGACACAATGCATCATAATCAGTCTCAGTACCGGTGGGCATCCGTTGATAAATCTCGTATGCCTCACCCCTCAAACCTTGAGCCAACTTCAGCGTGTACATATTCCTTTCTAAGTTGTACAAAGATGCCAATTTGCCAAATCGGTCTAGGTACTGTTCAATATTTTCAGCCTTCGGGTCGAAGACTGGCATAGGAAAGTTCATCGCTTGAGCTGAGCTACTGTGCGTTGATGCACCATCAATATCAGGTGTTGGAGATCTGGGTCTATTACCCTCTCTCTGAGCCTGAAGTTCCAATTCTCTTAACCTCACCTCCTGTTCCAATCTCATTCTTTCTGACTCCCTCTCAGACTCATTCTTGAATCCTCTCAGATTCAATTCTGAGTCGTTCAGTTTTCTTGAATCCTCTCAGATTCAATTCTGAGTCTTTCGCTTTCCTTGCACCTCTGATTCTATTCTGAGTCTCTCAGCCTCACGGGCTTCCATCCTCATCTCACGTTCCGTGGTTTTAATCCACTCGGTCATTTCTTTACCCTCCAATCCCATCTGGACAGCCATGTCCTTCAATTCCTGTATGGAAATTTTTGACTGCGACATGCTGTCTTGTCAATCTAACAGTCCACAACAAAATATATTGTCACCAACAATGTAAATATAATCAACAATAGATTAAATTATCACCACCAACCAAGGATGTACCTAACCCAATGTACTTGAACACCACAAAACACCACAATGATTACAAATCACTCCTAGGAGTATAATCTAAGAACTGACCCAGAATGGTCACAACTGTGTTAACAAAATACAAACACTGAACAACTCCTGGCCAAGATCACCAGCAAATTTAAAGATTGAACAGTGTAAACAAACAATCCCACGACGAGACCACAGATTTTTGGGGATATGTTGTTCTGTCACATATCACTCCTGTCGCGTGCCTAATGTAAGGATTTCTCCTTCAGAACCAACAGCACTCAGAGATAATTATGTTGAGTCGTTTGGCTCGTATTGGTCTAAGGGATTCCCCGTGGCCAATATACGCTCAACTTATCTCTGGAGTAGGGCAACTCAAGTATTGGCACTACAAAATATGTCAGTATATGAATACAATATTTCTAGGCACACTTGGCTGGACACCCCCACTACTTACTAAAGAAAGCCCCCAGGTTATGATAGTTCATTATCATAACCATGTTAACACATATAATGAAGATACATACACACACAACTGCTAAACACTTAAAAAGGTGAAATAGAGACACCTAAGTCATCCATGAAAATGAATGCATGTAATCAATATAAAATAGATATATAACAATGAAGTGAATTCCAGCTATCAGTGGAAGAATCTCAGAATAATATGTCTAGATACCAAAGATACTACACAGACAGCAGGTCTCCTGGAGATGACTCTATGTCATCATTGGGAAACATAGGAGCTGTGAGGCACAAAGCAAATCAGGCATCAAACTTAGCTTCTCTTCTTTCTGTCTATGATGCCTCCCTCAGCTCCGGATGATTCGACTGTCTTTGACTCTGGGAATTCTGCTCCACTGGATCAAGTAGTAAGAGAGTACCTCACCATAGAGGACACAGCACTGTACTGGTACTTAGCAAGTCTCTATCACCAGTTAGGACACACAATGTCTTTGAGCCACACTAAGCTCTAGCACTGGTAGGCTGTTTGAGTTATAAGCTCCCACATATTGATGATGTCAGGAACCTTCACAGGTGTCAGCTGGTGGGTGGTTGGTTTATTTATGGTTTATTCATGGTTTATTCATGGTTGGTGGGTGTTGGTTGGACTGTGAAACTTCTGCCAGCTCCTCACAAATGATTTATCCTGTCAAGAAAATAACTCAGAATTAGTCATCACCAAGAGGGTAACATCTTGACAGGAAAGACAGAACAAGCATCAGTCATCAACCCCCATCTGCTTATTCCACCCTGCTCTCCTGTTTCATTCCTCAGAATGCCTCTCCAGACCAGGAGACCCAAGTCTCCCATATTCATCTGTCTGTTTAGTGCAAGAGAAGGCAAGTCAGATATACAGTGGAGATAGATAGAGTGTTCTAACACATATATCACTCTCTCTCTCTCCCCTCCCCTCCGCACACAGACAACAATATTTACTGTCAGTACATTTATTCCTCAGACTCCCAAAGCCCGTCTTATCATTCATTGATCTGGGTCAAACACACTCCACACACTGGCCGATAAAGTCCTGACCTAATTCTGTCCCCATTTTGTATGCAAAAACTTCTATAGTTAGTTTAAATAGTACACACTTGTAAGGTTTTATGTTTACCAGTATGGGTGGGTTATTGGGGGCATAGGCTATTTAGTCTGTACAGGGGAAGGTCTACGTTCGAATCCGCTTCTCTAGCGATGAAGAACGGTCGAACTATGTGTGATCCCACAGCCGATACTGATCTCTCTACAGCAGTGACTACTTTACAGACATCATTTTAGGTACTCGTAAACTATAATTAACTTACCCAAGCATATGCAAAAACTGAGACATTCCAGATCGCCTTGTGAAATTGAAATTATACAGGCATAGATTTACACGTCTGGACGCTTGGAACCGGCAAGAAAGAATGGCGTCACTTACGCACTTCAGGCGTTGGTAAAAAAAGAAGTCCCTAGTATACATGGGCAAGGAGTGCATCGGTTTCTAAGAAACCTCAAATAACTCCTCTAATATATATCAAAGATATATACATTTAAAAGTGGAGTTTAGTTAAAGCAACCAGAAAATGTAGACATAATAATGTTGTCCAATAAAGGCCTATATATATAGATATAAGGGACTATATCTTTCCGGGCGAGTCCAAGTTTGAATTTTTGCGGATTACAGGTAAGTCCGGTTACCAGTCTTACGGACCGATGCGTAATGGCTTATCATTCCACGACACCTACATATGCTCTTTCTTCCTCAGAAGACAATGAAAAAATCAGCATGCTAATACTACTGCTGTAACTGATTATTAAAAGTTTCTAGTGTAGTCGCTGTAGACTTTGTGGGTTCAGATTTTATTTTGCCTCCCACAGAAAAAACCTGTACCTTACTGAGGATTTGAATCTATGTCTCCTAAAGGAGAATCCATTTGTAATTTCCCAGCCAACCACTCCATTGTTGAAATGTTTGATGGTATCTATGTAAACATTCCTCTTTCCTTTGTTGTTCCTATCCATATTTTAATCTTTTGTTCATTTTGTTTTTTCTAAAATATATGTATCAGCCTACATCTGAAAATTAAAATTCTCCAAAGGTTTGCTTGATGTGTGTTTTAAAATTTACAAATGTTCATCTCACCAGCACACCAGTAGCAGCTTGGAAAGAATCTCGGGGACCTATTCTGTCTCTGCTGCCTCACAAAGGTGGATTTTTTGCATCGACAGGTAAGTTTTATTCTCAGAGATATTTGGATTGATGCTGGCTACATTACCCACTGAGTGCCGCCGATTGGTCTATAAAATATAGGTCTAGCCCTAGATGCCCAATACGACTTAAGGCGGGGAAAAGGTCTCTTACTTTACTTCTCTGAGATATTTAGCTGAAAAGTTTAATTTAATTGACTTCTTTCGTAACCGACTCACTCTCTCTCCCCACTAGTGTTGGCTGCCTGAACTATAAACTCTGGTGGAATGTTCTGATTATTCGTCCACTTCTGGACTTTGTCTTGTTCCAGAACTTGAGTTTGCATGTACATCTGTTTCCCAGATCTGGTTAATCTGTATGCAGACTATTGGTTCCTCACCTCTCAAGCAAAAACTCAATAATAATAATTCTTCAAAAACTCAATAATAATTCTTCTTCTTTTTCTTCTCACTGTTACCAGATTGTAGCCCAGTGTCTTGGTTTTCTGTATTTGCCTTGCACTTATCAGGAGGCTTGAGTGATGGATTTGTTCAACCTTTTGCAGGTTTCATCTACACCATTTGTCCATCTCTGTCTTCCTCCTGCCTTCTTCCCAGATGTTCTACTGTAAAAAGTCTCATATGCAGTCTGGTCTGGCTGCATTCTCACTAGAGAGCTGAACCATTTTATTCTTTGTTTGTCAGTATAATCCAGACATGGTCTTATTCCAATTTTCTCTCTAATGCTGATGTTCGTAACCCTGTCTTGTCTAGTGTTGTTAGTGATCACAAAAATTAGTAACATTTTATCTTTTTACGGCATGCCTGTTAATGAACAGTGTCCCCCCCCCCCCCCCCCCCCCCCCCATATTGGGACCTCAAAACCCACACAGCAAAAGTTCAAATGATATCTGCCTGGAGGTTTCCCCCTAAAAATGTCACTCGTTGACGGAATGTTGCAGTTTGAAAACATTCCAATAACCTTTAGAACAAAAGGCAAATGCATGATTACTTCAGAGATATCTTCTGTGCTGTAAAACATCAAAGGTTGTAGAGATGCCATATCGATTTGTTATCAAAATATTCTACTGCTCCCTGTCTTCAACTAAAGTGTGTATGGGTCTTCTGTGTGTGTGTATATGTGCACACATAAGTGCATGTGTGTACATACATGTCTGATGAAAATGGCTAGCTGACAAATGCTAGTTGACTGGAGTTTTCTGTACACAGAAAGCTGAGAGGACAGAAAGACGAGACATGCTGAGTTGCCATAAGATTTGCTCATCCTCTGAGCTTGACCGCTGACTCAGGAAAAACCTGGATCGTGGGTCAAGCCGAAGGAGAGTTGTGGGACAGCCATACCGAGGGGCGATTAAATTGTATTGATATGACATGTGGACTTTCCTGCAGCTTAGATGTTTGTGTTAGTGATGGCTAGATTAGCAATTTAACTGATGGATTCCTAGAAATGTGCTAACAGCTGGTCAGTGATGTTTTGATAGCTTTTTTGTATGTATAGAAAGTATAACCTTGCAGCTGACCATCAAGGAATACATTATCTAGAACTGTATTGCTGCTAGTTTTCGATATTATTAGTCTAGATAATGTATTATTTACAAAAATGTGACTATTTCTATATGAATGCTGTCACATCTGGGTAGGTTGAATAAGGGAGTGATGTTATGGGTTTCGTGCTGCCACGAGTAAACTCAGTGACATAGTCTACCCAAGTACGCCTGGGCTACCCTAAAGAAGTTGCTGGCAGAGATTGTCGAGCTGGGGCTTTGAGTGGGCTTGTTTCAAAGGGTGTTTGCTCAGGCCTGTACCTCTGAAGGCAGCCAGAGGTCCCATTTGTGGGTGGCAATTTTAAAGCACCCCTGAGCATGTTGTAGTGGGGTAGTTTAACACCGGAAGACTCTTGGCTCTGATCATGTTTTATATCTGACAATAAATGGTTGATTATTAGTTATTATGAGAGTTTCATGACGAGCCATTTAACACGCTCTTATTTCTTGATTATACCTCAAATGTGTGAATGTGTAAGATAGTTTGGATGCACGGGTAGTGTACTAAGCAGCTCCATGGAACAGGAGCACAGCTGTCAGATGGTTAACATGATGAATGAAAGAATGAATGAAGTTCAACTCCACCAGGCCACACAACAAGCAGTAAATGCACAGTGACACAAAGTGCCGTCATTCGGATGATAATCACCCAGATGCAAGACACAGAAACCCTGTTCAACCTTTAGACTATATTGGGACCCCAACAACAGTCGGAGAAGGGCTTCAAAATAAAGAATAATTGTCCCCCATATAGGGACGGCGACAGATATAGGGTAACATGTCATAATTAGTACATGATTTATTTTATCTGTGCCATCATCATTGTTTGCCGTAATCAATTCCATGCTTAATAATGTTTTATAAGTCACTTATAGCTTGATGGTGATGTACATGACCAAACTGTACAAGACTGTGACTGTTCACAACGGCTGACAGTAATGGTAAAGATAAAGTTGGGAGGATCAACTTCATTACAACGGGTTCAGTCGCGTTTGGCTCAGTCTCTTTCTGCAGAACAGCTTGCTGTATGCCGAGAGCGTCGCACAGAGCATGACCTCCGTAGCTCGGTTGGCGAAACAGGGATACCCCTTAAAAATTGCACTCATGAACTTAACAGCACCACCGTAAAATGAATCCGTGACCTTCAGAGCGTGAGGCAAATGGCTTGACCACATCGCCACGCAGACCCCGGGTGAAGTTTATCTTGGTTGGCCTTGCAGGTATACATTTGTTTCATTTTTTTGTTTCTTAACAAGGACGTTTATTTTATGTTTTCGTTTTAGGTGATGGCTCATGCTTTAATGTGAATGAACATTTTGAGACAAGAGTTGAGCTGACGGGATCAGACTGTGATCCAGTCTACAAAATCTGTACTGACAGAACAAATATCTACACATCATGTCGAGATGGCACAATTAGAAAATACAACCTTAATCATATTTAAAGATCACTCAGCCAACAAACTTTAAACATCCTGAGAATAACTGCATGCATTTGTCATTGTTAGTGTCAGATATAATTACATTCTTGTTATGATATTATTGAGTTTTTTCTTTGTTGTGAATTACACAGTTATTCAGTAAAACAAGTAAAGTTAAGATCCCTTTACACACCAGTGGTGCATCGAGCAGATGTGTCTAGACTCATATTTTTATAGACTTATCGACCCTGACATTGAGCAGGAAGTGGCCACAGAGGTGAACATTCAGCAATTAGCGGGCAGTGACAAGGATATCTGGCTGATACTCAATGCTCAGAAGAAAGGCAAGGGATGTATAATCACAGTGCTACTGGCACCATTTTTATTGGAACTCTGTGCTAGCTACTGAAGATAGGGATGGTGCACTAATGGGAATACCCCAAATGCTGTGATGTTGGTTCTTGAATCAATTCAGTTCAGCTCACCCTTGATAGGTAATATGGTCAGCATCATGCTGGCTATCATGGCTTCCCAGGACTTTTCCTGATACCCATTTAAGGCTGGATCAACTTGGGAGCCGAGGTCATGTTTGAAAAAATCCAGCTTCATGCAGATTTGAACCCTTGGATCTGCAGATGATTGTCTAGCCGTTACACCACGGTGGCTGCCGATCAGTTAGATGCTGTCGCCTAAACATGTTGGCTGCAATGAATCTCTAACATTCTGTCTGTTGTCCTGGTTCGACACTGTCATAGACTGCTGTTTGTATATCTCTTTTATTTTATCCTTCCACTTGTATCAATATTTACCTCTTCCTCACTTGCCTTCAACTTCTTTCTCCAGTGTGGTTTTTATTAATGGAAAGTAATAACTGTTATGTGAAGTCATTTGCATAAATTGTTATTAGTTCATTTCCAGAATTTTATAGGTATTGTCTGAGATATAAAGTCTTTTCTGCAGCCTTCGCCGGCTGTAAACTCACAAAATGCTATTGTTTTTCATCATTTTCTGGATTTAGTTCCTTGCCTCTCAGACAGATTGCATTCTGACTTTGAAGAAAGCCCCATTAATTACTCGCCTCCTACAACATTCTTGTTAGGGGAACAGTGGGTCAGTTCTCTATCCTCCAAAATTGAGCCTGGTAACCCACACAGGGAGGAAAGAAAATCAGCAAGGAAGATAACTGGCCACCCCACCTCATATTTCATGACCTATATAATGTGCGAGACTAGACACTTCACATCCCAACCGCATTATCTGTTATGCTACTAGCTTACATTTTCATTTGTATTGACATAAAAGGTGTTTAATAATGGACTTGTATTAACACCCCCACCCCCAATCAGTTGAGTAATAAACTTGTTGGATTTTCCTCAAAAAGTACTTTTAACAATTCACATAGGTAACTAATAAATTGTTAAACAACAAATTTATCTTACATTTTTTTCTCCAAAATATACAGATGTGTTATCGGGACTAATTTGTAAACAAAAACAGATTTGATTTGATTCAATTCAATAACTGACATTTGCATAAGTGCTACGTCCCCATCTTCAGCAGCCAGCGAAGAGTTCCGATACTAATGCTGCCAGTAGCATTCTGATTAAATGTCCGTTCTGCCTTTCCTCTGAGCCTTGAGCATCTGCCAGAACCTCTCATCACTCCCCCCTGTATCGGTCTCACCAGACTGTGGTAAAAACAAAAACAGAAGGAATCATTAAACAGAATGCATTCCCTAGGGCCTAAAACAAATATGTATCCGGTGACTCAAGCTGTGACCTCTATCACGGGCTAACAGGAAAATTGTAAGTCAATGTGGCTTTTAGGAAGCTATTGGATTAACAAGGAAACCCCTCTAAATGAGGCCTCCTAAACACTACTCAAGCACACTATTTTATCTAGAATTTCTAGATCGGCTCAGCCTAACAAATTTTGCCAGGATATGCTTTGGAAAGTAAAGCCAGCCATTGCGTGGTTGACCCTATCACCTGTTGACTGCTGATTGGTCTGTAAAAATATGGGTCTGGCACTATATGCTCAATTGTCAGTGGCGTGAAAAGGCTTTTTTTTTTTTTGTGGTTGTTGCTATTACTGAGGTGTAGGCAGAGGGTCTTTGAGCCCGATGATTTAGGGCTGCATGGTTAGTGCTGTCAGCATGGCCTGTGCAGGTTAGGATTTTATTTTTGCCTCTACCAGAAATGGGTCCTTTACTTTTAATTAACTTTAAAAGATAGCTGGGAAAAGTATAGTGAAATAGAAAAGATGAAGGGTACGGTTTCTGGAAAACAAAGCAGAGTTTGACACTCGCAAAGATGGATATACAACATTGAAGATGCATTGGCTAGGAAAACATCTAAGGCTAGAGTATTGGCTAGAGAGAGAGATTTTTAGATGAGCCATGATGAGAGAGAGAGATTTTTAGATGAGCCATGATGAGAGAGAGAGAGATTTTTAGATGAGCCATGATGAGAGAGAGAGATTTTTAGATGAGCCATGAGAGAGAGAGAGATTTTTAGATGAGCCATGATGAGAGAGAGAGATTTTTAGATGAGCCATGATGAGAGAGATATTTTTAGATGAGCCATGATGAGAGAGAGAGATTTTTAGATGAGCCATGATGAGAGAGATATTTTTAGATGAGCCATGAGAGAGAGAGATTTTTAGATGAGCCATGATGAGAGAGAGATTTTTAGATGAGCCATGATGAGAGAGAGATTTTTAGATGAGCCATGATGAGAGAGAGAGAGATTTTTAGATGAGCCATGATGAGAGAGAGAGAGAGATTTTTAGATGAGCCATGATGAGAGAGAGATTTTTAGATGAGCCATGATGAGAGAGAGAGATTTTTAGATGAGCCATGATGAGAGAGAGATATTTTTAGATGAGCCATGATGAGAGAGAGATTTTTAGATGAGCCATGATGAGAGGGACATTCTGTACAGATCCTACAGATTGATGATGATGAATATAAAAGAAGGCATGTTTTTTTTGTGTTTTTTTTTCAAATGAGCACGTTAACTCTTTTTTTTTTTTTTTTTTTTAAATATCCAGAAACCTTTGGCTCGGTACTATGGATATCGCAACCCTTCAGCCTTGATTCCATGATAGATACCGTAAATTTGGGAGAAATGTGGCTTTTCTGTCTACCCCAGGGTATGAACCTGAACCACAAGGAATTTGTTACCCAGTTGCGGCGAAGTCAGGTTAAACCAAATTTGCTAGCAAGCATAGCACTTAATGATAGATGTGGCAACACATGTTTTAAAAATATAAACACAAGAAATGTGTGAACTTTAATTTTTTTAAATCAACAATTGAAGATGTAACCTGTATTTTATTCCAAGTAAGCCCCTTGTGTATTGATACAGCAGGTGACACGATCTAACAAACACTGGAACGACCTCTGTAGTTCTTCTGTTATGGCCCATAAAGTCGATGTTATGGCCCTTTGGATGTCATCAATATTGTCAAAGAATCTTTCTTTCAATAGCAACTTTAATTTTGGGGATAGGAAATAGTCACAGGAAGACACATCAGGGGGGGGGGGGGGGTGGATAGGGTGGATGGTTGAGAACATGCACCTGTTTTTGGGCCAAAAATTCCTGTACATCTACCGCCCTTTGAGCCGGTGCATTGTCCTAAAGAAGAAACAAATTGCCAGGTGTTGAATACAAACCTGCAAGAAACTGTTTTCTTGCCCAAATCTTCCACTAAAATGTTACGAAAGTCTCTGTATTAACACCAAATTTATCTACCTGCATCATCACAGTCCAACAACGATCTTCTTGCATCCGTTCTCGGAACTGTGCAATGAGTTCCTAAATAAGAACAGAAATTGGGCATCCAGGTCTAGTTGCATTAGTAATCATTTCCACACCACTTTTGAATCGGGAATACAAGCTGAACATATTTGCACAAGAAAAATAATTATCCCCATAAACTTGTCGCATCAATTCAAATGTTGCAATGCAACTTTTTCTGAATTTTAAACAGAATTTAATGTTAGCTTTTTTGCTCCATGCTGATTACATAACAATGCACCTCTGACTAGGTTAACAAAATGGCGGCTATTTTGATGTCTGCTTATCAGGCGGCGATGAAAAGAACCCAGATCATAAACGAAGGTTGCCTCTTATGATTCCATGCTGTGATTCATAGATAGTATTTTTGTCTTAACCATAATAAAATCAGTCTCATTACTTAATTGTCGGATCTTGTATGATATAGCAACAAAAAAAAACCAAAAAAAGTTAATTTAAATATCTTAGGTCAATTTTCACACCAAAAAGAAGAATGGATAGATAAATCAACACATGATGTTCTTAAGCAAACCAGATACTGGAGAACTACACCAGGTTTGACACAAGAAGTATATATCTTTGTCTACCTTTGCAAATCTAATAAGAACTATTTGTGGCCATCATTATGATACCAGGTTCGAATTTAGACCCTCACTAACACTGATGAGCGCAAAATCATAACAGCAGAGATGATATGTCTTAGAAAAGCTACGGGAGTAACAAAAATAGAGTTAATATATAATAATAATAAAAAAAATTTAACTATGACTCCCCTCTGATGTCACTCTACATTTACCTTGCTGTGGTAGAGGAGCTTGTATGTTCCAATGACCTGCCGTCGGTTGCTTAGCTATTGGTAGAGCCTTCAACGCCAGGGGTCGATTATGGTGCAACAGCAAAATCAACAAACAGGGTGAGGAACTGACAGAAACAGAGTTCATCTTCTAGAACGATGGCAGACCCACCAGAATCCCTGACAAAGAAGGCTATACAGACATCGCCCTTTATTTCTCTCCTATCTCTCCCAGCATCCGTGCTTGATTTTGTCAAGAAAACGACACATACTAGGTTCCGGAAACCAGATGTCATTTTTAAGTACTGAGCACACCAAACTGATGTAACTGGGCGTCTACGAGACAAGGTAAACAGAACACCGGACAGTAAGGAAGATGTGTATCAACAAACCCCACGGTGAACACCTGATGTCGCCAAGGTGTGGGCGGAGATACGAAGTTTTACCAAAGAATGGAAGAATGCAGAAAATCGAGATTGTCTGAATGCTCATAAGCAAGCCATGAAAGATGAAAAGATTACCTCACTGAACGCTTTAAACAAACTGCAGGTGAGTTAAGCACAACCAAACGGGAGACGTTTTGAAATAATCCTATAATATGACCGAATTAAAGATGGACAGTGGGGTGATCTTAAGATCTGAAGAAGACAAAGGTGTAGCTGTCCTGCACAGATTTCTCCTGCAAACCGAAAAGACAGACAGAGACGATAGGAAGCAGGTGAAACAAAACAGTTTACGATAAGCACATCGCTGAAATTGATGGCAGAGCTGATAAGGTATACATCTATGTTGCAGACATCAGAGTTTTACTAAAGACCTGTTCCGACACAGCTTTTGGGGCCCGATGGCATAATATACAATGACTTAAAATACCTTGAGGAAACAAATAGAGTGGAATTATCTAGGGCATTTAACAAGAGCAGCATTGTCCCTGTTGACTGGCTGCACCACATCTACCTTAGACCCGTTCCTAAGCCTGGAAACGCTTACGAAAAAGCTATAGAATTATCACACTTCAGAACACCGTAGGACTCATAGAAAAAAATCGTGGCCAGAAAGTTGGCCTAAAAATTACAGTTAATTTTTTTCTTTCTGGGTAAAGCTGGGGCGACCATCCCTAACCCAGCGCGTCCACCGGTGGAGGATTGTGGAACGACCTCTACATATAGAGATTAGCTGTGAATTCCCACATAAGCAGCCACGGACCAGTTGGTAGTGGTCACAGATGGCGAGGCAGGATTTCAGGGTGGGATCCACATTGCGAGAGAAGCTATGGGGGACCGGTGGCGACCTTAAACGCAGAAACCTATTTGTGATCCAGACGGGACTCAATGTTTAGCATGACTGATGTCGAAAGCAGAAGAAGAAGAAGAAGGGTGGGATCTAAAATCCCTATAAAATACCTCATATGCTCGGAGACGTGCCTGCCAAGCGGGTCGGGGCTCTATAAACCATTTCCCCGGGTAGATGGAGCCCGTTAGCTTTGGAAAGCAGTCCATCTAGGAGACGGCAAACTCCGAATATAAACCCCTAAGTTCAAGGTGGGTCAATGGGCTGAGGAACTGGATGGCCACGGGTGAGCTGGTCTTGAATGTTGGACGTCTGGCGGGTGTGCAGGGCGGCACCATGCGTATGGACTCATACAGGACATCCCCTGCCCCTTCCCTAGCAGACAGGCAGGCAATACTAGGGTCATAATCACACTGAGCCGGGAATGCGGCGACTGGCCAGCAGGTGTCAGGGAAGTGGAAATTCAGCAATTAATTAAAAATAATCCTCGCTCAGAGGATTTGATTATTTACACAGACGGTTCAATGTCAAGAGGCAAAAGAAGTGCTTGGGGTTTCGTAGCAAAAGTTAACAGTCGGCGTTTGGTGCAGGCGAGCCTAACATATGATACCACAACATCCAGCTCAAGAATGGAGGTAGAGGCGGTCACTGCAGCTTTCCGCTGGTTAGAGAACGCGACACACACATCGCGATTGTAACTGACTCATAAAGCATGCCGAGGAAGGTCAGGACAGGCATGCTTCGCTGCAGAGGACACGGGTGAGTTATATTGTCTGGATTTGTTCACCGGGATACGCCGGTGTGTTGGGAAATGAACAGGGGGAAAGACTTGCTAGCTCTGCACAACTTGGTGGATACTGATGCAATTTAAGGCAGACGTGGTTAGTGTCTTGAGGGAGGGCGTGTACAGTTCGGAGGAGCAGATGGATCACCATAGTCTGGCGAGATTGATGAAGGGGGGGAGTGACGAGAGATTCTGGCAGATGCTCGAGGCTCAGAAGAAAGGCAATACGGATGTTAAATCAGAATGCAACTGGAACCGTTAGTATCGGAAATGTTCACTGGCTGCTGAAGATGAGGATGGAGCGCTTATGCGAATGCCTCGAAGTGCTGTGATGTTGGTTCTTGAATCAACCCAGCTCAACTCTGTTTTTTGTTTTATTTTGGCCCCTACACCAAGTGAGTACCGCCCGGGTATAGATACCTGGTGCAATGCTGCAGTATATGCTTACGACACGTATGATGGCTTCCAAGCAGGAATGGAAACTGCCGCGACCGCCCTTGAATTAGAAGACGCATACAACAGCCTTTCATACAGCATGCTCATCAGATTGATGATGGATGGCAAATAGAGACGAACGAATTGGGTCAACTTGATCGCAGAATCGCTCTGCGAAGAGTTTCGATGAGATGCGGCGTGTGGGCATCGAAACTTCAACGCGCCCTAATTGGCTTGCCTCAGGGTCACCCATGTTCCCTTTATCTTTAATGTGTACACATCAGGGTCTGGGCAGAACACTATCGTTTCGCAGACGATTTCCTTGCGTACCGACGATGGGTAGCAGAAAAAGAGGCCATACAACGTTTCAGACTCCATGAACATGCTTCAGAAAATTGTTACAGGCAATCTACGCCCCGAATGGGTAGAAAGTATTCAAAAGTCGCAATTAACCTTCATCATCTGGATCTACACACCTGAGCACGCAAGAGTAAATGGTAATAAAGGAGCTGACCAGCTGGCAAGTAATGCGTCAGTGCAGAGAAGCATGGATAGAGCTGATAGAGCATGTACAGAGCTGATATGATCAACGCTGTACGGACTAATTTGGGGGGGGGGGGGGGGGTCAATGACGAATCTCTGACGCTAACACGACTGAGTGACCGAGGAGAGGTTGATGAAGCACGCCTATATCGCCTTCGAGGTGAATACAGAAGATACTATGAACAGCTCCTCACAGGAACTGTCAGTAGAGGTACCTTAGAGTGGCTGCTGCATAGGATGCCAGAGCACATATGTGGATGCCTAATGTGCAAAGACATCGATTGTGATAACATAACATAGTAATCACTACATGTAGTACATGGGCTAGATTTTGCAGTTATCGAAGTAATCGCCCTTAGATAAACCTCTTTCCGGTTTAAAAAGTGCATAAACACGGTCTAACAGGAAACCGTCTAACGACTGCAAGAAAGCAAGCCATCATCATGCCGAAAGACGTCCCTGGGTTTTTAGCCGAACAGCAGCGCAAAAGTTCTGGAGATGTCGCCACTGAGTGGGCGCTGCTCGAAGAACTGTACAACAAAAAGTACGATTTGTATTTCTGTGCTTGTAAAAAATTTATTAACCGACAATTCTTATAAACTATAAACCATTTGTGACTCGTCCACTGACAAGCCCGTCGTTTGTATGAAAATGATTCATCAAATTTGAATTTTTGTTATTTTCAAAGTAATAAAAAAAAAATTATTACACATGAATTACCTGAAACAAGTCGTATGGCAAAATTAAATATTTGGCAAAATATATAAGCATTACTGTATGTGTATGCGACAGCACTCACATAATGTCGCTAAAAAACAAATTTTAATAATTAATACTAATAAAATAATAAATACAACCACAACACTCACATCTGTTTAAAATTTTAGTCTTTACCCCTTGGAAACGAAGCCTTCCTTTTTTTTTTTTTAAAGAATTTCAGTGCAAAGAAGATGGAACCTTGAAGAAAGATTTCTGTTAATGTGCACAAAAACAATGATACAAAATAAATAGGCTCTCCTTTAAATAACGATCGCTAGCTGGAAAGCCGACGGTCGCTTAGTGGGAGTTCACTCCCTTGGTTGCAGTGCAAATACGGACCGTAAAGCGGGAACAAAACAAATGACATACTTACCTATCATCATACGGTTGCGTAGGGTTAGGGTAGAGTTAGATGTGAATATTGTGACGCAGGAGTTCCACATAATGGCCGACAATCTGATGCTTGTGGGAGTGGCGCCACTGGAGTTCTCCTAAATATGACGGCAATAGTGCACGGCTGGTGCCCAATTGATGGCGAATTGTCCGTGTGAGTAGCATCCACAGTCCTTCAATTGTTTGCGTGTGTATGTCACTGTGCGCGATTAGTTGGAACTCCTGCCTCAAAATTGTCACATCTAACCCTAACCCTACCCCTAACCCTACCCCTACCCCTAACCACGCAAATTTATTGGTCGTTAAGGCATACAGATCTACAGGAGTCACATCCGTGGCAACTAATAGCACCATTATATAAGGATATATTTACTTAAACAAAAAAACCCAGATGTCCCTGAGGAGTCAAATAAACACCCAGATCTGGGGTAAACACCCAATCATTGGCAGCCCTGATGTCGACCTCACTGTCTGTTTTGATTCGTGACTTGTCCGCTCCGTATTTGCAATGCAGCCAAGGGAGTGAACTCCCACTGAGCGACCGTTGGCTTTCCAGCTAGCGATCGGTAATTAAAGGAGAGCCAATAAATAATTTAATTAACATATGATGTTGTTTTCTTTTCGATAGTGAAAGAACTGAACAGTGAAAACATTTTGTTAATATTAATATAAGCTACTAAAAATTACAGTGACCATTATTCGACCCCTGCCTTCTTACTTCTTCTTTCACTCAAGACTTCACTGAATCATGATATCATCTATTTTTAATTTTAAATCATTTATAACCTATTAACTAGCAGTAACACTAATAAATAATATAGTAAATATTTACTTACAGGAGTGTTAGCTTTAGAAGAAAATTTGATCAAAGAAGACACAAACAATAGATTGCACAATATATGCCTGGCATATTTCGCTATCTCGTCAGGTGCATACTACAGTAACAATTACATAAATGAAGAAAATGACAAAAGGTATCTGAATACTGCAAATGGAGGAAAGTCCAGAATTAAAGCAGGCTATACTCTAGTGTTGTTATGGTAACAACAGTAAATGCATTGAAGAATGGCTGTAATCAGCAGTTTTTCTTTTACTTTAGATAGACACATTCAGTTAAACATTGCAGTATATTTGATTATTTAAAGGTGGTAGTTAGTTAGTTAGCTAGCTAGCTAGCTAGTTAGTCAAGTTTAAAGGTGGTAAATTTTCTGTACTGATACTGAAGTAAAAATGGTTGAAGGCCACCTGGCTCTCAGACAGTAATAATTATCTTATTTAAATGTTGTTTTCTTTTCTAGACACTTGGCATGTGGTTTTACTCCTTTTCCTGCTATGTTTTGGTTGCTGTGAACTATCAGCATAGGTGCATGCCAAGCAGAGCAGCGTTGCTTATCTGCAACAGCATGGCATTTCCTACTTCATATTCTATGTAGGGCTGTACCGAATAGTGATTTTCACTATTCGGCCCAAAACGAATAGTGGGACCAACTATTCGGCCGAATACGAATAGTGCATCATCATCATCAGGTGGCTTGCCGACTGACGTGGGCGATTGTGCCTCGCCACAATCTGCGATCTCCTGCAGCAAGTATTAGTTCGTGTGCTGACACACCTCCATGCCATGCAACAAGACTGTCAAGAATCTTCTCTCGTTGTCTTCCTCCATCCCTCTTTCCACAGATCTTTCCAGTGGTCACCACATGTTCCATTTTTCCTCTTCTCATAACATGGCCGAAACATCAGAACTGTCTCCTTCTGATGTCTGGGATTAGTTGTCTTCGGGCTCCTGCCTCTTTCAAAACCTCTTTGTTGCTTTTTTTTTTTTTGGGCTGTCCAATGTATTTTCAACATTGTTCTGTAAAACCACATCTCTGAGGCCTCAAGAAATTATTTGGCCTGCCTACCGATTGCCCAGGACTCACAACCATATGTTAAAACTGGATGTATGTATCAAGCGAGAATTCTTTTTTCTAACCTTCAATGACAAAGATATACTGCATAAGATAGATGTTCTTCATTTTTTAAAATGCAGTTTTTGCCTCTCTTATTCTGTTTCTTGTTTCAGTTGTGCATCTTCCATCTGTACTTGTCCCAAAACAACACCATAGACTTTTATTATACATTTAAGAATAATTCTTTTCTTTGATACCACCATTACTTCTGTCTTCCCACTATTCAAACTGAGGCCCATTCTTCCACTTTCAAATAGTGTATAGTGTATAAAATTGATGTAAAAAAAAAAAACCACATTCATAATGTCAAATGTACGCTGAAATTTTACTTCACAAAATGTAGTACAGAATAATAAACATTTTATGTTTTGCATCCTTCAGTCAGTCAGTCTGTGGTAACTAATACCTAGGAATGAAAGTATTCTTAGTTTTATAACAAGTAACTAAACTTGTAAATTGTCACTGACAGCTAAGTTAATGCATGAAAGCAGCATAAGCTTTCAACAAAACCAATCGTTTCGTCTTGTCAGCATTAAGGCAGCTTCTTGTCTCACTGAAGGTATTTCCAGCTATACTAAACAGACGTTCACAAGGTACGCTCGTAGGTGGTGCACAAAGATAACGCTTGACAGTATGAACCAAGGTGGGAAATCTTAACATGTTTATTTTCCACTAGTCCAGTGGGTCAGTGTCTTTTGGGATACACGGCTCTGACAGGTAGTTATTCACTTCTGTTTCAATGGTAACTCGAATGTCGCCATTCGGTACCTTCTGTACCTATTGTGTTAATGAGAGAGTTATTTCAGTCCATCACAGTGTATGCAGAAACGGGTGTGAGGTAACCACTATTCGTATTCGGCCCGACCGCAACTATTCAGCCGAATACCGAATAGTTATTAGGTCCACTATTCGGCTCCGAAGCGAATATTTGATACAGCCCTAATTCTATGTTCCAGACTGAACAGCAGAGATGCTTCTGCTGATCATAAGCATACACATTCTGCTTGGCACAGCTGTAGTCTCCAACCTCTGGTGTGAGTACAAGGGAGTTGACAATATTCCCACACTGATGCATATCACAGTCAACCACTCACAGAGTTGCATATGCGCAGTGCATTGAGTGGCTGTGGAGAGCAGCCAAGGAGACCAACAAGAGGCAGGATGAGGTGCACATGCATGTCCTAGAATCTTACCTGTCCGGTTTTATGTGGCCTAGACACACTAAATGTGCTGGCCTCAACACATTCGCAACCATTCTTGCTGACATTGCTCTGTTCTGGCCGCCACAACAATAATAGTTTGCTGGTCAGTGCCGGCAGTGCAGTCAGAGTTGCTGTATTCACGACGACATCTCCATATCTACTAACTATATAAAACTGTATGAATGTCAACTTGTTAATAACCCAGCAGTTTACATACATGGAGATACATGTCGGTCGGTCCGTCCTTATCCCAAGATGGCCCTTTTTTCCAATTCTTGTCACCCTTTTTGATTGCACATAGCACTCCTCCACACAACAGCTTTAAAAAAACATTGCAGCACAGTTGTTCACACAATAACAGTTGTGCTATGCAGCAGTTTGTTGAAAACATTAACATGCACATCAGTTCCTCCACCTGGTGCACACACACACCCTTTACACTTTTCTGCACATTGAATGAAGTCATGTGATAACACCCCTAGAATAGTGTACTGGGGCTTATATGGTTCCCTGTTTTGGGGTGACATAAATTTATTGTACCAGAATATCTTATTTATAATTGTTGTCATCATAAATTGATGTATGTTGTGAAATGTTTACTTGTGGTTGATTCCATACTTTGTCAAAAATTGCAGACTTTGGCATCAGCTCACACTGAGACTACTGAATTTTGTTAAGAATCCTATTTTCGCTAAAGGAGATGGACTTCTCAGGGTAAGTAACTGTTATGGATTGTTGTTTGACCCATAATAACTGTACCTAATGTTTGCCAAGTTTCTGTTGTTAGACCGCACTAAAATGGTTTGTCAAGGGTTATTCCCTTCACATATATGATGGTTTGTCAAGGGTTATTCCGTTCACATATATGATGGTTTGTCAAGGGTTATTCCCTTCACATATATGATGGTTTGTCAAGGGTTATTCCCTTCACATATATGAATGTCTTAAATGCTCAGATCTCCTCCTACATATCATTTAAAGAGGCTCACAACATTGCTTGGATTCTGCAGCTGATGCAAAAATCTGAATGCCTATATACAAGCCAGCAGACAAGTTATAAGGAAGGAGAGACCGGCAAAGAAAAAAAGATGCTACGCTGCTTGACAATGTGACATTGATAAACATCTGTACTCTCATTTTCCTGTCTCTGCTTTTCTTTTCTGGTTTGTTGTGAGTGACCATATCTGGCACTTGTAGCATAGGGTACAAATGAATGTGCTTTGTATGAATTGTTTATTTGTGTTGATTAGGATTATTTTTTGCTGTAAACGGCAATCTAGCTGCCACAATATTTGGTTTGCTTTACTGCATCAGATGCTAATTTCTTCATCCAAGTTACTTTCTTCAGTGAATATTCTTCTCAGATATATCTTCTTCTTTGCTTTCAGGCTTCTGGCTGTTCAGCTACCTCTGGACTTTAGACTTGTTCCAGAACTTGAGTTTTGCGTGCACATCTATTTTACAGATCTGAATTATTTGCATACTGTTGGCTCCTTGCCCCTCAGGCAGATGCAGTCCGACTCTGAATTTAGCCTTCAATTATGCTTGTTGGGGAGGCAGTGGGTCTATTCTTGCTTTCCCCACAATGGGAATGGGGATTAGATATCAAAATTAGTGCATTGCTGGTGTGTATTTTATACTGTCATGTATGTGAGGATGTTTATAATTTGAATTACGCCACTGAGTTTCTTTTAGCATCAACATACACAACTAATTTTGCTGTGTTTTATTTTTCAGCTGTACGAAAACTTCTTGTCTGATTTTGAACACAGGTGAGTTTGATCAAAGCAGTTAGAATTAGCCAGTCCATTTCTGGTGTGGGGGGTGTGGTAGGATACTTTTATTAGTGCGGAGGAAAAGTTTGATTGTTTGTTACATTCTTAGTTTAAATGTGTGTTTTTTTTTTCAGTCACTGCATTGTGACTGAACACAGAAATCTTTTTTACATTTTAATTTTGTGGACACAGAAAATGGATCTTCATAATGGCTTGGCAGGTCCTTTGTAGAACATCACTCTACTCATGGCAAGCAGGAAATTTACTTGACAAGTGCACGCATGTGAATGCTCCAGGTGCTGTGACGTCAATTCTAGACTCTTCTTCTTCTTCACTTCCTCTTTTACCGCTGTGGGTGTCGAGGGAGATATAAGGTTCTGTTTCTAGCTCTTCTGGCCGCCTCGACCATAGGCACATCGTGCTGTTGTAGAGTTTCTCTGATGTTATCCTTCCATATTGTTCTTGGTCTACCTCGTGCTCTACGTCCTTCTTCTCTTTCCATGTATGCTTTGTATGGTATGGTGTCACAAGGCATTCTCTCTAAGTGGGCAAACCATTTCACTTGCTGTCTTTGTATGTAATTTAGAATTTGTTCTGTGCCGACTTTTTCTCTTATGATCTCATTTCTGATCTTATCTCTTATGGTCACTCCTACAGCCCTTCTTAGACATCTCATTTCCATGGTTACTAATTTTCTTGTATGGTTTGTTGTGAGTGACCATGTCTGGCACTGGTAGCACAGAGTTGGAATAAATATGCTTCGAATAAGATGTCTCTTTGTGCTTAATGGGATTTGTCTTAAGCTGTAAGAGAGGGGCTAGCTGTCCCAATACTTGGTTTGCTTTACTGCATCTAATGTTAATTTCTTTATCCAATTTCCCTTCTTCGGTAAATGTGTGATAATGTATGGCTAATATGTAGTTTGATATGTCTGGATGCACCAGGAAACCCACTCCATTCTTTGATGTTCCTCCTCCTGCATGTGTTAGTAAGTAGCCTCTGTGTATTTTCTTGTTACTATTTCCCTTGCGTCTTATGTCAGCTAGCCCCATTAACTTGATTTTCCTTTTTTCCATCATTTCAATAATTTCTTCTGTTTTGTTTCCCAGGCCAGCGGTGTTAAGTGTTGCAATCTTGTATTTCGCTTTTCTGTCTTGTAGTCCCTTAACATAGCCATGGTCAGATACCATTTGATCAGTCCGTTTATATCTCATTGTTTTTTCTGTAGCGGTAATAAATCCATTGCTGGCTTGCTTGGCCTGTCGCAACTTCACCAGAGCCCCGTCGGCCAGGGCCTTTTGGGGTGACCCAGGGTGGCTTTCATGGCTACCGTAGCGGTATTCTAGACTCAACTCAACTAAATTGACAAGTTCCTGCCCTGTAAACTTTCACACCAGTGTGTCCTTGATATGCGATGTCCACCTTCAAGCTGGCCGACCCTAACTCTTCGTCTAGAAACAATGACTTTCATTAATGTTCTTTCCCCTTGTCTGGGTTCCAGGGCCCATTATGGGGGGAACAAGAAAAGACCCACTGCCCCCAACAAGTGTGTAGTAAAAGTTGGCATATTAATCATTTTTTCTTCAAAGTCGAGTGCATCTTCTTCAGAGAAGAGGAACCAACAGTCTGCATAATAAGCCAGATTTGTAAAATGGATGTACATGTTAAACTCGAGTTTTGGAACAGACTAAAGCCCGTAAATAAAGTATTTTTTTTTTTCAAAATAAGAAACATCTCGCTCTTTGCTCTATCTCTTGATTAACAGTTCTAGCAGCCCTAACCACATAAGATTAGCTGCTATTCTAATCTAAATGCTATTTGAGAAAGAACTGTTGTTACATAAAAATATCATCTCTGTTTGATTCTTTAAAAAAAAAAATGTGATTTCATTAATCATTGTCTTTCAGAATCAACCCACTGTCACTGGCTGAGCTTTGTGTCATCATAGTTCGGCAGATTTCTGGTAAGTTTAATTATATTTTTGGTGAGTTGATATTTCTAAAATGTTTAAATTTTTGAGTGGAGAGAATTTTTTTGGGGGTATTTTTAGTTCATTTATAGTGACTTAGTTCAATTTCTGATAAGTTTAAAGAAAATACTGCTACTAAGGTTGGTTACTGAGGTTGGTCAAGAAGAGAACCGGCCAGCCCACTAAAATCTCATGGCCGCTAATATATGCCCTGACATTTCACTCCTCAGTTGGGGTAAATATGGAACTGCCTTTACTTTATCATTGGGGCTATTCAAAACTAAAACACTTGAAGCATTTGAAAGTATAGGCTGAGTTTCATTTATTTTCAAAAGCTTAACTTAAATAAGACTTAGTAAGTGAACATCATGGGATAAAAAGTGATTACATTAGGGACCCCTTTTTCGTGCGGCTTTATGGCTTACAGGCTAGCGAATGCGTATATCAATTTCATTATATTTGCTTACTAGGATTTATTTCCTATGGCGGACGATTTGAAAAAACTGATTTTCGTTCAGTAGTGTGTGATTCGGGCTTTGCAAGATATTCTGGTCTCATCTGATAATGTTCTGACCACTGAGGTGCTACACTGTAGCCAGCCTTCATTGTGGAGATGGCACAAAATTTTTGTTTTATTGCATATGGCGTATGATGATGACCTGGTAATTTTAGACCAGTCGTGCTCAATGGCTGAAATGGCCATTATGGTGCTACCTTTACTTGCAGGTAAATTATTTGATACCCAGTTGAGACCTAATTGATCTGCTGGCTCATCACCATCCTTTGATGTCATTTGTGTCACATCACGCTTAATCTGGTCTTCGATTCCATTCTATCCTGTGGAGTCTTTATCTGCTCTTTCGGATCACTGCAATCACTTTGTCTTGTGCAGTTGTTTCAGCCTCTAAGAAAGGAATAGTAACACTGATGTACAGTGTGGGTCACAAGAGGCATCTTAAAGAGGTTGGGCATGAGACTGGTTGCCCTATCCCATAAACAGTTTTAGCTGCCAGTTCCCATGAAAGCAAATTCCTCTAGGCCATAAACAATGTTTAGTAATGTCAATACAATGTCAGCATATTTGTTTTCATTCTTCATATTTATTTCTTTAAATTTTTTGCTTGACTCAATTGTTTAGATCCCAAACAGGCTGTAGAGTTTCTTGAGAAGATCAGAGACAAGGTGAAGTCCTGCGATGAAGCCAAGGTGTTGATCATGACCTCCATTGGCATCATTCACCTGCGCAACAAGGAGTTTCCTCCTGTCAAGGTAGAAATTTTACATTTGAAATTTCAGACAATCAAAGTAATGTCCACGCTTGTAACTTTGAACAAAGAAGACACAAACTTACAGTCTGCACAATTTATTGCCTAGCATATTTCACTGTAGCTTGTCAGTTGCTTACTACAAAAACAGTTAAATAAGACAAAGCAGATATATGAATCCTTTCCACTGAAATAAAAAATCTGCCACATTCAAATGTAGCTGTCTTTGTTTTGCCAGTATAAACTAAAATTCACAGTCATGTCTTTTTTGTTTGCACAATTCTGGAGGTGGTCTACGATTGGTCCCTGTGGAAATAATTTAGAATGCAACATCATTATTAACAGTGAATGAGATTTCAAAAGGGGATGCTTAACTTTTTGAGTCCCATGGGGTTTAGCATCAGAGGTCCTGTTTGATTCATATCTAAGAGATGATAAGCCTTCAGGATGCAGTTCTAGTGGGGAAGGGGGGACTGAAATTAAATTTCTTTTAAAACCAGAAACTCCCCCCCCCCCCCTTCCCCATTTTTTGTGGGTGGTAAGATTATGTAACATTATGTAGACACTTAATATTGTTTGTTTTATACACATTATCATTGAACTTGTTTCAGGCATTGACAGAGGAATGCCAAGGAATTCTGGACAACATAGATGGTGTGACCACCGTCCATGGTCGCTTTTATGAGCTGACCAGTAACTACCACAAGTTGATGGGCAATCATGCACAGTACTATCAGGAGGCTCTGAGATTCCTGGGTTGCACAGAGTTGAAGGTAAGAGGTACATGTTTTATGTACAGGTATCATTGTGACAGTTTACATAGATTTGATCCAATCTAGCTACAGAAAGATTCTCAGAATACTTTGGACCAAGTTCACATAACATTGTGGTCAGTGCACTTCATCTTTAGGCTCAAAAAGCCTGAATTCAGAGCCTTTTGAATGTTGAAACGATACCATGAAAAGATGTCAAAGCAGACAAAAAGTAGAACCCATAAAGATTAGGTTTTTACAGGAAGCACGTGACTCCATGGTTGACCAGCCTCTTGAATATATTGCCTGAATATTACTCCATATCTAACATGGCTGGTAAACTCCACAAATATTACCTGGGGTCCATAAGGACTATTATTGCAAAATGGAGCATAGACTAACCAACTCATACCAAGTTGCAATTGTTTTTGCTATCACATGAAGTTCACCCCATGTCCTGTTGAATTTTTTTTTTTTTTTTTAACCTTACTCTGTTGTTCTCTTACATGTGCTTTTTGGTCTGCCTTTATTGCTTTGAACCTGTAGGTTCCTGTTCAAGGAACTTCTTGTAAATTGTAAATGGTTTTTTGAACGATGCCATCATTTTTTCCTCACCTTTTGATTTACTGGAATTTTGTCTAGTTCTCTCACAAAATTCTGTTTTGAAGATTCTGTCCTATCAGCTGATTCCTTCTATTTTAAAGTAACACCTCTTATTTTCCTGCTCTTTGCCTGCCCCCCCCCCCCCCTCCCCCATAGTGAAGCTTAGCCAGTGATTAATGAAGAATATAGGAACCTTTGAGCTAAAATGCTATAGAAGGATTCTCAGAATACCATGGACCAAGTAGACAAGAAATACTGAAAGATCTGAATATCAAGGAAGATTGGCTAGTAAACCGTATCTTGTCTTAGAAACTGAAATATGTTGGCCATATTAAGTGCCACGGTGGATTGGAAAGAATAGCAGACGGCATGCTACCAGGAAAGAGGAGCAGGAGCTGACCAGCACAAGGCTGGGCACAGGATATAAGAAAGGTAGAAGGAAAAAGGAATACACAAACTGCCCCCAACCAGCAGTGTTGTAAAAGGTAGCTAATTAAGAATTTGCTGAGATCTGACATGTTGAGCTGAAAGGTGCGTTTCACACCTTAGCTGTGCGCCACAGCACAGTATGCCACCACACACACATACACACTTACCTTTTTACAGTCAGTCCTTTATATTCTCTTTAATTCTGTATTCGTCAGACATTCTTTCTTTATTCTCTTAATTGTTGAGAAAAACTAACAACTTTTGTGGCAGGTGACCAGTAAGCCTTGTTTTAAGACCTCAACTGCTGAACGTTAATGTACCATTTAGACTGCTGTATAATTTTCATTATTCACTTAAACTGTGCTTTTCATAGGATATGCCTCTGACGGAACAGGCAGAGAGGGCATTCAACATTGGGCTTGCAGCAGTCATTGGTGAGGGAGTCTACAACTTTGGTGAACTCCTGGCACATGATATTTTGGCATCCCTGAAGGGCTCAGATAAAGAGTGGTTGGTGGATCTCCTCTATGCATTCAACAGTGGAGACATTGATAAGTTCCATGCATTGAAAGACAAGTGGTCTGCACAGGTATGATATTTGGAGATCTTATTTATCCAAGTACTGTTAACTGCTCCAACTTTCAATTTCCTGAAGATGTTTGATGCTTCAGAGTATTGTCTTTATAAACATTGAAAAATATGTGATGGCAGATTCTTGCTTCTAGTATCAATCATGTGCTATCTTTACAATGAATTTTCAACACCGTATGTCTCAGTATGGTTGTACAAACTCTGACTGCTGTTTTAAATCTCTTGATGTTATCCTCCCACTAGAAATGTAATATCCAGAAGTAAGGAGAAAGGGTCTACAGGAGATATACTGAGCCTAATGAAAAACTTCAAAAAAAAAAAAACAAAGAAAGGAATGTTTCTTCAGTGATAGTGTCCACATTTTTTTTTGTAGGCTGTGACAGTTCTATTACATTAATGAATTAGCGTTGCTGTAAATATGTCTTCTCTTGTATGTGATTCATGTGTTGTTTTTTTAAAGACTAATCGGCATTTAACTGTTGATGTATCATTATGTATCGCTGGCTGCCTTTGACATGTTAGAATATTTTAATTTCCTATAAGGTCAGAGCAGTGTAGTGTATATGAAATAAAATATCCTTTTAATTAAAATTGGTTAGATGCACAAGCATAAGACAATCCCAATGAGCACAAAGAGACATCTTATTCGAAGCATATTTATTCCAACTCTGTGCTACCAGTGCCAGACATGGTCACTCACAACAAACCATAAAAGAAAATTAGTAACCACGGAAATGAGATGTCTGAGAAGGGCTGTGGGAGTGACCATAAGTGATAAGATCAGGAATGAGATCATAAGAGAACAAGTCGGCACAGAACCAATTCTGGATTACATACAAAGACAGCAAGTGAAATGGTTTGCCCACTTAGAGAGAATGCCTTGTGACACCATACCATACAAAGCATACATGGAAAGAGAAGAAGGACGTAGAGCACGGGGTAGACCAAGAACAAGATGGAAGGATAACATCAGAGAAACTCTACAACAGCACGATGTTCCTATGGTCGAGGCAGCCAGAAGAGCTAGAAACAGAACCTTATATCTTCCTCGACACCCACAGCGGTAAAAGAGGAAGAAGAAGAAGAAGATGCACAAAAGTTAAAATATATTGTGATATGCTTAACTAAGTGTAGCTAAATATTTGTTCCAGCCTGATCTGAAAGCACACGAGACAGCTATGAGAAATAAGATTAACCTGCTCTGTATTATGGAGGTAAGTGTTTGTTTGTTGTTTAAAGATACAATATCAGGTTAAGTTTGATTATCAAATCAGAAGCTGATTTGATTTAAAAAATCAACATCATGGTGAACTGGGCATACTCCACCTCTTGCAGCTGATGCCAGTTGAGTGCAGAGAGGAATCATTCCAGTTGCATGCTGGTTGTAAACATGTCATACTAGTCCTGTCATGCATTTTTCCTGTGGCAGTTTAGGGTTGTGAGTCTTGGAATCTCACTCAGTCACTGAGGAAAAGGATTGGAGCTTTTGAATTGAAATGTTATTGAAAGATTCTTAAAATACCATGGATCTAGAAAAGAAAAAACATCGGCAGTCTAAACTAGTTGAACATCAAGGAGAACTGGCTCATAAACAGCATCCTGTCCCGAAAGTTGCAATGAAGTATTTTGGCCACATCAAGGGTCATGGTGGCTTGGAAAAGACTGATGGAGTGTGCAGTTTGTGGAAGGCAAGGCAGGGGTCAATCACCGCAGAAATGGATACAGGTCATTGAAGAAGTATTGGCATTGAAAGCACATGGGGTCGGAGAGCTGGCTAAGGAAAGGGATACTTTCGGGCGTGCCGTGGCGAGAGTGACGTTCTGTAAAGGACTTGCTGACTGATTGATGAGTCCTGTCACATATCCCTTCTTTTGGTCAGCATCTTTCCAGATGACATTGTCCACTGTGCTATAGCCAAACTTGGGAAACTCAGCCCTTGACCATTCTCTCAGTAGCACAAAGCTTGTACATTATTGTAGAGACCCATGTGTTGCCAATGCTGAATCTCACTCTTTGCCTGCTTTGTGTTAACCCCAGAGGAAAGGTAACACCAGTATGTTTAAACAAGGTATGCTACAAGAGCTTTCAGATCAGAAGAGCAGTGATTCGTCTGTCTGCCTATCAGATGTTCCCTCCTAGACCAACTGCAAGATAAGGCTTATGGGCCTGGTTTGCCCTGCCATAATATAAAGTTTTCAAGTTGCATTTCTTTTTTCTAGGATGAGGCTGGTATCCTCCCCAGTGCCGCTGTTCTCAACATATCTTTCCTTATTTCAACACCTAATGTTGATTGAGCTTAAAGTTAGAAAAGGAAGTGAGATTATAACATGATAAGCTTAATGAACCATGTTAGAGATATGGCTTGATGCCTGCCCTCCTCCTAATGGTCTTTGATTACATATTGAGGCAGATTGTTAAAACCGGGAAAGGTTCTCTTTGTGATGTTGACTGTATCATCCCTCAACTGAGGACTTTTCTATTAAAAATGTGAAGATGGTACTAAATACCCGATAAACCAGTTGCATTTCTTCTTTCTGTTATAAGTCTGATATCCTCCCCAGTACCGCTCTTACCAACATATCTTTCCTTATTTCAACAACTAATGTTGATTGAGCTTGAAATTATAAAAAGAAGTGAGATTATAACAGTATGATTAACCATGGTAGAGATATGGCTTGATGCCTGCCCTACATCCTAATGGTCTTTGATTACATACTGAGGCAGATTGTTAAAACCGGGAAAGGTTCTCTTTGTGATGTTGACTGTATCATCCCTCAACTGAGGACTTTTCTATTTTAAAAAATGTGAAGATGGTACTAAATACCCGATAGACCAGCTGCATGGAAAAGGTCCTTGGCTGGTTTTAAAAAAAAAGAAACTTTTCTTCTTCGTGTTCACCAGCTGTAAACTCTGGCAGAAAGTTCTGGTTGTTCATCCACTTCTGGACTGCAGTCGTACTCCAGAACCTTAGTGTTGCATGTGCATCCGTTTTACAGATCTGACTCTTTTGTATGCAGACTGCTGGTTCCTTGCTTCTCAGGCAGATGCAATCTGACTTTGAAGGAAGCTCCCAATTAGTAGACTTTATGACATGGTTTTGGGTAGGCAGTGGGTCTATTCTTGTTTTCCCCACAATAGGGACACGGAACCCACTCTGGAAGACAGCATTTCATCAGCAGGGGACTGCAACTGTCTAGAAAGCAAACTCAATAAAAGCTGCCCCCAGAAACGGAATATGTGGGTTTTGTGTTATTTACTGACTGACCGAACACAAGTAAACAGTTCAGTCAAAGTCTTGCCCCTTGGTAAAAAACATGACAGCTTGCCATTAATGTTTGATAAATGTTCTCAGAGAAAGATATTGTAGAGTGATGGTGACGCCATTAATAATGACAAAATGATTAAAAAATAACTATCACACCTAGTGCATTGCATGGATTCAGTATATCATGTTGAATTTTTGTTTTCCCATGAAAGTATGGGGATTTTGTTCTGGCTACAAAATGTAAAGCTTGGTTTTTTTTGTTTTTCAGATGACTTTCCAGCGCCCAGCTACAGACAGACAACTAACCTTTGACAACATTGCACAGACAGCTAAAATTAACAAGAACGATGTAAGGGTTTTAAAATATTAGTTCATTTTCTGTAATGTCTTCTTCATTTTATTCTCCCTTCCACTGGTTATTAGATGAGAAAGATACAGAACATAAAGTGGCAAGTCATGGTCCTGGACACTGGTACTGATGAGGGCTGGTATTCCCAGTATCAGTACCATCCTGATGCAGTCACAGATTTGATGGGCTGGCCATTTTGTTCGAATGCCTGACCATTGGCTCCCAAAAATAATCTTCTAAGGTTAGATACATGAAGATCGATGCTCTCATGGTGGCCAGAAAAAATGCTTCAAGGACACACTAACAGCATTATTGAAGCCTTCAGTATAAACCCTGACACCCAGAAGGCTGCGGCACAAGAGTATGTACACACAGTTGTCTGCACAAGATTAGATTTTATTGTGCACGTATATCTGAAATGGTGCAACAACCTGCGAGGCATCTAGAACAAGGGCTTTTGAACAGCAAAGACAGGCCAGAAAGAACTAACAAACAGGCCTTTTGTCTACAGACACTGTGCCCTGCATTCATTGACCTAGACTCTTCCGGGCATGTAGAGAACTTATGTCACCTCTAGACTCACAAACATTCAACTGAAGTTTCATGACGGGTGAAAGAAGTGATCCTCATTACTTGTGATGAATGAACAAAAGATGAGAAGGCCACAGGTCTCTATACTGGCTGTGGTGGGGACGCATTTCATCCGACACATACAGCTTGGTTTCCACCAGAATGCCTACTGGCCAGGCCTCAGATCTGACTGCTGTATTTGTATGTCTGCAGCCAGGTTCTGAGACCTTAATGTTGAGATATGCTTATTTTGTATTTCAGTGATGATTTATCATTTGTAGATTCATGAGTAAAATGTGTTTAAAGGTGAGACAATTGGCTTATGGCGAAGGGTGGGATGGCTTTCCAACTGCTACGGGTTTTGCACAAGGCATGAAACTAGTTTCTTAAAAGATCTGCACTCATTAATTGAATCACAGAATTCAAAACCAAATCCATGATTTGTTATAGTGCGAGGCAAACAACTAGCTCACTCTCCAACAGAGGCATTTTATTTGGAGTGTCATTCTCTTGCATCCTGTCATTCTGAACTTTTAACAAGGACTTCTGTTTTCAAAATGGCGGTTAGCAGCAGTGTTTATTTTCGCTGATTGTCAATTCTCTCGGTTTATTCTGTTTCCTAATCATTTTGTGTGCATTTCCAATGCAGGATACTGTGTGTTTTTCGTGGGAGCAGCATGTATTGTAGTTGGGTTATATCGGAGCGGGATAATGACTGATAGTTTTGGCAGCCTCGATCTCGCTGCGTTTGCAATGTTTTGATCGTGGCGGCTCACTCGGGAAGACAGCATTACGTCAGCAGGGAACTGCAACTGTCTAGAGAGCAAACTCGATAAAAGCTGTCCCCAGAAACGGAATGTGTCAACCATTTTTTGGTGGGGAGGAATCGACACATACAGTTAACTCAGTGTCCATGGCTAACTTTTAACGAAACAAATTACAAAATTTGAACAAAGAACACACAAACAACATATTGCACAATTTATTGCCTGGCATATTTCGCTGTATCTCGTCAGGTGCATACTACAGTAACAATTGATTCAAATGAAGCGGATAAGTGAACCCAGAGAAGTGCTGCGACATTCATGTTGTGCTTAGTCTAGCGTGAACATACTTATCGTGTGCTTTTTTCTTTTTGCTCACTAGATATATATACCAAAGCTGCTCCAAGTTTTTCTCTTTCTTTGCTTCACTCATTTATCTTAGTTGTCAATTGATTTGATGCACATAAACTTTGTTTGATTCCTTTTATCACTGTGTTTCTCAGGTTGAGCTGCTTGTAATGAAGGCTCTGAGTCTGGGACTTATTCGTGGGTCCATTGATGAAATAGAGCAAAAGTGTCACATGACCTGGGTACAGCCTCGTGTGCTTGATAGAAAACAGGTAAACTGAGGGACAGTTGCTTGTAACCAGTAAAGTGAAACTGTAATAGTAGTAGTAGTAGTGATTGTAGTAGTAGCAGCAGCAGTAGTTATATTTGTTGTTGTAGTAGTAGTAGCAGTAAGTAGTAATTGTTTCAGCTTCACTGCAAACTGGTGGTCACATTTGAAAAACTGGTGAACAAACAGTTACTCCTGACACAATCCAGAAATAGACACCAAGATATGGTGGGGCTGAAGTTGTGGTTGAATTGACAAGGAAAATATAAGCTTTTATGAAAATATTTGGTAAAAATGATTACTTTTATTGCTCATATTCACCTTTATCGGTATTTCAGTCTCCCTTTATAGATCACACTGGTGAATCTCAGCACTGTGCTTGAACTCCATATCACCAATTAGAATCCTTCGTATATTCATACCAGAATCTGCTCTGTCCCATTTACCCTATGAAAGCCATTTTTCTGGCTTTAATGGTTTCTGCTGACATGAAGTCTTTGGGAAGTGGCCAGTATGTATAACAGTTTCGGTACTGGTTTCAACTGCAGGCTAAAATTGGGGAACCACTAAAGATATGGAACAAAAGCTAAATGTATTTTTTTTTTACAAATGTATGAGGAAAATTATGAAAATTAAATGGGATGAATTCAAAAAGAGTGAATAGATAAGATAAATGTCTAGGCAACCATAAGTATCAACACTTATAAGGCAGAGAAGATGGGATTAAGGAGGCCATGATGCCAAAAAGATGTTTTTTTTTAATTTTATTATTCAGGGTTAAAAACTTTGCTGCCTGATGCTGTCCATAAAAACCCACTATTTTCTTAACCAAAAGGAAGAAAAGTAATTGCTTTACTCCGTTTGTATTTAGTCATTGCTTTTCTTCAGATAAAAAAAAAATCTTTTTGCGTAATAAGGATTCTCATCATCATCATGTGCCCTACCAACTTGCGTAGGCGCTCATGCGTCTCCACAGATCACGATCCCAGTTGCCTGGAACAGCTCTCTTGATGATATCCCTCCATGCCATCGTTTTAGCCCATCCAGCATCATCTCTCTTGGTCTGCCTCTATCCCTTTTTCGACTGATCTTTCCAGTTGTCACAATGTTCTCCAATGTCTCTCTTCTCATTAGGTGGCGAAAAACAGTGTTTTTATAATGACTCTGAATGTGAAAATTCCATCTTTTTTGTGACTTGATCACTACTATGCCGCAACAGCTAGCTGGCTTGCCTGTCTTGCTCGGTGGTCATAGGTTTCATCCCCAACACAAATTTTTATAAAAACTGACCAAGACTGCGAATTTCCTGGACATCTTCTCTTTCTCTAATTTCATAGTTTCAGAGAATTATAATGTTTTTTTTTTTAAGGGGGGTGGTGGGGAAAAGTCTTTTTTAAAAATTTTCCTGAAGACTGGTCGCTACATGATTGGGTGGACATTTTTGGCTGATGATTCAGACATTTCTGTGGACCAGCAAGTTGAAGGACACTGGTCTAGAAAGCCATGGACCAAGATTCATAGAAAGACACAAACTTCTTTTTCTTCTTTACGTCTTCTTTTACTGCTTTGGGTGTCGAGGGAGATGTAAGGTCCTGCTTCGTGCTCTTCTGGCTGCTTCGACCATAGACACATCGTGGTGCTATAGAGTTTCTCTGATGCTATCTTTATATTGTTCTTGGTCTACCTCTTACTTTAGGTCCTTCTCTTTTTTGTGTATGCCTTGTGTGGTATAGCATCAGAACGCATTTTCTCCATGTGAGCAAACCATTTGATTTGCTGTCTTTGTATGTAATTTAGAATTGGTTCTGTGCCGATTTGATCTCATATGACCTTATTCATGTTTTTATCTTTCTGATTACTCCTAGTCTTTCTCAGACACCTCATTTCCTTGGTTACTAATTTTAGTTATGCTATAAAAGAACAGGAACACCAACAAGGCATGAACACTAACACAAAACATGTGACAGTGATGAATATGAAATGTATGGTAAAGCTGCAAGCTGACATTAACTAATATTTAATTTTTTTATATTTCAGATTGCCAGCATGCAGACTCGTCTTGATATCCTTGGCAAAGACATTGGGTTGATGGAGCGCTTGTTAGAAACACATGCACATGATATTCTCACATAGGATTGTTTACTCTTTTCATCTTTACTGTTTCTCATGTATGGTTGTTTTGTTAACAGTCTATTGGTCTCCATTTATCTAATACATGTATGTGAGTAAGTTACGTCATGTATAGTTGTTAACAGTCTAGAGGTCTCTGTTTATCTAGTTCATGTATGTGAGTAAGTTACGTCATGTATAGTTGTTAACAGTCTAGAGGTCTCTGTTTATCTAGTTCATGTATGTGAGTAAGTTACGTCATGAATAGTTGTTAACAGTCTAGAGGTCTCTGTTTATCTAGTTCATGTATGTGAGTAAGTTACGTCATGTATAGTTGTTAACAGTCTACAGGTCTTCATTTATCTAGTATGTGTATCTGAGTATGTTACCTCATGTATGGTGGTTTTTTTAAGTCTACAGGTCTCCGTTTATCTAGTTCATGTATGTGAGTATGTTACTCCTGTATGGTTGTTTATAAAGTTTTCCAGTAATCTAGTATATTACTTGTGTTACTGAGAGATGAGGTAGCATAGCGGAGCAGCTAGATGCACACCTACTGGCATGAAAGTCTAAGGTTCAAATGTGCATCAAGGCTGATGTTTTACCAAACTGACTTTGGATCTGAGGTCGACTCGTTGTAAAATTGGTACCAGATAATGTCCTCGGAAGTTGAGGCAGCTAGCATGGTGTTGACCACATCACTGATCCAGTGCTGTTTGGTCTGTAACAAATGTAGTCTAGCACCATATGCACGATGCACCAAGGTGTCTTCTTTCTTCTTCTTTGCGTTCACCAGCTGTAAATTCTGGCAAAAAGTTCTGGACTGCAGTCCTGTTCCAGAACTTGAGTGTTGTATGTGCATACGTTTGACAGATCTGACTAATTTGTATGCAGACTGTTAGTTCCTTGCCTTTTAGGCAAATGCACTCCGACTTTGAAGAAAGCTACCAATTAGTCGACTCTTACGACATGCTTTTGGGTAGGCAGTGGGTCTTTTCTTGTTTTCCCTATAACAGGGCCCCGGAACCCACACAGGAAGCACCAAGGTGTGTTGTTGTTATCATATTCATGGCATTGTGGTGCTGGGGTGTCTGTGGATTACCTACCTCCCCGGGCAGCAGCTAGAAATGCCCTGTACCAGTTCTAAAGGAAATATGGGTTGTGTTTCTGCCTTCCCCTTTAACACGTAGCTAAGGTGGGGCTCACAGTGTGCTCATTCCCCGCCACCAGATTGCCTGCAGGTTTCGCTGAGCTCTTCATGGCTCTAAGCATGGCCTAATCATGAGTAGTTGGGGCAACTGGATCGTCACGTCCTGAGTCCCTGTGCCTTCACGATAGTTTCCGGTATTCAGGGGGGTTAGCATACTTGTTTCCATTCCTAAGACTGTTCAGCACACCTCTGGCTCCTTCCCTCCCACAGGGGGCAGTACGGTGTGGTGCACCGGGTTTATTATCGAGGTTTGCTCCTCTAGATCCATTGTGTTTTGCCTGGGGATTCGCACCCCCAGTTACCAAGACTACCTCGGGGAGGCTGTGACTCTTCGCCACGCACAATGGTCTTGAGGTAAGAGAGGTTTTGCTAGGTCAAGAGGCTGACACCACAATGGACGCTCCTTTCGTGAACATATATTCACTAGACCTAGGGTGAAGTAAGGGGGGGGGACCCACTACCCGTAACACCAACACTTCTTACCCCCTGCCTCTCGAGGCTCAGTCCCACACCAAGGTGTGAAAAGGGTCCAGTTGTATGCATATCTCATTTGAGTGTAGGCAACCATCAGTCTCCAGACATTCAGTTGTGCTGCTGGTTTTGGGTAGAGCATCTGATGTGACTGTCAAGTCTAGTGTGGAAGTGGCTATCTCTGCCACAAGGTCCACATAAAAATGTTGATATTCTGTTATAATGAGGCTGGTTTGCTCTCAGATGTCTCCTCTCTATAATTGTGAGTGATGTCAGTTTATTTCTGTGTTTAAGGAGGGGCAGTTTTTCTTTCTCTAGAGCATTGGTGCATACCATTGCTATCTGTTTGAATGCTGTGATGAAAAACACACTGAAAACAATTTTTGGTAGTTATGCGTAGAGTTCATATTCACTGTTTCCAAATGATACCAAGTTTTATAGTGGGGTGCATTATTTAAATGTTTGATATTGTGTGTGAGCAAATAAAAGTCAAGAAGAAGTATTCGTTAAAATTTGTTTGTTTTTTTAAAATGTTTATTTACTAAAACTTCTTTGCCAGTGAACACCGGCTATAAACTTCAGCAAAAAGTTCTAGTTGTTTGTCAACTGTTTCAGAACCTGAGTGTTGTGAACACATTTTTTAAAATAGTTTAAAAAAACATATATAGCTTATTTGTATGCAGACTGTTTTTTTCTTGCCTCAGGCAGATGCACTCTGACTTTGAAGGACGCCCACAATTAGTCAACTCATACGACATGCTTTTTGGGGAGGCAGCGAGTCCATTCTAATTTTCCTTACAATGGGGCCTCAGAACCAACAGAGGGATTTTATTTCTTCTTTTTTTCTGGGTTTGAGTTCACTCACCTACCTGCTAGGCAGCAGGTTTGTGTCTGTCTGTCTTTGCCTTGTTCCTATCCCTTGACTTATCCGACATGTGAGACACTCTTGTGTGCTATCTACCACTGGCACAGCTCTTGGTGTCATTTGAACTCACAAGCCCCTCCACCAAAGTGGACAAACATCAAATGGGAGTACTTGAATGAATGAGAACAAAGTCAACAGTTGAAACATCAAATGACAGTGAAGCCTGGAGAGTAGTGCTTGCTGTGATGTCTGCTCCAGACCAGGCACGCAAGGAAGAAGAAAATTATCATGGTGTCAAAAAAAAGTGAAGACAATCAGGCTGTTAATCTGTTTGCACCAAATTTAAAAAAAAAAAAGGTGTTAAAAATATTGGCAACATAAAGTTTACATGTCTTATTTCATTGAGCATACTAACGAAAATAATTTCCATTTCAAAACATTTATTTGCAATGTTTTGTACAACCTTTCATTGAGTAATTTAAATTTTGGGCATTTAAATTATTTTTACCTGCTATAAAAGAAATACATTTTGATTCTCTCTCTCTCTCTCTCTCTCTCTCTCTCTCTCTCTCTCTCTCTCTCTCTCTCTCTCTCTCTCTCTCTCTCTCTCTCTCTCTCTCTCTCTCTCTCTCTCTCTCGTGAGTATATAATATCCTTACAGGCAATCAATCAGTAAACATGGACATGTCTGATGTAATATATAGTTTCTTCAATTATAATAAAGAAAACCTTGGGAAGAGTAGTTTTGGTTACACGAACCTTCTTAGCTAAAGGATATCTACTTCTTCATCATTCATCTTAGTGACGTAAATGTGTTGTGCCTGTTTACTGCATAACTGTAATATTTGCACCTTTTAGAAGACGCCTCCATCTTCTTCAGACATTTGTTATCTGGGTTAACCTTCCCATTTAGT
>CAJHNH020002367.1:629279-659279 GCA_905116865.2 Candidula unifasciata | reverse complement strand
GTTGTAAACTCAAGCGGAAAGCTCTGGTTGTTCGTCCACTTCCTATTGACTTTAGTTTTGTCCCAGAGCCTGAGTGGTGCATGCACATCTGGTTTACAGATAGAACTTTTCTGTATGCGGTCTGTTGGTTCATTGCCTCTCAAGCAGTTGCACTCTGACTTCGAAGGAAGCGCCAAGTTAGTCGACTCTTACGACACGCCTATTGGGGTGGCAGCGGGTCTATTCATGTGTCCCCTACAAGGAGGCCCCAGAACCCACACGGGTAGGAAACATGTTATGATATAAGTCAGGGCTGGTCATATAACTTTAGGGGCTACTCACTCAGAGGCAAACATCTTCAAAAATGAGGATTATCGTGTGCCAAAGGCCCGAGACTCAGCGTAGAATGAATGAATAAATTATTCAACAATCGACATGAAAGAGTCGACATTCTAATAGTAACAGTTGCAAACAGATTAAAAGTCAGCAGATGTTTCCCTCTCAGTGTAGAACAGCTTCCAGAACCTCTACTTACCCCCGTTGAATGAGTCTATCATTTTATGAATTCTCTGTCTGTTCTATTTCCCTGTCGGTTTAATTCCAGAGAACCTTCACCACGTCCTCTTTATTATAAGAGGAGCGGCAGCAACTAATTTATCAGTCTGCTAGTTACCTCGCACACTTGAATGGGCCGAAAAGAACATCAGACGTAGACAGATCACTACTACAATACAACAACAGGCAATGATCCACGGGCCAGTTGCAGAGCTTCCGCAAGCAGCCAGTTGTATAGCTCTTATATAGACTGTTGGTTAAACTGTTGAGGGTTATACACTGCTGAGTAATAGAAACCCCATTGGGGTGGAGGGGGGGGGGGTTGTGGGTATTGGAATGAGTAGACTCACTACTTCCTAACAAGCATGTCGTAAAACGCAACAAATTGTTTCCATGAAAGTCGGTAGGCATCTTTTTGTGAGGCTAGGAACCAACAGTATGTATTAAATTAGCCAGCTCCCATTCATGCCGTGGTCGTTCCCACGGGCTGTCCTATGTTCTAGGGGTATTAGCTTATGCGTTCCTTCTCCTTCGTCGTCTATGCACACCGTGAGGAAAACCGGCTGTCATTCGTGTGAGGCCTGACACGAAAGAGCACAGCTCTCTTTTTGTGGCGACCAGATTTGTGTGTGCGTGTGCGTGCGTGTGTGTGTGTGTGTGCGTATGTGCTTGTGTGTTCGTCTGTGTGTGTGTGCGCGCGAATGAGTTTTCTTTTCGGTGTAAACTAGGTCTCTTGTGCTACCGTCACTGGTCTCACAACTGGTGGCATTTTGGGGCGGGTCGTTAAAAATGGAGTCTCTCTGGGAAAATGGGGGGGGGGGTGGGGGAGGGTTATTGGACCCTAAAAGGACCGAGTGTGTAGATGTAAGTGGATTGAAGAATGCCTACATCGTTACAAATAACATAAAATGACACCCCTAGAACATAGGACAGCCCACAGGAATAGCATGAACTGCAGCCGACACGAAATCTCACGCCCGCTGAGATGCGGTGATTTTCGCGACACAATGAGAAGGCGGTTGTTCGTGATATGTACTGAGAAGCGGTAGGGGAAGGAAAAGATTTTTTTTTCAGCAAGAATGTGGCGTCGTAGCGCGGCAAGTTTACAACGAGATACTTCAACAACTGGAACAATGTGGTACCGGAAATGAGTCGTGTTCATCTTTTAAACCTTGTCTTTCTGGAGCATTCTGGAAATTTCTCACAGCTTCATCTGTTGTAGTGTAGTATGTGATGTCGTATTCAGGCAGCGACTCCTCGGTGTTAGTATTTGGCGTAGAGCGCTTTCTTTTTCTAGAAAGGTTAAAAAAAAAGATAATTAAGATAACTGATGAAAATATGAGCATAAACAATTGAAAAAGCACTTAGTATAGAAATTCGACTCTATAAAAACCTTATGACCAAAGAAAACAGAAGCTTTCAGGGTGTCACAACTTTGTCTACAAGCAGCCCAGACCTGAACCACATCCCCTTACACACACACAAAAAAGTTGAACAAATAAATGAACACAATCAGATTATTTTTCGTGCGTTTGTTTTGTTATTTGTGCTTTGCGTTTGTTTGCTTAAGAAGACCTTTGGCTGCAATGTTTTCCGTTTGCTGTTTTTAATTATTTCTTCTGCTCCGTGCTATTTCAGTTTCAGTTTAGCACCTTTGTATTTTTCTGTGATCTCTCATTTCCTTTCAGTTTAGGACACATCAGAGACAATATAAGCCAGTTGAGTTACTAGTCATACAACGCCACGTAGCTCAAGTGACAATAAATCTAGATTGATCGCCTGAATTAAACAGCAGAACAGCACAAACAGAAAGCTACGCCAGATCTGCATATCGCGACAAGAATTACTAGCGTTACAACATTAGTGCTATTGCTGGCGTTGACTGCAGTTTGAAGTATGAGTTATGAGTTATGCGTTACATTATCTTCACAGCACTCCGGACACATCCATAGGCGCTCAGATTCCATTCTGAACATATTCATCATCGTCGCGCGGTTAATAGTGCTAGTCCTATGTTGGTTAACAAGACTTCGTGTGTGTCCGGTGTGCTTCTCATGCTTGACTGTGCCGATCTTTACTCTCAAATTTCGTACTCTTAGCTTCCAAAATCCTCAGAAAGTCCTATCTCTCTAAGGGCAATGACAATGTCTGCGTGATCCATGGGCCGGCCAGTTTAAAGTATTGACACCCAGTGACTGAACAAAGCAATTGGGGGGGGGGGGAAGAGGGGGAGGGTAGAGAGGGGGTGGCGACGGCGTAAGGGATACGTATTCACTACCTATATCCCATATCACAAAAATAGGTAAAAATACTGATCAAGAAGAAGTACAGAAACTTCTGGATTTGGAACGGCGAAAAAAAAAAACAACAGCAAACACCCAGACGACCCAATGCACCATAATGTTTCGACCAAGAACAGGGCACTGTGGACTTAAACGCACACATCCACAGAATGAAGGCTAGACAATCCGCCCAGTGCTCCTGCCAAATTGCTCTCCAAACACCCGAGTACATAGTGCAGAACTGCCCATTACAGCAACACCTATGAGAAAACGCTGGCTAGAGGGAATCGGCATCCAGGACAAACTTTGGGGGAACCCTTGGAGACTTGTTGCTGACGTGCCGGTCATGGAGGAAACACAACGGATAACCTGAGCATTTGAAGCCAATCGCAGAAAAAGAAAAAGAAAAAACAGAAGAAAAAGAAAAAAGAAGGATACGCATCAGAAAGAAGCAGACCCCAAAAACCTTTTTCCCCAGTAAACTAGTTGTATCGGGGCTCAAGTCGGACGTGGGGGGGGGGCACCTTAGCTTACACACTTACCTGTCCAGTGTGCGTGCGTGGGGGGTATTATGAGCATGTATTTGACGCACACACACACACACACACATACACACACACACACACGCACACACATACAATATATATTGTGGTACCTCCTTAATTAAACTGTAGTTTAATTTGTGTATACATCTCCTCGATAAAAACTGTTAACACAGAGGGACTTCATTCGTGCACAAGAACGGGAATCCCCGTTGACAAAGTTGGCCTATAAATAGAGAAGGCCGTGTTACTCACCGTACAATCCACACGATGACGATAACCACCACAGCTGTGACTAGTATAACACCCGCTAAGATACCTCCAACGAGAGCTGGCAAGCGTGACTTTTCTGACTTTTCTGATTAAGAAAAACAACACTTTATTGAAGAAATGTATGTCAAAGTACAATTATAGACAAGATAAAAGAATTTAAATAATTTATACTGCAATAACAGAAAACTGTAAATATATATAAATGTTCGATAATTTTTAAAATACGACAGCCCAGCCCTGGCAGCACAGTGTCGACCCAAAAATCTTGGGTTCGAATCCCTATGGAAACTGAATTTTGGGCACTCCTCCAAATAACGGTCCCAAATTATGGAGGTTAAAAACATACCCTAACAGCGCCTCAATACACAGTGACATTCACACCCAAACAATTGAAGAGTTATGGATGCAACTGAAAAGGAAGCTACTTAACCAAGGCGGGACTAGTCGCGCGTTGTTTACTATATATGTAGCGGAGTTTCAGTTGCAGCACAGTCACAAAGACCACGTTTTCGGACAGTATTTACAACTTTTGTCCCACAGTTATAAGATATGACTGTTAACTACTATCGGTAAGTGTGCCTCTTTTTCTTACACTTTTGTTCCAAGCTTCTAGTATTTCTATTTTATGACCTATCCTGGCCTTGTTATGATATGTTTTTAACCTCGATAATTTGGGACCATTATTCGGAGAAGTGACGAATTTTTTATTAATGACCTTAGTTCCCAAGTTGACCCAGTCTATGATGCATGGCTTTCTCAACGCTTACTGCACTGTTTGCCGAATGCAGAAAAGTCGGAATGTAGGTTTTACTTTGAACAACGCAAAGAAACATGCAATGTTTACTACAAAGAAAAACTATCGTCCAAAATCCAACATGAAAGGAAATGGGACAATTCTGAAGCAAGTTAATAGGTATAAACAATAATAATGAAAAAAAAAAAAAAACCAGAAAAAACCACAAACACATACATACATACATAGATGTATTGAAAAAGCTTACAAGCAAAAGCAGCATTTTACAAACGACTATATTGGGCGCAGTCTGTTTGTTAATTGAAGATTCTCAATAATTTTTTAAAGAGATTTGGTAAAGAAGTCAACCATGGGTAATCAGCTGCTCAGTTAACAGTTTTATGGAAGCTGCAGAGACATTGTTTTATATAAGTATAATAAGAATACCATGAACAAATAAAAGGAGTAATGATGAAGACGTTTTAACAGAAAAAAAAATTCATTACCCTAAATACGGGTGGTCAGCCCACATTCTTTGGGTACGTGATAAGAAGGGTGAAGGTGGAATAGGTCTGGACAACAGTAACGCTGGAGGTGAAGATAGACCGCCTTAGACTTAAAGGAACGATTTTTCAAGACATCGCGGCGAGGCGTGATCAATTTGCATGTGTACACTTTAGCAAGTAATGATTACACTGCAGAGGGTATAACGAGATACTGTCCTCGTCGCTTAGCTTTTGACAGTATGCGGACATAGATGGAATGGTACTAGTAACTGGTAGCTTTCACCTGTACAGTTTCTGCATGAGTGGCGTAAGCATGGAGCGAGCTTTCTTTTCGCTCTGTTTACGTGCTCGGCAAGAACGACGTAAACCGAGCTGAATATTCGTAATAAATATTATTTTTTTTTTTGCAATGGCAAATGTAAGCGGCGGTAACAACCCTTAAATGCATGCCTCAAAATATTTGACATTTTTAAATTCTGACATAAAAGTTCAGCTACATCAGAATCTGGGAGCAACAATAATGTAGTTTCTGAGACGAATGTTACGAATACTTTGGACGATCAGAGTAACTAGCAACGATTGCTGCAAAGAAGCTAAAGAAAGTAGCTCTCTATATACAACAATAAGAAAGAGACAAACACTGTTCTTTGGCCACATAATGAGAAGAAAGACATTGGAGAACATCGTTAAAACTGGAAAGATCAGTGGAAAAATGGGGTAGAAGCAGACCAAGAGAGATGATGCTGGAGGAGCTGAAACGATGGCATGGAAGGATATCATCAAAAAAGCTGTTTCAGGCAAAAAGGGATCGTGATCTATGGAGACGCACGAGCGCCTACGCCAGTTGGCAGGGCGCATGATGATGATGGTGATATCAGAAATGATAGACAGTCAACAAGATCGAAACCATTAGACAAGAATGTCAGAGACATACGCAATCATAACATCGCATTAGTTGAGACAGAACAGGAATGGAGGGCATGGCACTGTGAAAGAGAGGCAGGGTGGATCGCACGAAAGTGTGGACAGGGCATAGAAGATCCCCGTATGGGTTCAGGGACTCCATTTTAGAAAACAAAGAATAAACTCACTGGCACCTAACAAAAATGTCGTAGAAGGCGACTAATTAGGGTTCTCTTAGCAGTTCGAGTGCATCTGCCTAAAGGCAAGGAACCAACAAATATGCCAGATCCGTAAAACGAATATGCACGCAAAACTCAAGTTCTGGATCAAGAACAAAGTCCAGGAGTAAACGAACAACCCGAACTTTCCGCCGGAGTTTACAGCCGGTGCACGCTAAGAAGAAGACAACTTAGAAGGCATAAAAGACACCTTAAGCAGGAAAGCGCAAGAGGCGGGGCAGCTGCTGAGGGACTAAGTTCCTGACAGGTGGGCTGTAAAGAGCCCGCTACGTGATAAAGAATATTTCCCGCGCCGCCAGGCGTATTGGGCATATACGGCTTGATCTATATTTTATTGACCAATCGGTCTGGAAATACGCCCTCCTCATGGGGTGATGCGATCAAAACAATGTCGGCCCGCCTTTACATCCCAGTACTTTACCTAGTACCCATTCAAGGCTGGTTAAGGCTAGGAACCTACATAATTTTTGAAAATGTTGTATTGATTAAAGTAAGCTCTCGCAAACTTCTAGTAGAATTTGCAATACCCGCAACAACGTCAGGAGCGTTGCTGTCAAAGATGGCGTCCAGGTCCTGCAGAGTGCTGCCATCTGTTGGCGATGGCAACAGACCTTGAAGTTTGCAAGTCAGCTGTATATCCTCGTTCACGTTTGCTGTAAAGTTGAGAAAAAAGCAAGAACACAGTACAACATAAATATTTAAGCACACAAGAAAAGGAAATGTAATAATAGGTCAATTGTACAGCAATCATGGCTTAATAGGGGCCTCAGAACTTTTGCCTCCTCCCTCACCAATATTTTAGGAGGGTATTACCCCCTCAGACAATTTCTTTATGTGGCAGGCCTAACCATGTCTGTCTGTCTGTCTGTCTGTCGGTCGGTCGGTCGGTCGGTCGGTCGGTCGGTCGGTCGGTCGGTCGGTCGGTCGGTCGGCCGGCGTGCGTGCGTGCGTGTGTGTGTGTGTGTGTGTAGGTAGGTAGGTAGGTAGGTACGTAGATTACGTACGGAGGCAGGCAGGCAGGCAGGCAGGCAAGCAGGCAGGCAAGCAGGCAGGCATGTAGGTAAGTAGGTAGGTATGTATGTATGTATGTATGTATGTATTATGTATGTATGTATGTATGTATGTATGTATGTATGTATGTATGTATGTATGTATGTATGTATGTATGTATGTATGTATGTATGTATGTATGTATGTATGTATGTATGTATGTATGTATGTATGTGTGTGTGTGTGCGTGCATGCATACAGTGCCTCAGCGTAAGAACGCACACACATGACTTTCGACTCGTGAACAACTTGGAGGTCAACGAGGAGGATGTGATGGAGCGGACTGAGGACCACAGACAAGAACTCAACACAGAAGAACTTGCAAGGTGAACAAATAAAAGTTATACAGCAAGAGCACGCAGGAGGGGAGCAGGACGAAGCAATAAGATAGTTCAAGTGCTGAGATTAACCAAATTTGTAGCAAGTGGAGCGAATTGCAGGTTTTTATTGAAAAATAAAACCCTAACAAAATTATGACTAGCCGAGCAGTGGTGATTTTAAATGACAATGTGATGTTCCATTTTCGAAAAAAAAAAAAAAAGACACATGTTATTATCTTGTGAAAACACCAGCCCCTGAGTCAGCATTCGCATGACTTTGCATGATACTAACAAGAGAGACAGACAAGGCAACACCAGAAATACCAACACAGCTGGCAGTGTTATCAAGCAATAGGACTCTTCTTGGAAGGAACAGTCTTCCTCGACCTTCTGTACCATCTACCTGTGCCAGCCACAATCAACAACTACCGTAAAGTTACACTGTGTACAAATATATATATATATATGTTCTTTCGTAAAATCCTACCCTCAGAGGAAATTACAGGGCAGTCCAACATTTTAAAGGGTGATAAGACTTGGTTTCTGATGCGTTTAACGACCCCAAAATATATAGAACTGGCCCTAACCCCAACCCACCTACGTCCCACGAGAGAGTGCAGCCGAGGTCCCACGACTGCATGTAGCCTAGGTCACACGACTGCATACAGCCTATCTACCACCCCCTGAAACATTTGACTGTCCCGTGACCAGTGGGTTTCCCCTGTTTGGGGTAGGATATTAATAAAGCACCATTTTTAAAATCACACGTTAATTCCATTATAAAATCAAGAAACAACATGTTTTTAGGGCCGACTAACGGTTTCACAGAATGAGCATTAATTTCAGTGTTAAAAAATAGTTTTCTTTCGTGAATGGAGTAAAAAAAAAAAAAACCAGCTCGTGACTGGATGCCCCACACAGTACTTAACGAAATTCACGAAAGTGTTAACCGCGTTCGCTCACCTCCAAGCTACAGACTGGATGCTCACCTTCAAATCCCAACCAGACGAACTCGGGCAACAGACGATGGATCTCCAGGGTCAAGTTGGCCACGTTACTGTTGTTGAGAACGGTCACAAAGGGCAGGTTTGTACGTGGGTCAGTCGTGGCTTGGCAATGTATCGGCTTATCGTTGCTTCCAGATCTGTCAACAGTTACAGTTTTTATTTATTCAAAAAGTGTACGTTAACCGAGGAACGGATGGCCGAGCGGTTGCAACTTCCGGCTCTCTCGCGGCAGACTCGACTTCGATCCCTGGTAAGGTGATGGAGTTTTTCTTTTCTTGGCAAAAATTAGGCATCCAACTGCACAGTCCGTAGCGACAGCACTAAATTCACAGGCGTACGACCCCTCAGACTACACCACCCCTAAAAGTGATACACACAAACAGTAGTGACAGTTCTTGTGGTACTCTTACCTTAGTAACCAATCTTAGCGATCATAGCCATTTGGAGTCTCCCTGTTTGTCTCGCGCTCCGAAGGTCGTTAGTTTATTTAACGGTCTGCGAAATACGGTTCATGTGGTAGATCGCCGCTGTAGATAAGGAGTTCGCGTGTGTGCGACTCTCTTTTCAGGTGGCTAATCGCTCGCGGAGATAGACTGACTTATTTGGGATAAAACCCCCTAAAATGAAAACTAATCTCTTGACTTATATGTTGGTCATGTAATAATAGGTCAAGCAAGAAGTGAAATAAAAATAAAAAAGTGGTTCTTACGGCTGCTCATGCTATGTTGTCTAATCCGCTAGCTGAAATTTTAAAGTAAACTGTATTTTAACAATCTGTGTATGTGAGCACTGCTTACATTACTTACATACCAATCAGCCAACCACAAAGCCACCTAATATCTTCAAGATAAGCACTAGGACACCTCCACAAAAAGTGCTGACATCAGAAACAGTTAGTTCCGTTAAACGCAATTTGTCCTATGAGAGAGTACCAGTGTCCAGACAATCAAACATATCGGTCTGAAAAGATTTGTAGGCAGCAGTCAAAGTGGGACCAGATGATACGTCAGAGTGTAGTGGATCAGACAGTGACATCCAAGAGAATATTAATAACGTGGAGAAAGTTTATGGTAAGGAATATACGTGTATATATCAGTGCTATGACTTCCCGTGTGAGTTCCGGGGCCCTATTGTGGGGAAAAACAAGAATAGACCCACTGCCTCCCCAACAAGCATGTCTTAGGATTCGACTAACTGATACTTCCTTCAAAGTCGGAGTACATTTTTCCGAGTGGCAACGAACAACCAACCGCACACAAATAAGTCAGTAAAACGGATGTTCACGCAAAACTCAGGCCCTGGCACAAAGCAAAAGTCCAAATGGACGAGCGACCATGACTTTATGCCACAGCTTACACATGGTGAACTAAGAAGAGGAAGAATACTTACATAGACGCATTGCCACTGGCATGTGCTGCTGCTGATGCTGCTGCTGTTACTACTACTATAACTACTACAACTAATCCGTAACAATTAATTATGAATGCTTTCTGTCCTAGTCAGTGCCTACCATGCCTGTATGTATCCCAGGAAGCTGTGGGCATTAGCATGTTTGCGGGTAACAAAATGGCAGAATCTTTAGCTTCGATGTTATTTTTGCTTTCGACAGCGCTTTGCTAATGCAATTTCTACATATAGACGGTAGTCTACGGTTTCTTTGCCTGAGTTTAGTACACTGTGCCACCATGTAAACTGTGTTTTTCATATGGAATGTCTTTAATTTGTGCAGCGCTTGTGTCGGGGTTTTCAACATGGCCGGTTACCGGTGAAGTGTGAGCTGGTGAAAAAACTTATGTAATAATTGTACGTGTGTATAGCCACCTTATCGTGCCCGACTACTTCCATCAACGGAAGCTGCATTTCTGGTGGCAAAGGTTGGCTTTTTGCGCCTCCAGCAACTAAAATATGTATTTTCTGCCAGCGCCTATTTCTGGATTGTGCTGGGACTCATTGTTTGTTTACCTGTTTTTCAAATGAGACAGTCAGGGACACTTCATTGAATTACACTGACACGCAAAGACTAAATGGTAACAATAAAGAGCAGCAGAAGTCACAATAAGAAGGCAAATCGAACGTGGCAGGAGAAAGCATGAACATTATGTTATGTATCATCGTCATCCTGTGCCTTGACAGTAAGCGCCAATGATCATAAACGATGAGTACTGGATGAGCAAACTGGTATATTGGGTCTACAAAAATGAACAAAATTAATCTATCATTGCAAGGAAGAACGCCAAGTTTTTGTTGTTGTTATCATGCACGCTCCAAAGTATCTTCTTTTGAGATGAAACACTAACTATTGGGGTGGAAAGGAAAAATATCGACTACTTCCCTCTTACAAAGAATTTTCTTTAATAAACATAACATCAAGGCTCAAGCAAAAATGCAGTAAAATATTCAGGCTTATCTCGAAGCTTTGCAAAACCGGTTCGAGCAGTATTTTCCAACAGCTTAACCAAAGAAGGTGCTTGATGACTCTAAATAGATACTGAGTGTGTTTAGCATGAATTCAAAATTTTGAGAAAGCAAAATAGTGTTGCTGTCTTTCCTAAGTATATATCTATGGGAAGCGGGTTTCTACGCTTATACAGCTACCAAAACCAAATACGCAAGCTGAGATAACGCAATGCCAGACATTCGTCTGAAATTATCATCAACTGATCCTAGCACAAGAAAACTATACTAAAAATTACTATAAACAGCTGTTTATACTTTTTTTTCGGACCTTATTCTGGCTCCTACTAACTTGACAAATCTATTGTAATGCAAGTAGTTTGATTTATTACAATATAAAGATTTTTTTTTTTAAATTTTAGAATAGCAAAGTTGTGACATCATCTCATTTATTGGTGGTAGCTGAAAAATTTTATTTGTAAGTTTGTCTCAGTGTGTGTGTGTGGTGGTGGTGGGGGGGGGGGGGTGTGTTTAAACTATGGTAACTTCTTTGGTAAAGTAAGTTAAACTACATATCCTGCAATAATTTACTTCAAAAACAAGTATCATGTTAAATAAGTACAAGTGCAAAACAGGAAGCATCTATTCAGTACAATTCACACTGGTGACAGTTTTTGGGTACCTGACTGAAAGAGACACGTTAGAACATTCCGTAGAAGCCAGGCTATTCAAACGAACGTCAACCATAAACACGGTGATTGTGTTAGCTGTTGGCCACTTGACGGTTTCTGCTATACATGTACATACACTTCCTGCGACTGGTTTATGTTGACCACGTGAGTCCATCAGTGCAAATAATGTTCTACCTTGGATGATAGTTTCGTTGGCACTGCAGATTTCTGCAACCATGCTGTCTGAAAATTATTTTTAAAAATGAAGTTTAGAAGTGTTCAAATAAACAATCATAGACTAGCGCTGTTATTGATTAAAAAAGGACAAAGAAGAAAAAGGGAAAATATAATATTGTTTATAAATAACACATTAAAAATGAGAATCGTCAAATGTTATGTACACTTAATCCTGCCGTATGGTGCAGAAACCTGGACTGAACGGGAAACAAATAAACGGAACGGAGTCTCTGTAAATGTGGATACACAGAAGAATAAATCGTATTTCATGGGAACAAAAACAGTCTAGTACAGAGGCGCTGGAAAGGTCCCAAATGAAAAGAGAATTACAGAAAGGAAAAGAAAAAAAAAATTAAAATATTTTGGCCACATTAAAGACATGATACGATTTTAAAAACTATACTGGAGGGAAAGGTCGAAGACGAGACAGCAAGATATAGACAGCGATACAAGTGGGAGGACAACATAAAGAGATGGACAAACAGCAGACTGAGAGAGTGTACAACCAGGACAAGAGACAGAGCGTGTTGGAGATCCATTGCAGCCAGCCTTCACTGTGGAGACGGCACCTGATTTATTGAATATTGTGTGCATATTGTGTTCACCTAACGCTGTTAACTGCTCTTCCCATCCACTACACCCACCCACGACAGCTCTCCTAAACGTCTACTGGTTCTTCTTCAGCCTTCCAAGCCCTCGAGGTTCATTGCTGCAGACGTCAGACTGACTCATGTTCAACCACATCAGGACATCAAACCAAGCGATGAACACATGAATACTATAAAATCGTCTATTTTCCAAGCAACTGAAATAGCTTTACCCCTTACCATTAATGCAGACGTAATTAAGAGTGGTTTGACTAGAAAGCTGCGTGTTTGGTGCAGGGCACTGCACAGTTTCCATGTCCCATCGTTCAGTCTGGATGTTACACTCGTTTTGTCCCGAACAGTTGCGATGTAACATTTTCAGCTGTTCCCATGGATACACAAACGAACAGTCTTGTGACGTCTGCTCACAGCAAATGTCCTGTAGAGAGTGGAAAACACGGCTGTAAACGTAAACAAGAGCGTCACGTCTGACCACTACTGTACTGCATTATAGACTATTTGGAAACAAGTACCTTCTGACCATTTATTATCTTCACAACAATTGTACGGACTGCATGCGCGTTTGCAGATCTTTGCCATTTTAAGGGAAACATAGTTCTTGAGAGTTTTATAGAGCAAATCGTAAATCATAACATCAGATTTGAGATGTCCAAGAAAAGATACCCGAGCAACACGACAAGATAAAATTAATAAGGAAGAAATTAGTTAATTTACTCCAACGATACCAATGTCATCTGCATATCCAAGTATTCTTGTAGATTCTCCTTTAGTACATACACTCTTGTTTGAATTTCATTATAATTTTCTCCAGGGCCAAGTTGAAAAGAAGTGGGGACAGAGCATCATCTTGCTTTAAACCAAATGTTATTTGAAAAGGGTCTGACTTTCTGCCTTTATTTATTACCATATTAAAAGTGTCTTCTATGCATAGCTTAGTCATGGTAATTAACTTCTTTAGTATTCCAAAGTCCTTCTTAGCATTCCATAAACTGCTTCTATGTACACTATCATACGCCTTTTTAAAATCCACAAAAACATTATGTACATCTCTTCTATATTCCCAACTCTGCTCTGCTATTTGCCGTAAAATGAATATCTGATCTATCGTTGATTTGTTTTGTCGGAAACCCGCTTGGTAATCTCCCAATATCTCTTCGATGTATAGTTTTAGCGTGTTTAGCAGCACCGTCGATATTCCTCTATAATTGTCACACTTATACTTGTCTCCTTTCTTAAAAATGGGTGTTAATAAAGACACTTTCCATTCATGGGGTAATTTCTCCGTCTTCCAAACTAGTTTCATTAATTCATATATCTTTACATGTAACTACTGACTTTTTACTCCACCAGGACATCACCTAAGCGATAAACACCCGATGACACAATATGCCACCATGCGGGTGAGGATCGCCGTGAAGAGGTCCCAGAAACCGCGTTCAGACAATTGGCCAAATTTATGGCCAGCCTATATTGCGGCCCCTGGCAAAAGCTGGCTTCAAAAAAGAAACAAATTCGTCCTTAAAAGGACAAAACTGGATTAAATGGTTATTACATGTAACGCATGACCACCTTCTTTTTATAGGTTCAGCTGCAATTCCATCAGCACAAGTTGCTTTTTTGATTTTAAGCTTTGTTATGACATACAGTACTTCTTCAAAATCAGGCTCTTCAATATTTGGTTCACATGTCAATATCTCTTCTTGTGGATAAGTATTAAACGGAGTCTCACAATTTAACAATTCAGACAAGTATTTCTTCCATCTGTTACACATTTCCTCATTATTATTTGTCATGTTTACATTGAGATCTTTCAAACTATAAAGGCTTTGTTGATGCCCTCGTTTGACAGCCTTCAGTTCTTTAAAAAAACCTTTCTGGATTCGTTGTTTTGATGGTTAGCTTCTATATTCATGACAAAGTTATTCATGCATTCTCACTTTTGGTGCCTAACTGGTGCGCAACATTTCACACGGGCGTCCGATCTTACTACCCAGAGACCAGGGGTATTACTAGAAGTCCACGTTAAAATATGTTAGCCTTTACCGAGACCCATACCTGGGACCTCCAGCACCCAAGGCGGACGCTATGCCTCAAGAGGATAATCATCGTAATGTGTTGTTAAAACAATGATTCCCCGTGTGGGTTCCGGGACCCTATTATAGGGAAAACAAGAATAGACCCACTGCGTACCAAAAAGCATGTCATAAGAGTCGACTAATTGGGAGCTTTCTTCGAAGTCGGAGTTCATCTGCCTGAGAGGCAAGGAACCAGCAGTCTGCATACAAATGAGTCAGATCTGTAAAACGGATGCACACGCAACACTCAGGTTCTGGAACAGGACTGGAGTCCAGAAGTGAATAAACAACAAGAAATTTCCACCAGAGTTTACAGCTGGTGAACGAGAAGAAGAAGAATAATAATAAGAAGAAAACAATGGTAGCCATGTAGAGTATTTTATATAAATAAACAACTGTTGTCATTAAAAAAAAAGAAACCTGTCAATGGAACTTCCAGGGCGATAATGTAATGGGTAGGTCGCTAGTTGTACTCCACCAGGACATCACACAAGCGATAAACACCGGGTGACACAAAGTGCCACCATGCGGATAAGGATCACCCTTGGAGAGTTTTCAGAAACCTCTGTCAGCTCTTAGGCCTTACTTATGGCTAGGCCATATTTATGCCCCAGCTAAATTCAGAGCTCCCGGCAGAAGCCAGAGTGGGAATTTAAATAACAAAAATTTGCTTTCCACAAGGGGACGAATTCACAATTTTATTATACATTTTTTGTTCTTAACATTACCTGGAGTGGGTTGCTACAGCCCTTGAAGGCCCTGCACGTTGGTGTCCTTTTCTGCACACTGTAGACGGCGTCTCTAACGGCAATACGCTGACCCATGGGACAAGACAGCTCTAACTGCCCACAAGGGCCATTGCATGTGGAGGTGGTTTTCTCTAAAATTCTCCCCTGTGTCCTGTCTACCATAAAACAAGGAAGTGAACGGCGTTACAAAGTACACCAGACAATGAGCTGCAGAAATATAAGCCAACATCTGGCAAGCAGTGTACTGTCCTTGCATAGAATTTGACCTTTTTTAATTGAACAAACAGAATGATATAATGGTAATTTTGAGTTGAATCTTCTTTCTTTTCATGCTGTGTACAACATCCAAGGTGCTCTAAGACAACAGTTTTCTAATTTCTCTCCCATTTGGCAGTTTTCTTATCTTCTCCTGCACTTCTTTTGTGTTCCCCCCCCCCCCCCCCCCCCCCCCCGCATTTTTCTTTCTTTGCATATTTTTTATTTATGATTTCCTCAGTTCATCACTGCTTGATTTTTCTGGTTTTCTTCCATGGTATGTTATCATTTGCTATTTGTATACCACAACTTATCATATCGATAGACACATAATGAAATTGTTCGGCCATCGAGTAAGAATGCAGCCAGGCTTAACTGAAAATGTTTTGTTTTTTTTTAACCATCGCCCAAGCCGTATGAGAAGAGCAAGATAAATAAAGAAATTGTTCGGCCATCTAGTGAGAATGCAGCCAGACTAAACTTCATGCGAAAAGGCCTGGGGAGGAAAGTGTAATTTGGTTAATTTAGCTGCCTGCACTGGTAGAGTTGCTTGGTGGAACTCTTCTGTAGTATCTAGCAAGTCACATAAGTGGTTGAAGGTAATATAGTGCCCGGTACAAGGGGCGCCTTCCTCTTCCCTCCGGCGACTGTACCAGAGGCAAGAAGCCCTTTGTATCTGCCCCCCCCCCCCAACTGTACATGGTTGGGGCTCGCAAATTAGTCACAGACGTTACCTGTTGTAACGTTTTAGTGTGTCTCGCTGTGGCAGACAGTACCAGGCCTTTTATTTGTTGTTCTTTGATGACTTGTAAGACTGGCTTTATTCCTAGCATTCGTCTGATTTCGTGATTTCGTATTCTGTCTTTCCTTGAAACTCTTCTAAGGCATTTCAACTCTGTTGTCACAATTTTACGTTCATTGGGGGATATAAGTGCCCACGTTTGGCACCGATAACATAGTGTTGGCCAGAAAATAGTTCCGATAACATTTACTTTAGTACTCCGGGGTATCTGCTTGTGTGTCAACAGTGGAAATAGTTTCCCCATTACTTGATTAGCTTTGGCACATCTGGAGCTTTTATTAGTAGTATTTGTAAATTATCATCTTATATTCCTCATTTTGTAATTACAATATTTGGGCTGTCTATTCCACAAATAATTAGTCTAAGTAGATATAATTTAGGTTAATATAATATAATTATCATAATTTAAGTTGATATAATACTTTTAAAATACAGTAAATGGGCCAAAAGAACACCATAGTTTTGGCCATAGTGGCTCTCCATAGCTTACTTCTTCTTCATCAGCATTTTGAGCCCTTGAACTTAATAAATCCTCACGTCCTTTTTAGGACGTAATTTTTTGTTATTTGAAGCCCCACTCTGGCTTTTGCCAGGGGCCGCAATATAGGCAGGCCATAAATATGGCCGCGGTTTCTGGGACCTCTCCACGATGATCCTCACCCACATGGTGGCACTTTGTGTCATCGGGTGTTTATCGCTTGTGTGATGTCCTAGTGGGGTAGAAATTCATTCATTCATTGAGGTTCATTGCTGCAGATATCATCCGCCTCCATTCATCTCTCTAGTAGGCCCTCTCTTTCCAGTTGGTGACACCAAGTGTTTGCAGGTCTGTTTGGATGTTATCACATTTGCTAAAAGATATTTAATGGCGGACGGGCGGGGTAAAAGATTACGATCAACCCATCCCCCTGTGGCACTACTTTTTTATTATTATGAAGACCCACCCTGGTAGTTGCCGGGAGCCATAATATAATCTAACGGTTGAATGGGATTTCTGGGACTCTTCACGAGTGATCCTCATCCGAATGGTGACACTTTGTGTCTTCGGTTGTTTATCTCTCATTGTGATGTTTTGGTGGGTTAAAAAGTAAGTCGGGAGAAGACAGCGATCTGTCATTAAGGAAACATAATTCTCCACAGTGGTATTTATACCAGGTGGGATTAGAAGCATAAGTGTACACATTATCTGTGGTTATGTATATCAATAATAATAGTCGATTAAAAACCATTGGAGTTTTGATGTATAGGATTAACGGGTAAAAAGGACCCTCTTCCACGCGTTTACAGCTGGTGAAATCAAAGAAGAAGAAGTTTGTAATCGTTTAGTGGGGCTCTAGTACAACTGTGCTATTTGGCTACATGATTAGACAGGGCTTCCGAAAATTGTGCCTGTTAGAGTCTCATCCTTGAGATGTTCTGCACCACTGGGAGTGAATTGTAATCCGTAATAAATGGAAACAAAACAAAACAAAAAAAAATTTTGGACAGCTTCAACCTGCCACTGGGGCTTGGTTTTAATTGTGTCCTTGTTTCTGAGCTGTGTTTAGTTAGATCCTTTTGGCGTAGTTGATTTATGCTTATTTGTTCAATTATCTTCTTCCGACCGGTGCCTTTTGGTTTATGTGCTATCTTCCTGGTTTAAGCAGGTTTGCAAGCGGGCGATCACTGAAAGTGCCTGGGCCGTCACCTTTCACACCACCCCGACATCGATAAGTCTGCGACCTAGCGGGTCCAAACACAAGACCCTTTTCAGGGACCCCAATTTAACTTCTTTTTGGTGCTTTAATTTTTTTCCCATCATGCATGTGCCTGTGCGTTAGCCTTTTTTTTTTTTTTTGGCCGAGCATTTCTGTTTTGGCCTTTTTTTTTTTTTTTCAAAAATCGTGTGTGTTCGGTGTAGTGTTTGCGTGCTTTGCTTTTGTGGGTATTTGTGTACGTGTCTTTTTACAAATGTTGTCGTTTGTTTGTATTGTGTGTGTTTTTGCACACACAAAAAAAAAAAAAAAAGATACATGAAAAAATGTGCATGGCATACATATAAACATTCAATTTTTGAACATGGTAAAGATGTAGAGGAGAATATAGAGAAGATGCCCCGAGGGTGCTAAGTGAAATGAAGGTTTTTTAGGAAATAAAGTTAGGTCGGGAGATTGAGGGAGACTGATAGCTTGCTAAGCTTAGCGTAGCGAGATTCTTGGGAGTGAATTGATGAATGCCAAGCTAGATGTTGTGAGGGCCGTCTGGGAGCGAGTGAATGGTGCGGAGGCACAAACAGATCATTACTGTTTAAGGAGAATGGCGCTGCAGAGAGTTATCAGGGGTATCTGGCCGACGCTCGATGAAAAGGCGAGATGGATATACAATCAGTTATTCCTGCCATCTGAACTCTTCGCTTCCGGCTGAAGATGGTGACGGGGCGCTTATGGGAGTGTCCCGAGTGATGTGATGTCGATTCTTAAGTCAACATTCAAACATTCGTGAGACGTTAATCCTACAGTTTGCAATCCTGAAGGCATAAACTGGGGGGGGGGGGGGGGGGGGGGGGGGGACTCAGACAAAGAATAAACATTATACACCGAACAACAGAGAAGTAGAGGTTAACATTTCCTAAACTCACCCATCAAGCAAGCCATAATCACAGCAAGTTCTAAAAGTGTCACTGGAAATACTTTTGCCATTGCAGAAAGTTAGTTTACAGTTCGTAATAACTTGTCGATAGTTGTAATAAATTATTATTTTGTAACTAATTGCTAAAATCTAATCCTTAAACAGATTAACAACTTCTAGTATATGTGTAGACTAGAAAACACGAAATCATAAATGTGAACATTGGAGAGATTAATATGGGAAACACGCAAATATGAATCTAAAGGTATTTAAACAGATTAATCAATCATGACGTATCGCTGTGTGTGACTTCGCTGTAGCAAGTTCGAAACATCCAGTCAAGTTCACACAGGTGATTTAATTACTGTCCCTCGCTAGTTCATCAGTCATAACTATTGCAGGCTTGGCTTGACAGGATTTTACCCAAGGGCATGAAGTCACTAAGGATAGCTTCCTGAATTATCGAACTTGGAGGTTTCCTGTGTTGGTTTTAGGGCCTCAATATGTGGTTGGGAGTTAGGGAAGGGGTGGGGAGGAGGGGAAGAAGAAGAAGAAGAAGAAGAAGAAGAAGAAGAAGAAGAAGAAGAAGAAGAAGAAGAAGAAGAAGAAGAAGAAGAAGAAGAAGAAGAAGAAGAAGAAGAAGAAGAAGAAGAAGAAGAAGAAGAAGAAGAGGAAGAGGAAGAAGAAGAAGAGGAAGAGGAAGAAGAAGAAGAGGAAGAGGAAGAAGAAGAAGAGGAAGAGGAAGAAGAAGAAGAAGAAGAAGAAGAAGAAGAAGAAGAAGAAGAAGAAGAAGAAGGAGAAGAAGAAGAAGAAACAGAAGAAGAAGAAGAAGGAGAAGAAGAAGAAGAAGAAGAAGAAGAAGAAGAAGAAGAAGAAGAAGAAGAAGAAGAAGAAGAAGAGAAGAAGAAGAAGAAGAAGAAGAAGAAGAAGAAGAATAAGAAGAAGAAGAAGAAGAAGAAGAAGAAGAAGAAGAAGAAGAAGAAGAAAAGAAGAAGAAGAAGAAGAAGAAGAAGAAGAAGAAGAGAAGAAGAAGAAGAAGAAGAAGAAGAAGAAGAAAAAGAAGAAGAAGAAGAAGAAGAAGAAGAAGAAGAAGAAAGAAAAAGAAGAAGAAGAAAAAGAAGAAAAAGAAGAAGAAGAAGAAGAAGAAGAAGAAGAAGAAGAAGAAGAAGAGAAGAAGAAGAAGAAGAAGAAGAAGAAGAAGAAGAAGAAGAAGAAGAAGAAGAAGAAGGAGGAGAAGGAGAAGAAGAAGAAGAAGAAGAAGAAGGAGAAGAAGAAGAAGAAGAAGAAGAAGAAGAAGAAGAAGAAGAAGAAGAAGAAGAAGAAGAAGAAGAAGAAGAAGAAGAAGAAGAAGAAGAAGAAGAAGAAGAAGAAGAAGAAGAAGAAGAAGAAGAAGAAGAAGAAGAAGAAGGAGGAGAAGAAGAAGAAGAAGAAGAAGAAGAAGAAGAAGAAGAAGAAGAAGAAGAAGAAGAAGAAGAAGAAAAAGAAGAAGAATTAGAAGAAGAAAAGAAGCAGAAGAAGAAGAAAAAGAAGAAGCAGAAGAAGTAGAAGTAAGATGAGGAGGGTGTGTACTCAAGGTGTATATAGTATATGGTCAGTAAATGACCCTTTGTACGCCAGTGACGTATCGGGCTTATGATGCTAGGCACATTCTCTCACAGATATGTGATCAAAATAAAGCCATCCATCTTTAAATCCCCCCCCCCCCACCCCTTCCCCTCTTTTGAATATAAGACAAGACCCCCTGTCGACTTAAAAGCTGTGATTTTAAAAAAGTGGGGGAAAGGGGGGGGGGGGGTAGCCAAAAAACAAACCCAAGGCGCTATTAACAAGAACTTATAACAAGAACTTATAACAAGAACTTTAAACAAGAACTTATAACAAGAACTTATAACAAGAACTTATAACAAGAACTTATAACAAGAACTTATAACAAGAACTTATAACAAGAACTTATAAATCAAAGTGTCAAATAACATCATGACTTTTTTTTTTAAAATAATTAAACTGAAAAAAGATGTTAGTAGAAGAGACAGTTATAAGTACAAATGGACTCTCTTTTAAAACTTCTGGACGTCCCCATCCCTTTTTTTTTTAAACTTCGAAACTTGGACTCTATTTTAAAACTTCTGGACGTCCCCACCCTCTTTTTTTAAACTTCGAAACTTTTTGCGCCCCCCCCCTTTTTTTTTTCCCTAATTTTTTCCCCAGGTTGAAAACCACTGGTCTACCAGGTACACATTTTAGGCTATGTCGACTTGAGAGTCAAGGCCAATTTTAGAAGTAAATCCGACACAGTGCGGATTCAAACCCAGATTTTACTGATGACATTAGTCGCCAATTTGCTTAAACCAGTTCTATCCAATCTAATATGCGCGAAGAGGTTTCAAAGGAAGGGGGGGGGGGGGGGGAGGGGGGTCCAGCAATTTTGAAATTGGGTGCACATGCATTTGTAATAATCCGTTATATTTTTTTCTTCTCAGTTTAATTATAAATAAAATAATTTAAAAAAAAAAAAAAAACCAGCCTAGGACGTTTGCTGCTTTATAACCATAACCCCAACGCCAACCATATAGGAATAAACTCACAGGGAGCAAGTAAAGCAGGAATCTATCAGTCATCAGTAGAAGTTATCCTCGTCGACAAGTGTTTCGGCCCACGATTCTCCTAGACACTTTCGGAGGTGGGCCCACCTGAGTTCATGAAGCTCAGGTCTGGTACCCTGCTGCACGAAATTACCGGATGGTGTTTTTCTTTCGGATAGGGACAAGACGACTTGGTGATTTGCAGAAGGTACTGTGAGATAAGAAGTCGTTGCGGCAGCCTAATTAAAACAGTCAGCGTACCTGGACGACCGAGCGACAAGCTTACGATTGGTTTACCGGACACATGTTGGACTTTTGTTTGCAGGTGGCAGAGGATCACTGGCAGACAATTCGGACACGATGGACTTTCAAGGGATGAAAAACTCTTTTCCGCTAGACACCCGGACCAGCTCACCGAGGCCCGTCCCCTACGTTGTTTCGCTGCGTCCAAAGCCAGCTCGAGGCCCTTTCGGCTACCTCGCCATTTTTTTTAAGTGTTCGTTTCCGTTCATTACCGCGCAATCCTAATTATTTAACCACATTGTAGAGCGAAGTGGAAACGAGGCCTCTCGCTCCCACTTCGACGGCAAAGACCCGTACTGTGTACGCCTCGTTTCTCCTCAGACCGGCTGCTAAGTCACAATATTTCTCGAGCTTATATGTGTGACTCTCGTCCATACGCGACTCATACGGGACGGTGAGCTCAATCAGGATGAGCTGCCGTTTCTCCGCAGAGTGGAGAACTATGTCAGGTCGCAAACCGGTCTTCCGGATTAACTCGGGGTACCTCTCATGGCCCGACAGATCAACCGCCAGTAACCAGTCCCTCGCAGAGTCTAGCACAGATGGAGCAAATGCGTTTCGGTTGACCTTACCTTTTTGAATCTGCCCAGCCTTGAGGAAACGAATGGGGACGATGGTAGAACTGGCTCTAGCGTTAGCCCTCATTCTAGCCTGGTCAACAACGGCTGCTAACTCTTTTAGCACCTCGTTGTGTCTCCAGGTATATCGGCCTTGACCTAGGGCTTTCCTGCACGCGGACAGGACGTGCTCAAGAGTCTGCTTCGCTTTACACAACAGGCAAGTCGGATCGTTAGTCGCAGACCATTTAACCATGTTAACACAGGACGGTAATACATCGTACGCAGAACGAACGATAAAGCTCAGTCGCAACGCGGTCATTCGCCAGATCTCACCCCATGTGAGTATTCTTAGCAATGCGCTCTCCACGCTGACCCAATGGCCCTGCTGCGACTGCTGGGCTGCTTTTTGGAAACGAATCTCGTTTTCGTTGTCCCTCACCTGTTGTATCACCATGTCTCGGCGTTCTTTGGCTGAGGCCTTTGACCACCAATTGACCTTCCCGTGCCCTAGGCCTCGACGGTCGGTTTGAGTGTATCCCATTATCTCCCTCAATTTTAGTGCGCTCTGCGCAGATTCAATCGCATCGAGGACTCTCCACTTCTGCCCAGTCTTGAGAGCGGGCTGGACAGCGATGACATTTGGGTCTGAAGACTCGCGCAACAGCATGGCGAGTCTTACTTTGCCAACTTTAAACTCTTCGGTTATCGATTTGAACGTGAGTACCAGCTTAGCCTGCTTGCAATATAGAGCCACGTCGGTCAGACAAGGAGTTGCACCAATCCACTTTCTCAAAGCTGTGTTGATTTTCATCTCCATGGTTTCTACTGCAGTCATCGTCACCTCGTGGCCAGAGGAGCTTCGGAATCAACATGAATTGGAGACACCATACCTTGAACTTCCCGACCAGCCTACAACGCTCGATCGCGAGCAGGCCTATAGCCAGTGACTCTTGTATTCGCCGGACTTCCGCTCTGTCAGATAACTTCGAATCGTAAACGCGACCGAGGCTCTTCACCGGTTCATCCAGAACCGTGGGGATCTTGTTCCTTGCCACCGTAAAACTGGTTGCCGCCACTCGACCCTTACGGATTGACAGACTCCTCGACTTTTGCGGTTTGAACTGCATACCGCTCCATTGGACCACCGCGTCCAATCTTCCCATGATCGTGCGGGCAGACTCCTCGCTTCCCGTTATAATAGTCGTGTCATCCATAAAGGCACGCAGTGGAGGCATCCAGTGATCCCCTAATTGAAGGCCCGGTCCGTAGCCGGCCGCCCCGTCCAACATGATCTGCATGGCCATGACAAACAGTATTGGTGAGATCGTACACCCCATAGCTATCCCAATCTGCAGCTCAGTCCATCTCGTGGTAAACGTCGAGGTAGAGAAGCGCAAAGCGAATTTATAGAAATATTGCTCGATCATATCATTGATCTGTGCCGGTACGTGGAACATGCGAAGGGCTCGCCACAGTAGCCTATGGGGGACTGCCCCGTAGGCTTTGGCTAAGTCTAACCATATCACGTGCAATTCGGTTCTCTCATGCTTGGCTCTCTGGATAGCCTCCCAAATCATGGTCGCGTGTTCAAGGCACCCAGGAACGCCCGGAATGCCACCCTTCTGAACACTCGTATCTATGTACTTGTTAGCCATCAGATACTGTGTGAGCCGGCGAGCCATGACCGAGAAGAATATCTTACCCTCGACATTCAACAGCGAAATGGGCCTGAATTGGGAAAGACTCTTCGAGTCCTGCTCTTTGGGAATGTAGACCCCATTCGCCTTTTGCCACTCTGGACAAATGTGTTTGCGGATCCACGCTTGTCTCAACAAGACGTGAAGCATTTTTAGGATTTTCGGGCAACGCTTGTAAAGAACGTACGGAACACCATTCGGACCTGGGGCAGGCTTGCCGCTGGCCTTTTTCACAACTTCCTCAACCTCAGACCAAAGGGGAGGTATCATTTTAAATGGTACCTTCGGCAACTCAGGCTGCTTGAGGCCGCTAATGATCTCTGGATTGTCATTGAGAGGCTCTCTCCTCTTTTTATCAGAGTACATCTTGCGTAGATGTGACTCAAGCTCTTCCTGACTGACAACCAGAGTCCCAGACTTCGGTTGCTCGAATAGACCTCGGGCAAACTGATACGATTCCCTAAAGAATTTCTCTCGCTCCCTTTTGGTTCTCCGTCTGGGGGGGGGGGGGGGGGGAGGGGGGGGGGGGGGGGGGGGGGGGTGTTGCTGTAGCAATTAATTTCGAAAGTTTTAATTTATATAAATATATATATATTTCTGTGTGGGAGATTTATTGCACAATGTAGAGTTGTCAAGTTTTGTGCTCTGATATAAAAGGACTCAATGCAGGTACCTTGATACTGACGATAACTATTATTCGATTAGTATTCATAACCCATTGCCACGACCTTCTTCTGTCTTTCTTTAAATAATCCGATGCCCTGTCGAAGAACCCCCTTGCCTGACGAACCAACGAACATTATTTTCAAAGAGTTGAGAACTGGGTAAGTAGGCCACTCTGACATTCAGTCCTTGCGATCTCACTCCGGTTATACCTTATTTCGCCCGTTTGTCTTTCATTAGATAATAATAAACAACATGGATAAATTATATATTAATTACAAACACTGGAATGAGCTCGAATTATACCTATATTTCTCTAAAATAATAATTCTTAGTATTAAATATTGTAATAAATATAGTGGAAATATGTCATGCGTTTAACATATTATGGGGACCACCGTACCCACAGTGCTGATGGTCTGTAAAAATATGTGCCCGATGCGCCGAAAGGCGTGAAAAGGGATCTTTACTTTACTTTTTTTTTACCGTGGTGTAGCGGTTAGATACTTGCCTGTGGATTCGAAAGTCAGCGGTTCAAATCCAAACAGTGGTCGACTTTTTTTTCGTCAGAAATGACTTTGTTTCCCAGGTCGATCCAGCCTTAAATGGATACCAGGTAGAGTGCTGGGAAGTAAAGGCGGCGGGCCTGATGCTGCCACAACAACAACCGAGTGTCAAATATTCTATAAAATATAGATCTAAACCCTTATGTCCAATTCGCATGAATGGGTCCTTTAATATTTCATATAATTACTATTGATTTACCATGTATTTACCATTTACCGAAAATCTACCCAAAGTATTTCAGGATCCTCGTCGGTGCTACACAGTCTGTGCACAGTGCTGAGCTTCTTGAGACTCAGAATTGAGTTTGAAGAAGAACGGAGCGCTTATGGGTTACTAGCCGTATGGTAGTGAAGTTGATCCGTTGTTCAAACCTCAAACCATCTTGATGTCAGATGGGGCGGGTATAGTGGGAGAGGGGGGGGGGGCATATAGTGAAGCCTTGGTAGCTGGGGAAATCGACCATCTGGCACGCTCGCTGGACCTGTCCCATGTGGGTTACTTCCTGTTTCCAAATATGAACAATTCACGTCATGGTGGTGGTTTCATCGTACACGTTTTTACTTCTGCATATTAAAGTGGAAAAAGAAAAAGTACGTGTCTTGACTTCTATATAATAAAGTGGAAAAGAAAACTCGTATGTGTTTTTACTTCTACACATTAAAGTGGAAAGGGAAACTCGTACATGTCTTTACTTCTACATATTCAATGAAAACTCGTTCGTATGTTTACTTCTACATATTAAAGTGAAAATGGAAACTCGTACGTGTCTTTACTTTTACATACTGGGAGGGGAGGGGAAGGCTGCGTGGTGTCGAGGAATGGTGTCCGCCTCAAATGCTAGAGGTCCCGGGTTCATGCCCCAGTGAAGGCTGTGATTTTTTCACGTGGATTCTAGTAATTTTTCCTGGTCTCTGGGTAGTGAGATCGGACGCCCGTGTGTATTGTTCCGCCCGTAAAAAGTCAATTGACAGTTGGAAATCGAAAAAAGTAGCCTAACGGTGCTGACCGGGCAAAATTTGGAAGTTAGAAATCCATCCAAAGTATTTCTGGATCCTCGCCGGTACTACAGAACCTGTGCACTGTGCTGAGGATTCTTCGAACTCAGACTTGAGTTAGAAGAAGAACGGGGCACTTATGGGTTACTACCCTTGTACCATGATGTTGATCTGTTGTTGAAACCTCAAACTTCTACATACAAAAGTTGGAAGGAAAACTCGTACGTGTCTTTACGTCTACAAACTAAAGTTGAAAAAAGAAACTCGTACGTTTCTTTACGTCTACAAACTAAAGTTAACTCGTACGTGTCTATACTTCTACATACTAAAGTGGAAATGGAGATGGTCAGTGCAGTGACTAGATTCAGCTTGCTGACCCGAAAGTCTTGGGTTCAAATCTGCACAAAATTTCGAAAGAAAAACATTGTCGGAAACCCCCCAATATAATTGTTTCCTAGGATGACCAAGACTAAAAAAAAGTCACCAGGTAATATTCTTGAAAGTAAAGGCAACCGGTGTGCTACTGACTATATCACCTATCAAATTTCGATAAATCTATAACAAGTGAATACAGCATAATATCCATATAAGCCACTAGAATTGAAGGGGCGTTTACTTACTAACTAAAGTACAAAACTCTTCGGCAGTCCCATGTACAACCCTGTCAAATTAGCAAAACCCAAACCAAATTAAAACGACCCTAACAAACAGCAGTACACGTTCACACATTTCTGGAAACGTCTCCGTGTCGTGGTATAATAGGATTCATGCAGTAACCAAAAGCGGGTGAAAACTCAGCGTCTCTCCGTCTGTGGCAGCACTTTTGTTCTCCTGGACACGCCCCGTCGACTTGACATCTCACCAGCGGTTCAGTAGAGTTGCTGATCGGTGGACACTCTCCTACTTTTGGAGGTGAGAGAACTCGTTCTTCTGTAAATAGAGGTCGGTATAACTGAGATTTTGCAATAGGACAAAATTCACACACAAAACATATGGGGTAGTGCGCTTGCTGTCGAGGTAGCGGTCCCAGTTCAGTTCTAGCAGAGACAGGATTATTTATTTCCAGCCTGTCTGGAGCCAGTAAAAGCACCGAACTCTCACACTGAAAGCTCAGCTCCCATACTGAACGCTCAGCTCTCATACTGAATTAATCAAGTAACAGAAAGTATTGTGAACGGCACTCATAGAAAGAAGTAGAAAGATAGAAGAACACACTAGACAAAGCTCAGCTCTCATACTGAACGCTCAGCTCTCATACTGGGAAAGATATAAACATTAAAATCGAACACATTTTCACTTGTTGAAGATAACAGTAATACAAGGTCCGACAACTAAGTAATGAGAATGATTTTATTATGGCCAAGACAAAAATGTCATCTTTAAAGCAAAGCATGGAATCTATAGAGGCAACATTAATCAATGATCTGGCAACTTTTCATAGCCGCTCGATAAGAAAACAACAAACAAGCCGCCATTTTGTTGACCTAGTCAGAGGTGCATTGTTACGTAATCATCACGGAGCAAAAAGCTAACATTAAATTCTTTTTATAACTCAGAAAAAGCGCTATTGAAAAGTTTAAATGATGCAACAAGTTTATGGGGATAATTATTTATCTCGTGCACACATTTTCAGGTGGTATTCACTATTTAAAAGTGGTGTGGAATTGATTACTAATGCACCTAGACCTGGATGTCAAATTTATGTTCGTAATGATGAACTTATTGCAAAAGTCAGAGAATGGATACAAGAAGATAAATGTTTTACTGTGAGGATGATGACAGATGAATCTGGTGTTAACAGAGAGACCATTCATAACATTTTAGTGCAACATTTTGGCAAGAAAAAAGTTGCTTGCCGGTTTGTACCACGTTCGTTGTCTGATGACCAAAAACATCAGCGGGTTGAGAACCCAAGAGACATCATCCAAACAAGAATCTTTGGCCCAAAAATATGTGTGTGTTCTCAGCCTTCCACCCTAATCCCCAGATTTGTCTCCGTGTGATTATTTTCTATTCCCAAAATTACATTTACGATCGAAATGACGCTTTTTTAACGATACTGATGACATTCAAAAGGCCGTAACATCAACTTTAAGGGCCATAACAATATAAGAACTACAGAGGTCGTTCCAGAGTTTTTTTTTTTTTTAGATCGTGGCACTTGCTGTATCAATGCACATGGGGCTTACTTTGAATCAGACACAGGTTTCATCTGCAACTGTTTATTATTTAAATTTTTATGGAATCAGTCTCATTACTTAATTGTCGGACCTTGTATATCAGCGAGCTTCACAATATAACAAACACAAACAAAACGTGAACGTTGCAGCTATAGAGCCTTCTTCAGCACATACATACCTCTCATACTGAACGCTCAGCTCTCATACTGAACGCTGCTCACAGCGAAAGCCGTTTGCAGCAGGTTGAATGTGGTCGAGTTTTCTCCTTCTTCTTCGTACAGTTGGAATTGGAACACGTGAAACCCAGGTTCGAATCGTCAGAAAACATTTTTTTTCTGTCGAGGCCAAAAAAAAAAAAAAATTCTAATCTACACAGTCCATGGCGACGGCACCAGTCATGCGGCCCCAACTACTCAGGCTCAAGACACCCCGCCTCCCCCCCCCCCCCGCCCATAAAACCTTGAAAAGAGGGCGTAAACCAACGTAAAGACGACACTGGACCTTTTCTTCTTCTTTATATTTACTAGCTGTAGACTCCGGTGGAAAGTTCTGGTTGTTCGTCCACTTCTGGACTTTAGTCTGGTTCTAGTACTTGAGTTTTGTGTCCACATACGTTTCACGCATCTGACTTATTTGTAGGTATACTGTTGGTTCCTCTCCTCTCAGGCAAATATACTTCGACTTCGAAGGAAACACCTCTATCTAGTCGGCGTTTACGACATGCTTGCTGGGGGACAGTCAGCCCATTCTCTCCAACCCCCCCCCCCCCCAATCCCCCATCTCCCCGCCACACCCGCCCCTCTTCCACCACGGGAACCGTAACCCACACGGGGAAATATTCCGACATTTCTTTAACAACAATGTATAAGAAAGATATTTGACGAATGGAACTGGCTGACTCAACTATAATGTCGAGGATTAAAACATGTGGGGGTATGTAAAGAAGTAGAAATCAGAGTAAAGCCGTGGATAATATCAAAGTAAAGAGCAGGTTAACATGCCCTGTGGCATGACTTTTGTGTGTCGCTCAGCGATGTAATCTGTTTGACATCGACAGCCTCTAATATTTTCTCAATATATGACATGTAAATAATGTTCCACCACCTGTGACAAGATAACTAGAAATGATATAAATTTAAAGAAAATTAATAGGAAAGAAGATATAGGTAGGTAGGTAAGTTGTACCCCACTAGTACATCACACTAGTGATAAACACCGTGTGACACAAAGTGCCACCGTGCGGATGAGGATCACCAGTGGAGAGGTCCCGGAAACCCCCTACAGCCGTTAGGGCATATTTAAGACCCGTCTACATTTAGGGCTCCCCAGGCAAAAGCTAGTGTGGGGCTTCCAAATAACTAAAAATTGCATCCCACATGCGGACGATGCTCTATAAGAAGAAGATACAGGAAGAGGAGAATGTAGGAACTGCAAAAATTCAACAAAAAACTGAACACATATTTAGCAATTTCGTCTCAGCAAACATAATATTTTAAAGTGTCAATAAATATTTTATAATGCGAGTAAATAATAAATTCAGTAACTAACGTGTAGATTGCCAGCAGCATCGATTGATCTCTCTTCCGAAACGGGTGCACACTGTATTGTCCGGACATGATTGGGAGAGACAGTCCAGTTCCGAGGAATTGTCCTTAGAAATTAGGAC
>CAJHNH020002367.1:574279-626779 GCA_905116865.2 Candidula unifasciata | reverse complement strand
AAGAAGAAAAAGAAGAAGAAGAAGAAGAAAAAGAAGAAGAATGAATGAATGAAATGATTAATTTATTAATTAATCAGGAATTGATACCACTGTACTTGAGACATTCTGTTCTTGTGCACTGTCCATTTGATCCCAGTGAGCCTTCACCACATCCGCTTCTTCTTCTTCTTCTTCTTCTTCTTCTTCTTCTTCTTCTTCTTCTTTTTCTTCTTAAAGTTCATGCCGTGTGGCGTTGGTAGTCATGTCTATCCAGAATCTTCTGTCTCGCTACTTTTAATCAACTCTGACACAGATGATCTTCCATGTCATGATGTCAGACTGTCCAGCATCTGTTCTCTAGGTCTGCCTCTGCCTCTCATCCACTCCAACTTTCCTACCGCCCCGATGTACTCCAGTTTTCTCCTTCTCACCACACGACCAAACAATCTTTCAGATGTGAGCAATCAGTTCTCTTCGCGAGTCAGTTTCTCTCCAGACGTGCTCGTTGCTCTTTTTATCTGTCCTGGGTATTCTTGTCGTTCGTCTATAAAACCTCATCTCCGCAGATTCCAAAGTTTTCACCAATTTACTAACTGTCCACGATTCACTTCCAGCTTGCTTGAGATTTGTCCCATTTACTTTGATGTTGCATTTTGGAGGGTCAGTTTTCTTTGTAATTACTATTACTTCTGTTTTTTAGCTTTTCTAACTAGAAACATTGTTTTCACTTTCCGTTACAATAATATCCATCATTTCTAGGAATTGTGTTTTATTTTCAGAGATCAAATCTATATCGTCAGCATATCGCTGGTTGTTAACAATATGCCCACCAACAGATACTCATGGCATACCAAGTATGGATCTAATTATTATTTCACTTTACAAATTGAATAAATCCGGTGATAGTACAGATTCCTGTCTAACGCTGTGTTGAATGTTTTGAAAAGTTCCGACTTGGTTAAATGTGAAGGTAAAAGTAAAGTCGGGAGATGTGAACCAGCATCATTGCACACGGTTATAAACCAAGTAAGGTCAACTGCTAACAATCGTCCGCCTATGTCGCCGTCCGCACGTAACTCTGTAGCTACAGCGACGTTCCTCTATTTTACCCAGAGTGTCAACACTGGTACCCATTTCCTAGAGGCTGTGTGAACCCCGGGAACAGCCCGGTTTCGAACACCGATCGTGGGCTGCAGCGAGTCGCAGCTGGATTTGAAAGCGAGCCTGTTATCGACTGCGCTAACGCGGCCCCCATTTCCGACTTGTTTGTCAATCCTTATGGCTGCTTCTTGTTGCCAGTTGTCTGCACAACAATCATGAAATCTACGTCAAAATATTCACATGGACGGTGTATGATAGAAACTAAGAGCAGAATTGGCCAGGCAAAGGCAGCATTTCAGACCAAAATTATCTAATAAATCACTCTCATTAAACATCAGAAAATTAGTACTAAAATGTTACACCGAGCCTGCTCTGTTGTATGGCAGTGAATCTTGGAATGTGAGCAAACAAATTAAGCAGAGTTTAGAGGCAACTGAGATGGGTTTCTTGAGAAAAATGTTGCGATTACCTTGGTGTGCCAGAATAACTAAAGATGATTGCCTGGAATTAGCTAATGAAAGGAGAACATTATATACAACAATGAGAAGGAGACAAGCAAAGTTCTCTGGTCGTGTGATGAGAAAAGTTACACTTGAAAATATTGTGACGCCTGGAGCGATCACGGGTAGAAGAGGCAGAGGCAGACCAAGAGAACTGATGGTGGATGGTTTAAGACAGTGGCATGGAGGAATATCATCAGTAGAATTGATCCAGAACACCACAGACCGAGATCTGTGGAGATGTATGAACGCATTCGCAAGCTGACAAGGCATTTGATGATGATTATGCTGGTAATCTGGTAATCTGGTAATCCTAGTTTCAGCATCATAGCAAACGGGTCACCCCATTGTTGCTCCGCTCCTGTGCCAACGAAAAACACTCGTAGCTCACAGTGTCACACCATGCACTCAACTCAGAAGCTGGGTGATGATGATTATGCAATCATGCCAATGAAATAATTCAGTGCTGCTATAGCAAAGTTCATTTTCAGTGGGAAATGAGGTAATTATAAAGTTTGACATTCATCGTAGTGGCAGGGGGCACACAAACCTGACAGCTTAGGTCTTCTGATCCCACCCCCTTCTTTTCTCCTCTTTCTTTCCCAACCCCCTCTCCCCCCCCCCCCCAAAAAAAAATACTATGGGGTGGAAAAAGCGGGAGCGGGAAAGGGGGGGGGGGAGGCCCTGAGGCTCCTTAATATTTTGTAAGGGTCAAAGCGACCTCCTTGACGATGTGCATTTCGATTTTAAAATGTTTGTTATTATTATGTTTAATTACCATTCAGCATATTAATATTATTTTCTAAAACAAGACTTATGCCCCTTAACTCTTTCTGTTCCAAACAACGTATAATGCGTGAGTGGATATTATGACTGGGTATTACTGACGTGTAACAGTCAACATGTTATGTATGTTTTTACATCTCATGTTTCTCGGAATATCATGGTATGGGGCGTCGCAGGTCGACCCAGCCTAAAATGGGTACCAGGATGTATGTCCTGGGGAAGTGAAGACGGCCGCCGTAATGCTGACCACATTACCCATCAAGTGCCGATTGGTCTGTAAAACTTTGCGTGCTCTTCACATATGCCCGATGCGCCTAAATGCCTGAAAAGGGATCTTCACTTTACTTTATGTTTCTCGGAAGACATTTGTTTTCTGCAAGGATTGTATATTTAGCCCCTCTGGAAGTGGCATACATCCATCAATTTATTTTTGCCATTCTTACCTCCCTAGATATTAGCTAGCAGGACTGAAAGACTTACCTAACCCCCCCCCCCTTTTTTTTTCTCCTTTACCATCCCGCCCCTCTCCCATCCTACTCCAGCCACATCTAGAAAATGTGTATAAGGCTGAGCCATTCGTTCTTTTCCATAAATTTAGTTGACCTCCGTAAAGTTTTTCTTTGTGACGGCGCCCCTACGTACTAGAAAATGTAGTAATCTAAGCCACACTCTCCTGTGGTTAGAAATAAACTTTAACCTCTGTATACTCACTTGAAACACATACTGCGACTGGTGGACACGGCGCTCTGAGACAAGTGGCTTGTACAAATCGACACTCTTCACCGGGCCCACAAGTCTGAAAATTTTTGTTTTAATGAATTGTCTAACATATAACACTTCATGTATTTCCAGCATGCGTTGTCCAATCATACATCGAGGTCACACACTTGTCAGAGATTCAACTGGCTAGACAGATATGTGATTCCTCTCGGAGATACTTCGGTTAAGTGACTTTGTTCCTGTTTTTGGTTTTGTATAATTGTATATTCCTGAAATGCGCTGATGAAGGCTATCTACCCGCAGTTTTCACTAGTCGTTTATGTTTGTGACAGTGTGAAGCTGATTGGTTTTACTTTTTGTGTGCTTTGATATCTTTTTACTGCATAAATCGTGCAGCCACAGTCAAAAGCGATAAGTTAGACAAGACCGGTAAGAGAGGGCTAGTGAAGAATAGTCAGCCAACGCAGAACTGGTTTCCGTTCGTTCAGTCATCCCAATTTTGGGGTTTTGCTGAGGATGAGGCCGAATCATAACCAACTGAATGATTTAATGTGCAGCGCGTATTATATGTCTACTGACTGATTGACTGACTATCTTATTAAATGACTAAGTAACTGACTGACTGACTAACTGACTGACTGACTGACTGACTAAACTATCTAAACTAATTAACTGAACGACTGACAGACTAAATAACTAAGTACGTAACTAAATAACAAAAATGTTAACCATCTAACTAACATATAATTACAAATTCTGCTTACCTGCCACGTACGGTATATGTAATTAAACTTACCATGTATCATGTGCAGCACATATAATTACACATCCCACCCATATGTATAGAACATTTAATTATACATTCTTATAACCAGGTGCTCTGCCACCATGAAATCTTTGGGATTTGCTATTACACGTGTTTAGGGGCGGGTCTCAAGGGGTTTAAACCGTGTTAAGTGAGCATCAATAATAATATTAATCTAACGTAGTCGCTCCTCTTTTACTTTGGAGAGTACAGGTTTGCCAGAGAGATCGCCAGACGTCTTTGTCAGCAGTTTTCTTTCTGGCTTTGTTCCATTTCAATCCTTTGTCAGTTAGGGACTGTCAGATGTTGTCTTCCAAGCGCACACTGGGTCGTCCTGGAGGTCTGGTTCCCTGGTTCTTAGCCTCCCATGCCTGCCATGCTGGCGATTTTTCCCCATTCTGCATACATATGCCAACCATCGTTACAGTGACTGATCCACTCGGGTTTGTAAGGACTGGGTATCAAGTCCTTGACATATTGTCTGAGTGCGGACTTTGTCCCTTTTTATTAATAACTGTCACGAGACGACCTCAGTGGTTCCAGAAGTTGAGTACTCGTAATAAGTTCTTCTGGTTATTGATATTACTTTAAACCAAATTGATTTAAATGTTTCCAGTCCTTAGTCCAGACAAAGCGACTGAGTCTTGGGTAATATTACCTAAAACTTTACACTGTAGCTAGGAATTCTATTCTCATGTGTCAGTGTCAGAATGTTATCTCCTGACCACAGACTGAGGGGCTGCTTTGAAATTTCTAGATCAGAGGAACTGAGAGTGGACTAGTAGAGATTGTGGCGACCAGAGGCTGGAGTTCGCAAGTCAGTGTAATTCTCCGGAGAACAGGTGGTTGCCAATTAGGAATGTTTGATCCTGGTCAAGTAGGAAACTCAATGGCTTCACTGACCGTCTTTTAACACCCGCCAGTTAGATTCGTTGTAAACTAGATTGGGTCACTTAAGAATGTTTGCTCTAGGGATGTCAGTCCAGAATTGAGTGACAGGCCACTTGTTAGCCAATTTTATCTGATAGTTACCTCAGAGGCGTGGCTTAAGTCATCGTCTTGAGGGTTGAGTAGAACCTAGTAAAGGGAGGAGTTTAATTTGGACAATAGATAGTATACTCCGAACCTTTGGAATTCCCGTCACATCGCAGCTAGCAAGCAACAAACACAGGTCGACGTAAAGGTACATTTTACGGTCGGATTCTGGTTTGGCGATTGATGGAAAGTTCCCAGGTAAAATATTAATTTTAATCTTGTATACATAGGTTAGGGAGTTAAGCTTAGTCTATACTACCTTTTCCTAATTTGTCTGCACATTCTGCTTGAAATAGTTTTTTGTGAGTATTCAGTATCTCAGTTAGGGAACTGCAAAACTATTCCTATTTCTTGTATGTTTGTGTCACATGTTTTTCAGTGTATGTTTTCATGTGTATAAAATAAGATGTGAACAATGACATTTGCTATAATGAAATGTAATTATATTGTTTCCATAATCAGCCAAAATATTAGTGGGGACTGTGGGAAATGATGCCCAAATATGTGCAGGGATGCGATTACGTTTGTGTGCCCACCATGTGCTCACTTAAGGTGTTCACCTAAACAGGGGATTGATAACCCCAGGGGAAGAATGATGGGTGTATAGAATTCACTGCCACTGAAAGACAATATTCCAGACATCATGCACATATAACATGGTGGGAGTTTTCAGCACATAACCTGCTCCACGTGGTCATGTAATATCAATGTCAGCCAGTTGGAATTCTGAGTGATGACGGACAACAGACTTAGAAAGTCAACTATCATGACATAGCATTAGAGGGAAGGCAGGATATGTGACGTCCATGTAAGACAAAAGACCTTCAGACTAGACTGGAGAGAATGTTGAATATGATGAGGAGTGATGGGATATATTTTATTATTTTATGTTATATTAATTAATACATGTATTCTTAGTGTAAGTCAAGATACTACACGTATGTGTTTGTTTCCATGATTACAGCGCCCATGTGACGATCAGTCCATGAAAGAGACTACGTTGTGTTAGACTCGGCCAGCTGGGAACGAGGTGGAGAACGAGGTGGAGAACGATGTGGAGAACGAGGTGGGGATGAAGTGGAGAATAAGCTGAAACAGGCAGAAAACAGGCAAGGAAGAGTTGGACAAGCTTGACAGTTCCTCACGGCTGTCAGAGGCTTATAAGTTAAGTTAACATCTTTTAAGTTAACATATCACCATCATCACACCACTCTAAACCCCTGAGCTGTTTTCTCGCTGAAGCTATCACTATCATCACCTTAACCAGTCACTGTTTGTGTAAATCAACAAACTGGGAAGTTCATTGTTAGTAAAAAAAGCTGTATGTCAAGTTTTATCCTGCATCAGTTTTTGTAATTCCAAATGTCTGTTCTTACATGTTTAATTAAACTGTTAAGATAGAATACCATTTGGTGGGAGCTCAATTAATATGATAATAATTCTTTAATCATTCATAATAACACCGGGAGAAGGTAGATGACGGAGGAATCATTTGCCCTGTCTAATAATTCATTTAGTATAATGATAGACATCTAAAATTCCTTTCCTTCTCTTGTGGGTAGCAAGTGCAGCTAATGTTAAAGTACTTAACGAGCCAATATGGTTGTTTTCTTGGATATCCAGGACTTTGTCTGAGAGCAACATAGCTCGGATTTTAGTTCCGGTAATCTGGTGGAGGGAATGTGTTGAGAGGAAAATCCCTACTCAACATTATAAACATTTAATCCACCCCGCCACGTCACAATAACAATCATAATTATTACTATTTTTAATATCATTTTCATCATTTTTATTACTTGCTCAATAGTGACTAAATGTAATAATGTATTTAAAATTATATAAAAGGTATAAATAATTACTTTAAAAAAAAAAAAGAATGTACATTGTTGAAATGGGAATTTGCACCCCTAAGAATTATAGGGGCGGGAGAACTCAGTCATAAACAGCCTTAAAAATTATTGGGGGACCTGGGGAAGGGGTGGGGTGGGGTGGTGGTGGTGGTGGGGGCTAAATGTGTCTGAGCCTACAGCTTCTGGCGCCTATGTTTCACTCAGCCATCATCATCATCATAAGTTTTTATGAAAACAGATTCGCCACGTTCAACCAGCATCCCTGAAGGAGGAGCTTTAGGTTATAAGTGTGATTAGGTTATGTGCGCCAGATAAAAGGATTAAGCATTGGACGCCACCAAAATCCTTGCAGTATTGATGCGATCAAAGGAGACTGACCCAAATACTGTCCTGACCGGCCACGAAGTCGTCTACCGCCGAGCCATTGGGAGATCCGGTCACCGATGTTTCATCCAAATGCGTCAGTACATGTTTTTAAACATCCTACCTACCATGTCAGAGCACAGGTTGTGAGGCTCTGGTTTACACAGGCACAAGGGGCATCCATCGGGCCTCAACTCGAATCCATGGGCACACAGTGTTAGGCAGTTTGTCCCACAATCTGCAGAATATCATCATTCGCCGGTTCAGTTTGTCAGAATCTTTAGTAAGTAAAAAGTAAAGATCCCTTTTCACGCCTTTAGGCGCATCGGGCATATAGGAAGAGCAACATTATTTTTACAAACCATTCGGCACTAGGTGGGTAATGTGGTCAGCATTACGCCGGCCGTCTTAACTTTCCCAGGACATACATCCTGATATCCATTTTAGGCTGGGTCGACCTGAAACGCCCAATACCTTGATAAAAATCCACACAGCCAGCAGTGAGTTTCGATTGCGGTACGTTAAAATTACGAGTCGGACTCGCAACGCCTAAGCACGGAAGCCTCAGAATATTTAGTAAAGTCTAGTAAAAGTCCCTTTACACACCAGCGGCGCATTGGAAATATGAGACTAGACTTATATTTGTATCGACCTTAGTGGATCATTGTGGTTACAATCCCATCTGCCGTCTTTACTTCCCAGTACTTTACCTGCTACCAACTTGAGGTTGGGTCGACCTGGGAGCCTGGGTCATGTTTGGATCCCGCTCCATGCAGATACCGACCCATGACCTTCGGATCTACAGGCGAGAATTTGACCGCAACATCACGTCGGCCCTCTTCAGAGTCTTTACACAAACAAGTATGTCCTGCACACGTCGCACGCACGCCCTCGCGTCCACACACACACATTCACACACTCACACGCAAGCACGCGCGCGCACACGCACAGATCCCATTGTCCTGGAGGGACATGGAGTACAATCGAATTTTAAAAAAATAACAGCAGGAAGTGACTTGCGAGGACTGCTGCAAGACTGAAAGATCATCCCCTATAACATTTAGCTGCTCATTCAATCAGGTGCTGCCTCCACAATAAAGGTTGGCTGCAATGGATCTCCAACGCCCTCTGTCTCTTGTCGCTGTCTGCTGTCTCAGGCTGCTGTGCGTCCATCTCTTGATATTGTCCACCCACTTGTAAAGTTGTCTAGTTCTTGCTTTTCTGCCTTTAACATTTCCCTCCAGGTTTAAAAAAAAAAGTGTTGTCTTTTCGTGTGACCAAAAAATGTATCTTTTTTGTTTTGTTTTGTTTTGTTTAGTAACTCTCTTAATAGTCCTAGTCTTTTCAGAACCTCTGTATTTGATTTTTTTTTTTTCTTCATGAAATTTGACCTATTCTTCTGTACATCCGCATATGCACCTGGGAGTAGCCAGAGAGTCTGGCTGGCTCACTACACTCAAAGTGATGCAAGATGGACATACAACCAGATTACAACAGGTACGATCAGTACTGGAACTGCTGAAGATCAGGACGAAGCGCGCATGAGAACGCTCCGAGTGCTGTGATGTCAATTCTTGAATCAACTCAACATATCCAGAGACTCAAATCGATGTTCTGGTCGCCTGTTCGTTGTCCAGCTGCTAAACCCAGCCGGTCATCAAAATCTGAGCCGCAGAGATCATCAGGTGACACCAGACTGATGTGAACGTTTTGGTCACACTAGTTATAACTTCTTTTGATATTTAACAGGGTATCTGGGAGTACCCTACTGGTCTGCTACACAGACTGAGATTTAGTAATCTGCGGGTGTTAAACGGCCAGGTAATAACCGAAAAGGTTAAAACTGCACGCACGAGCACTACAGCTGGTCACGGGTAAGTCAACAAAAGACACGTTGAGAGGTCATTAATGGTCTTTGATTCCACTGAGAGACGAAAGGAAGAAAAAGAAGGTACGTGCATAATGATTGTAAATGATTCAGTGCCTTCTTAAAAAGTGGGACTATTTTACTTCCAGTCAGAGCCATCATCATCGTCGCCAAAGGTTTTTTTTTCTTCTGAGGAAAGAAAAAGAGCCGTTGCCACAAGCATCCAAGAAAAGGTGCCGGTACTCACCTTAGTGTGTCTGAACATAAATTATGCATACAAATGAGTACTAGTACTGCGTATCGGAAAGAAAAAAAAAACCTAGTCCTCATCATTCTCATCGTGTCGTAGCGTTATACGTAATATAGGACTCTCGAGAGCTTCCGGTCAAAATGGACGCTAAGCAGGGGCACTGTTCGAAGCAGAGGCACATTTTTTGCTAATGCCGGACGGTGGCCGATGCATTTTTGCTGCATTTGTAGACTGGATATAGTTTCGTCACCCAGCTTCTGAGTTGAATGCATTGCGTGACACTGAGAGCTGCGGATTTGACTTGGAATGTTTTTTCGACTGTGACCAACGTGGTGGTGTGAAGTGTAGATTCAGAAAATGGCGTGATGCCTGTCGTGCAATTTTGGTGGTTCCCGTCTGTGATTAAAATTGATTGCGTGGGCAACTGCTGATCTGATGGTGACTTCTGCTACCATCAATGATGAACTGCATTTCTAATGTCAGACTGTTTGTGTTAGCAAATCGAATGGCTACCGTATGCTTTAATGCCAGTGTATGTTAGATATACTGAGACAGCAGTCTGTCAATATTTCCACAAGGGACTGTGATAAACATTCTGTGTGTTTTTCGTTGGTACAGGAGAGGTGCAAAGATGGGGTGACCCGTTTGCTATGAAGCTGAAACTAAGACTACCAGACTACCAGATAGGACTCTTACTCTAGCCCTTCATTCAGATTTGTCTTGTGGAGTTCTGTCAATATTGTGGATGGAATGAACGAACGAACGAACTATATTTTCAGTGGGTCACAAACTGGGCACGTAGACCCGTCTCTCATTAAGCCTTTTCAAACACACATGTTTCACACAGCAGCTGTATTTTATCAACAAAGCATATTGTGGTCAAATAACAATATGCATGATCAAGTTTACCACCTTTGACCTCTCATCAACGAACGTCTCAGGGTTCAGACACGAACCAGTGTACTTGTACAGGCCATTTGAAATACAGAGAATGCTTAAACCCAAGTCTTTAACTATTATTTTGCAGATATATTTGGAGATCGTTGCTGGATCTGGGAAGTTCAGATTTGTTACCACGTTTTTACAAGTTGCTACTCTCTTTGTCGAGAGAAACAGAGCCAGTTAGGAAGAAACCGGCGCTGTGAGGATTATCCTTTCATCTGTAGCCATATCAACTAGTCTTTTAGCATTCTTCTTCTTTCATTCTTCTGCCTTTTAAACTCCCAGAGTAGAATAGGCCCTCAACCACCTCACGCCAACTCGTTCTATCCTTCGCTATCCCATGCAGCTCTCCCCATGTCCTCCGCAGCTTTTTAACTTCACTCTAGAGCTCCCTTCTCGAGTCCTCCTCTTTTTTCTCGATTTCCAACTGCCAAGGTATTTTTTATGTGCGTAAAACAGTACACACGGGCGTCCTGTCTTACTACCCACAGACCAGGGAAAATTACTAGAAATCCACGTGAAAAAATGTCAGATTTCACCTCAGGTTTGAACCCGGGACCTCCAGCACTCGATGCGGATACTATATATCGAGACCACTCAGCTGAGTGCGCTGCGTGGTCTTGAGGTCCATCTCGAGGTAAAGTCAGACAGTTAGACACAGCTACAGAAACATAGACAGACATACACGCTAGTAATACTATAATGTTGTTAGTGTTGTGCAATTACCTTGTTTTTTAACGCAGTCACAAACTGGGCATCCATTTCTGTCTTTGGCACGTTCGTATCCCGGCTGGCATTGCGCGGTATCACATGTCGGTGCCACACATCGAACCTGGGCTAACAATCGAATACTGTCTTTACTGGTTGTGTTTACTACTTCTTAGGGCAGCGTAGGGCAGGGGGAGAGGGGAACTGGAGCCGGAGGATTTAGGGCCGTTGATTTAGTGTAGTCGCCACAAACTCTGTGTGTTAGCATTTTGTGTCTGTCATGACCTTACCTAACCCTGCTCCAACAAATACACATCGTTTGATATGCTTGCAGGAGGAATGAAGAATGAGTAGAACCCAAGAGTTAAACTTCTTCTTCTTCTTCTTCTTCTTCTTCTTCTTCTTCTTCTTCTTCTTCTTCTTCTTCTTCTTCTTCTTCTTCTTCTTCTTCTTCTTCTTCTTCTTCTTCTTCTTCTTCTTTTTCTTCCTGTTCTTATTATTATTATTATTATTATTATTATTATTATTATTATTATTATTATTATTATTATTGAAACATCCTTTACGATTAAATACGATGACATGTGATGTGCTTGAAATATTGCTGCAAGGTCAATCACTGACCTGCTATGCCCTTTAATGTCATATAAGCTTGCTGTCTGTTCCTCCACTCCGTTCTATCCTGTGCTGTCTCTATAATGTCGTGGATGGAATTTTGTCCAGTACCTTTGGCCTCTCTCATCAACGTTCGTTTTAGAGTTTCTTGTGTACGTCCTGGCTTCCTCCGTCAATTTATTTCACATTTTAGTGCCTGTTTGGTTAATCTGTGTTCAATTCTTCAAAAGATGTGTCCAATATAGCGCCACCTTCCTTGTCTTATAACTGTTATCACCAGTGGTTGCCCTGACATTTATCCTATTTCGTCATCACCCTTGAGTGAAATTCTGGCAGACATAATGGGGAAAGAAACAATGCACGGAGATTTTATTTGTTGTTTTGCTAGAAGTCGCAAAGTCTGTGGTAGTGGCTGCTGTGGCCGAGGCGATGGCGGTGATTATAGTGAAGGTAGTAGTTGTAACAGTACCAGCAATAGTGGTAGTAATAACAGTAGTAGTACCAGTTGTAGTCGTAGTCGTAGAAGTAGCAGCAGCAACAATAATACTAGTTGCTCTATTAATTTTAATAGTAAAAGTGGTTGTTGTAGCAGTCATAGTAGCAGTAGCAGCAGCAGCAGTAGTAGTAGTAGTAGTAGTAGTAGTAGTAGTAGTAGTAGTAGTAGGAGTAGGAGTAGTAGTAGTAGGAGGAGGAGTAGTAGTAGTAGAAGTAGTCGTAGTCGTAGTATATATTTAGTAAAGTAAAGAGCCCCTTTCCACGTCTTTAGGCGTATAATGCATATAGGGCTAGACCTATATTTTTATAGACTTATCAGCACAAGATGGGTGATGTTGTCATATCATATCGGCCGCCTTTACTTCCCAGGACTGCACCTGGTACCCATTCAAGGCTGGGTCTACCTGGGAGCCAAGGTCATTTTTTGGAGAAAAAAAAAGTCTGCCTCTGTCAGGGAGCGAACCCACGATCTTCCGAATCACAGGCGAACGTCTAGCGGCTACGCCACGGCGACTCCCAGTAGTGTATATTTACAGTGTATATATAACAACAACACACGCGTACACTTACTTTCTGCTAAACATACTGCTTGAAGTTGACATGGTTTCCTGTGGCATGGTTTTTTTCTCGCTTCACACAGGTATCCTTCCTGGCATATCTGTATACGAAAGCATTCAAAACAATTACGGACAAAAATTTGTATTTTCACAGAACAGAGATGGGTGCTTTCTTAAATTCCTACCCCAAACAGGAGAAATCCACAGGTCACGGAACAGCCTAATATTTCAGGGGGTGGTAGATAGGCTGCATGCAGTCGTGGGATCTAGACTGCATGCAGTCGTGAGACCTAGGCTGCACTCCCTCGTGGGACAGGTGGGTTGGGGTTAGGGCCAGTTCTAAATATTTTGGGGTAGTTAAACGCATCAGAAAGCCGGGAAACTCAGTCTTACCATCCTCTAAAATGTTGGGCTGTCATGTGACGTCATCTTGGGTGGGATATTACGAAAGAACCTAGAGAACAAATAAATTTGGTTATCTTGAGTTCATTAGCGACCACTTGCTTCAAGTCAAGTATAAATTCATTCACTGGAATTTGTGTGTGTGTGTATAAAGTCTAGTAGTATTTGTTTGAATTTTTATATAAAGTGTTTTAGTGAAAGTCTCAATTTTAGTATAAAGTATATATTTGAAGTCTCACGTCGAGTTAAGTCTAGTTTGTTTGTACACGTCCTAGACTGAGTATAAAGTCTAGTAGTGGAATTCTGTAAAGTCTAGTAGTAAACGTCTCTTTCCTACGCCCTGCATCTTAGGATGTGACTGCTGTGCTACTGCAAGGCTCTGGATATTGCGATCAGACAGACCAATGCACCGAATCGCCTAGTTCCATGCCCACGGATTCATTGTCGTCTTCTTCCTTACTGACATACCCATTTAACAAATCGCCTCGCGAAGACACAGCCAAGTACGTTCTTCTTCTTGATTTAACGTTGCCCACTTTCAGCTAGGTCAGACAACATTGCTGCTCTCTTCACTCTCCGCTATATTTGTGGTGACATTTCTTCTGGTCCTCATCTCATCTGGTTTTGGATTGTGCCTTCAGTGTTCTGTCGCTCGGTGTTTGTTGTTTTCGTAACTGGCTGGTCTTCTGCTGCGCTCCGAATCGTTGGATTGGCTGCTTCGCCGTCTAATCGATTTTGGGTGGGCTTGATTGCCCTTTGGTGTGTCCAAGGAGGGGGATCAGCTTATCCTAAGAAGGACTAGCAGTTATTTGCTTTAGGCAGGTAATAATGGATAATGGTGGGGTCTGGTGTTGTCCAGGTACCTGAGTGAAGACAACTATAACTAAAAACAATGGACTATCAGGCGGACAGATTGGCCGGATCTGCACTACTGGATGGTGAATTGATACATGACAAGGAGGTGTGTTCAAGGGAACAAGGGAACAAGCAAAGGGATTAGGAATTATTATGACCTGGAGAGAACAAGGCATCTGGGTGAAACCAGAGGGCCTGGCCGACTCACTACACTGAGGAAAGGCCAGACTGACATATAACCAGATTGTGCCTGGTACCATCAGTATTCTGGACTCAACTCAGTGGACTATCTCTCTAGAAAACCGACTTTAAAATGCCTAAATAACATTAGATTATAATACCGTCAAGCTAGCACGTTATCACAATCTAACAGACGCTAACTTAAATCAATTACGAAAAACCTATCCGTCAAAACACTACAATTCTTTTCTTTGTTCGCCCCCCCCCCCCCCCCCCCCCCCCCCCCCCCCCACCTGTCCTGTTCACGATCGGGTCAGTCAAATCTTCATGAATCCTGGAGAGTTCGCGAGTCCCTCGCGATGTTCTGGTCGGAAATTCCCGTGGGCTGTTGAATGCTTAGTCCCAAAGCGATCAACTAAGTGCTAGTCCGCCATTTACTATCATAATCTACTGTCGTCCCATAGCCACACAGTTCTTGACACCTATATTTTATCGACCAATCGGCACTCGTTGGATGATGTGAACAACATAATGCCAGCTGCCTTCATTTCCCAGGGCTTTAGCTTGTACCCATTTAAGGCATAAAGTGCCAGACCTAGATGAAATGGAACACCGCGTATGATGTGGTCAACCTCACGCCAGCCGCCTTTACTTTCATTACACAACTTTGTACTTATTTATGGCTGGTTCGACCTGGGATACTTGAGACTTGAAAAAAGTCCGAATCCTTCCGGATTTTAACCCACGACCTTCAGTGCCGCAGGCGAGTGCCTGGCCGCTGCTCCACGTCAGCTTCTGAAAGAGATGGACAGAGCATTTTAAAAACAAAATCTACAGGGATTTCTACTGGAAAAATTAACATCCGGTGACTCAAAGAATCACCCTTCTTTGCAAACGCATCTAGAGCAAAAACTCGTTAACCCATTTAACCCGCATGAATCAATTTTACTTTGTTTTTGATTTGGTTTGTATAAACGGAAGCAGAACGAACGGTGGTAATTTGGTTGACAGTTTTTGCTCCAATATGGAATAGCACTAATCAAAAATAAAAATAAAACACCTTCAGCAAGCAGAAGAAGAAGAAGGAGAAAAAGAAGAACAAGAAGAAGAAGAAGAAGAAGAAGAAGAAGAAGAAGAAGAAGAAGAAGAAGAAGAAGAAGAAGGAGAAGGAGAAGGAGAAGAAGAAGAAGAAGAAGAAGAAGAAGAAGAAGAAGAAGAAGAAGAAGAAGAAGAAGAAGAAGAAAAAGAGGAGGAGGAAGAAGAAGATGATGACGAAGAAGAAGTGTTGGTAGTCGTGAAGAAGGAACACGAGAAGGAATAGGAGCAGAAGGTTGTGGTGGAAGAAGAAGAACAAGAGGTGGCAGTGGTGCAGAAGGAGAACTAGCAGGAAAGGGAATAGGAGTAGGAATAGGAGGTGGAAGAAGAATAAGAAGAAGCAGAAGAAGAAGAAGCAGAAGAAGTGGAGGAGTAGGAGGAGTAAAAGGATAGGATGAGGACGAGGATGTAAAAGTAAAAGTAAAGGACCCTTTTCTGCGCCTTTAGGCGTATAGGGCATATAGGGCTAGATCTCTATTTTTATAGACTAAACGGCACAAGATGGGTGATGTGGTCAGCATCACGCCGGTCGCCTTTACTTCCCGGGACTGCACCCGGTACCCACTCAAGGCTGGGTCGACCAGGGAGCGGAAGAGGATGAGCATAATAATACAAAAATGACAACAACAACAATAATAATACCGGATTCCCGTTTTCTAAGATGTAAATTAACGAATCATTCAGTACTTACCACTTGTTCACACGGATCGGGAAATTCACATTTCCTGAAGCAACCTCGGTAGCAACATTGTGCCCCTACTGGACATTCGCTGGTGGTCTGGCAATCGTCCTTGCTGTCCAGGTCCGATAACGTGGACAGACACCCCGCAGGAGATTGTGGACACGACCAAGATTTGATCGTCTGCTCAGATGTACAAGTGAACTAAATTAGATTATTCTTGTCTTGAAATTGTCAGTATGCATTTGGAGCCGAAATTATAATGATGAAAAGGCAGATTCTAAAAATGTGTAGGTGTTATAGCAGAGCTATGAGAACCATGGCTTGTTTTTCTTGCTGTGCTTAATGGTACCCAGTACCCACCCTTTTAATATTTTCTTTTAATAGATTGACGATGTTACTGTTTCAGTTCATGACCATTTTAACTGCCATTGAAATCCACCGACTTTGAACCTGTCAGCTTCGAGTCCGTTAGCTTGTGAGAAAGCTCCGAAATAGTTTCTAAATATAAATTTACACTGTACTATTTAAAAAAAAAAGAAGTAAAGAACTTTTTTTCCACGCCTTTATGCGTATAGGGCATATAGGGCTAGACCTATATTTTTATAGACCAAACTGCACAACATGGGTTATGTGGTCAGCATCTAGCCGGTCGCCTTTACTTCCCGGAAATACACCCGGTACCCATTTAAGGCTGGGCCGACCTGGGAGTCAAGGTCATTTTTTGAAAAAAAGTCCGGCTCCTCCAGGGAGCGAACCCATGACCTTCCGATCCGCACGCGAGCGTCTAGCCGCTCTGCCACAGCGACTCTCAGACTGTACTATTGTCTCGAATTTACCTTCAGTTTCGACTGCTTTGTTTGACTTTGTACGCCTACTTGTGTGTGTTTGCTAGAATGTAACCCTGACAAACTAAAACAAAGGTATATGTGCTGGAGCCGACCAGTACAAATCTGTACATAGGATACAAGAGACACCCTAGGCAGTAAAGGGTATATCCATTACATCATTACCCGCACAAGACAGAAGGTGCACCAGGCTGGTCTAGCTGTTACAGGGGCTTGGGCAGTAAAACAGATTAGAGGTTGAACGGAGTATCTTGGACTACCCTATTGGCTTGTCAGCCAGCTTGAGATTTTGTAATCACGCGGTGGCCAAACCTTCAGGTAGCCTACCGTAGGGTGGAAAACTGAAAGAAAGTCTTCTTCTTCTTCTTTTTCTTTTTTCACCTGTTGTAAGCTCTGGCGAAAAGTCCTGGTTGTGCGTCCATCTGGAATTTGCCTTTGGGCCAGTGCCTGAGTTTTTACGTGTACATTCGTTTTAATGGCTTATTTGTGTGCAGTTGGTTGCTTCATGCCGCTTGGGAAGATGCACTCCGACTTTAAGGAAGTCCCCAATTAGTCGACTCATACGACATGCTTGTTGGTGAAGGCAGTGGGTCTATTCTTGTTTTCCCCACAATGGGGAACAGGACCCCACACTAGGGGGAAGGAAATAAAATGCATGAGGCTGGAGAGCACGTCAGGGACTAAGTGTCTTTCAGGCGGAGAGGCTGCGTGGTCTCGAGGCATGGTGTCTGCCTCGTGTGCTAGAGGTTCCGGATTCAATCCCTTGTAAAGATTGGAATTTTTTGGAATTATTTTTTCAAGTGGACTTAGACTTCCAGTAATTCCCCCTGGTCTCTGTGAGTAGTGAGATCGGACGCCCGTGTGCATTGTTGCGTACGTAGAAAATCCCTTGGCAGTCGCAAATCGAAAAGAATAGCCAGACGAGTTTAAAATCTACCAAATATTCCAGGATCCCCGCCGGTGCTAAAGAGCATGTGCACTGTGCTGAGCTTCTTCGGAGTCAGACTTGAGTTAGAAGAATAACAGAGTAGTTATGTTTTACTACCCGTTATCCATGATGTTGATCCGTTGTTCAAACTTTCAACGTGTGCTAGGTGAAACGGTCTTCAAAGGGTCTGCTATATCAGTGGTCTCCAACCTGGAGGGTGAAGAGGCGCACCCCTCTAAGGGGGCGTGAAATAAATTTCTGAAGTGGAGGGGGAGGAGGGGGGGGGGGGGAGGCGTCAAGAAATATTCAGATTGAACGCATTTGTACTTGTAATAATTGGGATTTTCAACTGAAACATTCGTGGATACAAAACAGCGCTGCTAGCTTGATGTGGAGAGTGATCTCAGTTGTGTGTTGAGTGCATGGCGTGACACTGTGAGCTACGTGTATTTTTCGTTGGCACAGGAGCGGAGCAACTATGGGGTGAACCGTGTGCTATGAAGCTGAAACTAGGATTACCAGATTACCAGATCTCAGTTGTGCGTTGCCAACATCAGAGCAAAAATAGCAGACATCTTCAAGACAAATCAGTGTCTGTCACCATTCTGATATCTGGACACTGGTAATCTGGTAATATTAGTTTCGGCTTCATAGCAAACGGGTCACCCCACAGTTGCTCCGCTCCTCTGTCAACGAAAAACAAACGCAGCTCACAGTGTCACGCCATGCACTATATGGACACTAAATTGCCAGTTGTAGGTAAAATATGTGTGTGTGTGCGCACGCGCGCATGTGTGTGTGTGTGTGTTTTTTTGTTGTTGTTGTTGACACTTTGGTTTATATGTATGTTTTTCTTCATTTCTTGTTAACATGCTTGCGGTTTTTCTTCTTGTACTCCTATTTTTAGTCACATTCTGTAATGTCTAGGTTGGGGAGTCGTGAGATGTCTTGTCATATACTCAATGAGGGTAGGGACCTGAGGAAGGGTGGGGGAGGGGGGAGGGGTGCCACGTGAAAAAGGTTAAAGACCATCTGTGCTACATGATAATGATAAAATAAAAACTAAAAACGTTAACTCACCTCGTTGTACGCCGCTGCCACGGGAATCATCAAAAATACACACAGAGCCCCTGCGTGCATGTTGGGCGTTTTAGTGATCAAGACAAGTGAACTTAATACCTGGCCACTTATACATAAAACCAGTGTGCGTCAGAACGCATCCTTGCGTCGATAGAACCTACTGGCTCGCCAATAAATACGCACTGAATACAGATGTGGGTTTACTCTAGCGGTGAGAAAACTCTGGTAGGTCCCAGTGTGTTTGCATGTGGTAGCGTCCAGCACGTATTGTAAATAACAGAGCATCGATATGTTCTCCCGAATCTAAAACTGGTAACTATTGGACTTACAAAGCCCGGTACTTTGGCATGAGTGGATATTTATATCACCTCTCCATTCAAATGGAAGTCGCCGTGGCGGAGCGGCTAGACGCGCACGTGCGGATCGGAAGGTCGTGGGTTCGCTCCCTGGCGGGGCCGCACTTTAAAAAAAAAAAGACCTTGTCTCCCAGGTCGATCCAGCCTTGAATGGGTACTGGGTGCAGTCCCGGGAAGTAAAGGCGGTTGGGTGATGCTGACCACATCACACCCATCTTGTGCCGATTAGTCTATAAAATAGAAATCTAGCCCTATATACCCTACGTCTAAAGGCGTGAAAAGGTCCTTTACTTTTTTACTTTAATCCATTTAATTAAAGACATCAAGCTCACCACTCTATCATAATACAGTCTTACGTAATATTTACCATTCCTTCGTACATCAACTTATACGTAACTTACCACTTATATGTTCACCTAATGTTCCCTAATTAACCACATCTGCATACCACCCAATGTCGTGCAACTGAACTCTCCTTCATGCATCGAAGTCATGTAACTTATCACTCCTGGGTACATCGAATATCATGTTACTCAGGTACATCGAATATCATGTTACTCAGGTACATCGAATATCATGTTACTCAGGTACATCGAATATCATGATACTTCTTCTTCTTCTTCGCGTTCACCAGCTGTACACTCTAGCGGAAAGTTCTGGTTGCTCGTCCACTACTGAACTGTAGTCCTGCTCCAGAACCTGAGTGTTGCGTGTGCATCAGTTTTACAGATCATGATACTTACCCCTCCTTCCTTCACCGAAATGTCATGTAACATGTAACTTAATCACTCCTTCATTCATCAAATGTAACCTTGTGCATACACTGTGATACAACTTACCTCATCTGCGTAAATTCCATTGTCTTGTTATCTGTAACTTACCACTCTTTCGTACGTCCAATGTCATTTAACCAACCCACACCTTTATATATATATATATATATATATATATATATATGTATATATATATATATATATATATATATATATATATATATATATATACACACACACACACACACACACACATATGTATATTTACTACTCCTTCGTGTATCCAGTGTCATACAATTAACCATACCTGTGTACCACCCAGTGTCACTTAACTTACCACGCGTGGGTACAATCAATATCATATAACTTAACCACATCTTCGCACTTCAGATGTCCTGTAACCTGAAACTTGACCATTCTTGGTACATCCAGCGTCATGTAACTTGACGTTCCTTTCTACGCTTAATTTCGCATAACTTGCCATTCCTTTCTACATCTAAGGTCACATAACTTATTGTCATTGCCTTCGTTTAATGTAACTTACCACACCCCCTGTCAACTAATGAAATGCAACTTACTACCCTCTTTGCCCAATCAATGTAATGCAGTTTACAACTCTTCTGTTCGCTTAATGCATTGCACCATACCACAAAGCAATTTCGACCAGGAAAACATCAGAACTGCAAGGGCAGGAAGAACACAGATTTTAACAGGAAAAGGATCGAGCGGTCTGTCTTTGAGGGAAGATGGACTAAGCCCAGAGACGGCGCAAATACCAGTAAGAATAAGAAGAAACTCCACAGGGGAGCATGTACAGCAGGAGTCTACCAATCATCACTAGAAGTAATCTCGGCTCTCCTTTGAATCGTTCCCCAAAATGGCGGCTTTAATTTAATGGCGTTCGAAAGAGAACTAAATTGGCCAATTTCTGGCCATAAAATATCCGAATGCGGGTCAGTTCTATTAAAAATATATGTGCCGGCTCCGGATAACGAAACAAATGCTCTGACAGGGTCTCGGCGATACGGTGCTTGCCGACCTGCTTTTGCGAGCGTATCCCCCGCGCCGCTACGCGCGGATGGGGGCTAAACTAGATGGCTGGGACTCACGAGCGGCAGCTACCGCATCTCCTGCAACTTCCTCCAATTACGGTACTCGTGAGTCCCAGGCACCTAGTTTAGCCCCCATCCGCACCTAGTTTAGCCCCCATCCGCACCTAGTTTAGCCCCCATCCGCACCTAGTTTAGCCCCCATCCGCACCTAGTTTAGCCCCCATCCGCACCTAGTTTAGCCCCCATCCGCGCCGCGCGTCGCGGCGTGGGGGATACTCTCGGCGATGAGTTTAATCCTCCAATCGGAAGAACACAGTTTTGCTAATCGGCTTTCATCGTCTGTAATGTCTCGAAATTGGTCAACGGTCGCTAATATCGTCTGCAGAAACGCTCGAAATTGTTGTCAACGGTCGGTATTTATCGTCTGCTACTACTACCGTGTGCAATTGTTGATATTGATTGTCAAGTAATCCTAGTTTTGCCGCAATTTGTTCCTTGGCAGAAAGTCCGTATTTTAGATATACGCGAACACCGTCGTTCGGAAATTTTATGGCCAGAATGTGGCATGCCGCCATTTTGGGGAATGATTCAAAAGAGAGCCGTAATCTCTCGTCGACAAATGTTCGGCCCACGAGCTCCTAGACATTTGAGAGCGTGGGCCCACCTGAGTTCATATGCTCAGGGTTGATTTTCTCCTGCTGCACGTATTACCGTATGTTCTCGGACAGGGACAAGACGAAATTGGTGACTCTGCAAACGGTACAGTGAGATACTGTATTTACATAGTCGCTGCGGTAGCATAATTAAAGCAGTCTACATACCTGGACGACCAATTGGCAAGCTTACGGTTGGTTTACCGGACACACGTTAGACTTTGTTGGCAGATGGCAGAGGGACACTGGCAGACAATTCGGACACGAATTTTAGCTGGTGGCTTTTCTCAGGCATCACATTTCATCATCATCAGGTGCCTTGCCGACTGGCGTGGGCGATCATGCCTCTCCATAATCTGCGATCTCCTGCATCATGTATCAGTTCATGTGCCGACACACCTCCATGCCATGCAACAAGACTGTTAAGCATCTTCTCTCGTTGTCTTCCTCTATATCTCCTTCCACATATCTTTCCAGTGGTCACAACATGTTCTATTTTCCCTCTTCTCATAACATGGCCGAAAAATGATGACTGTCTCCTTCTGATGTCTGTGATAAGTTGTCTTCGGGCTCCCGCCTCTTTCAAAACCTCTTGGTTGCTCTTTTTGGCTGTCCAAGGTATTCTAAGCATTCTTCTGTAAAACCACATCTACGAGGCCTCCAGAAATTGTTTGGCCTGCCTACCGATTGTCCAGGATTCACAGCCATATGTTAAAACTGGATGTATGTAGCAAGCAAGAATTCTTTTTCTAACTCTCAATGACAAGGATATATTGCACAAGATGTTTTTCATTTTATAAAATGCAGTTTTTGCCTGTCCAATTCTGTTTCTTATTTCAGTTATGCATCTTCCATCTGATGTTATCCATGTGCCCAAATACTTAAATTTCTGTACTTGTCTTAAAATAACACCATCAACTTTTATTACACACTTAGGAATAATTTGTTTCTTTGATACCACCATTACTTCTGTCCTTCCATTATTCAAACTGAGGCCCATTCTTCCACTTTCTAACACCACAATGTCTATCATTTCCTGTAGTTCTTTCTGACTTGTTGCTATCAAGACTGTGCCATCAGCATAACGGAAATTGTTTATATTGTGTCCACCAACCACAATTCCTGGCATACCAATTAAAGCTCTCATTATATATTCACTGTATATTGAAAACAAATCAGGTGACAGTATTCATTCTTGTCGTACGCCCCTCTTTATGCTTTGAAATGTACCTAAACAGTTGTTAATTCTTATAGCTGCTGTTTGCTGCTAATACATATTCTTTATTATTCGTAGATCTTTCCCATCAATGTTTAATTTTTCTAAGTTTCTTCTTCTTCTTCTGCGTTCATCCGAAGATGTAATTGCGTTGTGTCCGTTTACAGTATGGCTGCGATATTTGCACCTTTCGGCCAACACATGCGACTTCAGCGGGCATTTGTTGACCGGGTTAGCCTTCCCGGTTAGGACATGGCAGTCTCATTGTTGTGTGGTCATCTTTATTTCCCAGGTCACAGGTGGTGCTCCAATCAGGCTGGTCCAGAGAAGCCACATAATGCTGATCAGCCCTCAAGAGTAGGCAGGAGCAGAACATGAGCATTCCCCGCCATCCAAGGAGGCATCCACAAATGCAGAGCTAATACATGGTGCTCTGGTACTGGGCTCACTCAAGGAATCGTCACGTCCTGCTCATGACTAAAGTAATGAGAAATAATTACAAAACAGAAAATCCAATTATCTTAAATGATGAAGCAACAGAGGAAGTTGAAGAATTTATATACGTCGAAAGTAAAGTTACTCCAGATGTAATTTTGGAAAAGCATGTAACATCAAGAATAAACAAAGCAAATCAAACATTTGCCTTGCTTAACAATATATGAAAGTCAAAGAGTTTTAGTTTGAAGACAAAACTTGGAATATACAAGAGCAACATTTTAGGAATACTATTATACAACAGTGAATGTTGGAGAATGACCGCAGGAATTACACATAAACTTGAGACTTTTCAAAATAAATGTTTGAGGAGAATTCTATATATTTTGGCCAAACAAGATCACAAATAAAGAACTGAGGAGGAAACCAGAATGTGCAACACTGGCAAATGTTATCAAAGTATGACGATGGAGATGGCTTGAACATGTTTGCAGAATGTCTTGTGACACTCTGGTGGACAGCAGATGTGAAAAGGAGACATGGATGACCTAAAGAAACCTGGAGAAGGACAAGAGAACGGGAAATTAAGGAATGTAAACTGACATGGGATACCATGGGCAACAAAGCAGCAGACCGGCAGCAATGGAGATCACTTGTGAATGCCTTATATGTGTCAACAGCGACATGAAGAGGATACAGATAGATGGTAGTTTATTAGTAATTGCCTTAGTTGTTCTCCGCCCCATACAAAAGTATTGCTTTGACATTACAATTAAAAGTTTTAAGTTTACTATTTTTAAAAATTCCTCTTGACCTTCATAACCAATTACTGTTTACCAACAACTCCATCAAATAGATTTTTACACACACAAAGGAGAAAGGCAGAAAATGGCAAGTTACAGCTGAAGGATTCAACAGTAATCAAAAGGACAAGAAAACCCACCTATTCACAAACATTATAAACATACACACAAGGAAAAAAAGACTTTACATGAAACCATTATACTTGTTTATTAATTTCATACAAAAGTCATTTCAGCAAATGAAGTTCTTATGTGCTACATAATTATATTTAACCCACTGACAACCACATTGACTTTAACGGCTGGCTACTAAGATCGCACCCCTTGTAATCGTTACTTTAGAAGCTTACGGCATGGTTAAAATTGCAACTTTTGCGATAAATGTAGTTGAAGCTGTTAGTGCCTTCATTTCTTTTTATTTATTTGAGGGACACAATTCGGTAGTGCTCAAAGTAAATGTTCCACAAAAATGTTTGTGTGTGTGTGAGCTCTCATGTCAACTACGTTTTAGGTGCGTGCTTTCATAATTGTTGCTGAACGTTAGGGCTGACATGGTGGAAGAGTTTGGAGAATATTTCTGATGCAGTGTGATATTGTCTGGATAATTTACAATTGGAAAGTAAAGGTGAAGATATTTCTGAACAGTCTGATGACTGGACTTTGATCATTCTTATAAGATGCCATTAAAAACATTGTCGAAACTGAAGACGACCTTTAGCCTACAGCAGTGGCGTGGCAGTCCGAGGTAGTTAGGTATGTTATGTTTCATTATTTATGAGAATTGTTTCAGTATGTGCTTTAAGTGTATATTAGACGCCAATGTTAGCATAGACTGTGTACATTGCAGTGTTCTGTGGTTTAGAGTTTAGTGAAAATTGTTTCAGAACACAATCCTCGATGTTTCCCGGGGTGCCATTCCCGTGATGCAATTTTCGGGTAAAGATAATTTTTGTGGATTTTTGAGTTTGACAGTTCAGTCATTCTGTAACAGAAATTCTTGTTGAAAAATGGCGAACAGCCACTGAATTTGCACAATTCTATTTCACAGTTAGGCAGAGTTCTTACAAAGGATTACTTTAGCAACCAGAAAAAAAAAAATTCCTGGCTTCAGAAGATTTTTTGGTTGCAATGTACAGCCATATGATCAGATGATGATGATGTTAAACTAGAATACACAATTTATTTTTATTCTTGAAATTTGTTCTCTATTTATTCAATTAGGTATAAAAATGTAAATATTGTGAGTTGTGACGCTATGGCATTTTAGTCAGTCTATATCGCAGTTTGAAAAACACATTTTCTGTTGTATTTTTTTGCACCAATATACTGCCACACGATGATGATGTCAAACATAATTATGCAGTTTGGATTCTTGAAATTTGTTCTTTATTCAATGTAGTGCAAAAATACAAAACATTATGTGTTTACTTCAAACAGGTGTGAAACTATGACATTTTTAGTAGACACTAAAATATGTGGTATCTGGGGAAATGGAAGGCTTAACAAGCTTGGTAGTCCTTTGGTTAATGAAATTATTTGCTACTTCTGCTGTTGGAAGATGCCGTGATGTATGGCTGGCTAGATGCACGCCTGCGTATCCGAAGGTCATGCGTTCGGGCCATGACGGAGCCAGCCTTTAAAAAAAAAATGAAATGTGACACCAGGTCAAGTCTTGGAAAGTAAAGGCAGCCAGTATGATGAGGACCACATCACCCACAGAGTGCCGATTTGGTCTATAAAATACAGGTCCAGCTTTATATGCTCAATACGCTTGTAGGTGGGGAAAACCTAAAGTAGTCTTTTACTTTACTTCTGCTGTTGTATGCTGGATGGTCAGTGTCTGAAGCTTAGGTGTTGCGAATGCACTTCAAATGTGACTTTTCACCCCAGTGAGATAAACAAAACAAACCTGCCTGTCCTGAAGACTGATTGAAACTAAGAGCGATTGCTGTGTAAGATCAGTATGCTAGCTGCTTGGCCACCATCAACTTGTTAAATTCTCTTAACATCTTTAAAAAAGTCATTTGCACAATTATTTTATTTTGTACTACATGTGATTTCCCCATAATGTGTCAAATAAATGTGTGTGTGTCCATAGCAATGCTTTCTAACACTTATTAATCAAACACCCTATGACACCTCACCCTGGATGTTTAGCAATTTTTTCACAGAATTTTTGTAATTGTTTATAGTCTGTATATTCTCATCCTCACAGAATAATTCCTCCACTGATTTCTTGTAATCAGCAACCTCTGGCAGACTGCAAACAGCTTCCTCATCTGAGACATCAACAGACAGATAATTCAGCCATCTCTCATCCGAACTTGAGACCTAGAAAGTCAAGACCAAGAAAAGTTTAATTTTACTGTAAGGAAAGAATTTAAATAGATGATAATGGAAGCAAACGATCGTTTGCACCACCTGGAATAGTAGAACTGTTTGTTCCCCAATTTTTTAAATGGGACAGTGAGGGATGTTTCATTTGATTTGCACTGGCACAGGAACGGAGCAAGCATGGGGATACCCGATGGCAGTGAAGTTGAAACCTCGACCAAAACAATGAAATTTGAAAAAAAAAAACCGAAAAAAACTACAGGGTGCCGCATAAGCTTCCATACACAGGAAAAAATAAACATATTACCAAAGCCATTAAAAGCATGACTCCAGCTGTGCTTGCACGTGTTCTTCAGCAGTGCAGGACACACATCAAAACATGTTTAAAAAATAAAACTTTTGGGACACCCTGTATTATTACTGCAACATAGGGTGCAGAGAAGCAGATTTATTGCATGGATTATTCATACTGGCCAAGACTTCATCTTTCATGGGACAGACTTTTATCAGAATATGAAGGAAAGGTCAGACAACGTTTCTGATATGAAGGTCTAACTCTGCACAAGAGTGCATGAGAGTTACAGCCATTGCCTGTGATGAAGGTGTACAATCAGCACCCAAGTCTTGCCTTCACCAAGGACTACTCTTTAAGCAATGGTAGAATGTGTCTTGTTAAAATAGTTCTTCTTTCATTCACTTGAAATAAACTATCTATATCTACAATGCTGTCTGTAGTCTCACTTCACTGTCTTTTGTAATTCACTTAGTGGCCCATAAAATTTGGCTTCCACCAGTGTCTCTCTTGGCCAGATGTTTCGTCTGGAAATGTTGAATTTGGGACAGTCTTGGAGGATGTGGTTTGTTGTCTGAGGTGCCAGTCATCATCGCTGATTCACCAATCATAAATGTTAAATACATGTGGCAGCGAAGTTTACTGTACCCTGTTCTAGGATTGCCTAAATATTAGAAGTAAACAGAAATAATATGCAATAACAATTGAGTATCTATTAACAAATGCAGGGGACTGAGTGGTCTCGAGGTATGGTGTCTGCCTTGAGTGCTGGAGGTCCTGAGTTTAAGCTCTGGCGAAGGCTGGGATTTTTTTTCACGTGGACTTCTAGTACTACTCCCTGCTTTCTGAATAGTAAGATTGGATGCCCATGTGTATTGTTGTGCACGTAAAGAAGCTCTTGGCAGTTGGAAATCGAAAAGAGTAGCCTAATTTGGAGTTTAAAAACTACCCAAAGTATTTCAGGATCTTTGCCGCACAGTGCTGAGAGTTTTCAGACTCAGGCTTGAGTTAGAATTAGAACAGAGCACCCATGGGTTACACCCGTGTGCCATGATGTTCATACCTCGAATAAACATAAAAACATAACAAATACAAATAAGCTATATTTTAATGGAGTATAAGTTAAATTAACTGGTGCAACACCAGAGCAAGCCAAACTTTACAGGTCGCTGATTGAACTACAACAGACATTGAAGTTCATACTAGAGACAACATTGTAGATATAGATAATCTGTTTCAAGTGAAAGAAAGAAGAAGAAAAAAAAGAAGTTAAATTAAAATAGACATCTTTAGATCGATCAGTATAATTTCCCAGTCTGCCTCTTCTACTGCTGACTTTCCTAGTCATCACAGTGTTCTCCAAATCCTCTCTTTTCATCACAAGAGATCCAGTATTCTCAGTAAAACACTTCGGTGACAAAACAAAATCACCTGCTCTGGGGCAAAGTGGTTAAGCAGCTTGCCTCGTGTTCTGAAGGTTGTGGGTTCATCCCCCCAAGAGAACCCTGAGGAATATCGTCAGAGCTGCAGAGTTCGTGCTTAATGCGACGGACTCCTTAGACCACTAGCTGTTCTGCTGGGGAGAGACTGAGCCATATGGGATAAAACCCATGCAATGAGGTTGATTCTCTCGACTTTAACTTGCTTCCTAATGTTATAATGTTGAACCATGTCTCTTTTTTATCACATTCGATACTCTTCAGAGGCATTTACCTTTGTTGTAACAATTTGATTTCATCACCTGCTATCACAATAGTCAGAATTTTACTAAAAGGTAACAAAATATACCTTGGTTGTATGGAGACAGCTGAAATCTTCTGCTCAAGAAAAGAAGCAGGAAAGACATTTTTTTTACTTACATCATCTACTGCCTTGATCTGTTTGAGAATCGACAGACAATTTTTCTTGGATACATTGAGGTCCCAGATATACTTCTCCATGTCATCAAGTGTTTTCAAGTCCTCCCAGCTTTCCTTTTTCTATAGAAAACAAAAAGAAAATCAAATATAAAAGTTTGTGGCAAATCCTTTACATGACATTGAAGAACCAACCGCATCACCACTGTTTGGCTGTATTAGACAATTTTACATTTAGTAGTTTGCCATTTCTTTCTGAGCCATCGGCGCTCAAAACCATTGTCGGAATTAACACACAGCTGTCATATTTATAAAACTGATCTTGTTTATGCTTTATTTTTCAGTATTCCTTGAGGTTCATTCTGCAGACAAAACCCACATCCATTTATAACTGTGACTAGCCTTCTCCTTCCAGTTGGTGACTCTAACGGGCCTGTGTGCCCAATTCTTAACCCTTTGAAAATAAAGTTTGTTCGTTCGTTCATCTCCTTTAGATGTGCTACGGGGTAATTTGGAGAATACACTGGTAACGGAAAACACAAATTCTAGTTTACAAACTTCTTCTTCCTCTTCTACATTCATCCGAAGATGTAACTGCATTGTGCCCGTTTACAGCATGGCTCTGACTTTTGCACCTTTCGGACGACACAATCGACTTCTGCAGGTTTAGTTGACTGGGTTTGCCTTCCCAGGAGGCTGACACATTGACTTCTGCAGGCTTTAGTTTACTGGGTTTGCCTTCCCGGGAGGCCGACACAATGGACTTCTGCAGGCATTAGTTGACCGAGTTTGCCTTCCCGGGAGGCTGACACAATTGACTTCTGCAGGCATTAGTTGACTGAGTTTGCCTTCCCGGGAGGCCGACACAATCGAATTCTGCAGGCATTAGTTGACTGGGTTTGCCTTCCCGGGAGGCCGACAAAATCGACATCTGCAGGCATTAGTTGACTGGGTTTGCCTTCCCGGGAGGCCGACAAAATCGGCTTCTGCAGGCATTAGTTGACTGGGTTTGCCTTCCTGGGAGGCCGACAAAATCGACTTCTGCAGGCATTAGTTGACTGGGTTTGCCTTCCCGGGAGGCCGACAAAATCGACTTCTGCAGGCATTAGTTGACTGGGTTTGCCTTCGTGGGAGTTTACAAACAGTAAAGGGCTCTTTTCCAGGCCTTCAGGTGTATTGGCATTTAGGGCTAGACCTATACTTTATAGACCAAGCTGCATTCAGTGGGTGATGTGGTCAGCAGCACGCTGGCTGCCCTTCCTTCCCAGGACTTCACCTAATACCCATTTAGGGCTCAGTCAAACTGGGAGCCAGGGTTAGTTAATTTCTTTCAGATTACATTTTTTGTATGTAGCAATATAGAAACTACAACTCATCCTCTCAATATGATTTCAGAAATACAAACTTAGAGAAAGAGAAGCAAAAATTATATTTATAAAATAAAAAATAAAACATATAGCAAGTGCTTTGCTGTATCTTCCAACAGAGCATGCAATTACAGATAATTTTCTATGAATAAACATCTGTATGCTAAAAATCATGGTGGCATGGAAAACATGGTGATGGCAGGTGCAGTTTGTGGAAGGCGAGGCAGAAGTTGACCGCCGCGAAGATGGATACAAGACATTGAAGATGCATTGGCATTTAAAGCACATGGGGCCGGAGAACTGGCTAGGGAAAGGGATACTTCCAGGCGTGACTTGAAGAGAGCGACGTTCTGTAAAGGACTTGCTGATTGAGGATGATGTAAAAAAAAAAAAAGCTATTCTCTTTGTAATGTCAGGAAACAAGCAAAAACAAATCACTCACCCAAGACTCAAAATAAACAGCAGTAAGAACAAATTTCAGGTACTCCATATTTTGAGATTTCAAAGGGCACCTGGTATTTTAAAAAAAAAGGAAACATGTTATGTTTTTGTGTAGCTGTAAGTCAAGTGAAAGACAAAATCATCACTGGACAAGCATAAATACAAGAAAATTACGGCTCTAAAAATGTAACACAAGATGCTATAAAATGACTGACTGACTTTTTACCCCACCAGGACATCACACAAGTGATAAACACCCGGTGACAAAATGTCAAAATGCGGATGAGGATCACCCTGAACCTGTGCTGCTTTATGCCAGACCGTAAGCATAGTGCATGATCTTGTTCTATAAATTCATCGGCTATAAACAGGTGGAAAATTCTGGTTGTTTGTCCACTTCTGGACTCTAGCCTGGATCCAGAAAATGAGTGTTGTGTGCACATCTGTTTTACAGGTCTGACTCATGTGCATGCAGACTGTTGGTTCCTAGCCTCTCAGGCAGATGTACTCCGACTTAAAGGAAGCGCATAATTAGTTAACTCTTACGACATGCTTTTGGGCAGGCAGAGGGTTTATTCTTGTTTTCCCCACAAAAAGGCCTTGGAGCTCATACAGGGAACGTTGCATGATGATGTCTTAGTCTCGCAATAAGAACAGACCAATGAACAAGTAAAAGTAAGCATGTGTTCACAGCAAATGCTCAGGTTCTAGTGAAGATTACTGACAATACTGAAGTAATGCCATATTGAACCTATCCAAAATGGATCAGCAAGCAGTTACTATGTCTCTTACATGTGAAGGTTGTCAAGAACCAATATTCATTGCAGAATGCAAGCAGTGTATGGTGACAAATCTGTGTTAAACACAACGGCCAAGAACTGCATTCATGTTTCAAGAACAACACTTTTTTATTTAAAAAAAAAAATCTTTTAAGGACAGGTCAGATGCATACCAAAGTCAGGTCAGATGCATACCAAAGTCAGGTCAGATGCATACCAAAGGCAGGTCAGATGCATACCAAAGTCCTTTATGGGCGGTTTTCCCCATGCAGTAAAATTCATGCCTGAATGCCTACTTCTGACAATCTCAGATGCATGCTTGCTAGCTGACAGATGCTTTGTTTAATTCTGCTCCAGCCGCTAATATGCCTTACATCAGTTTGTAACATAGCCATTGAGATGAGTTTTATGTTATCACAACACACATGTCTGTGGCTTCCATGTTAAAGATACTGCAGTCCTGGGCATTGAGATAAAATTCCTCAAACTGGCTGAAGAGAAATACCTACGTATTCCTTATTTCCAGCTACTGTAAATGCTGTACTGAATCTTATTCTGGTTATTCTCTAGTTTGCACAGATGAAGTTCCAGTACCAGTTTCACACACCCTACTAGCTTCTACTTCTTTAAAGTTCATCCACATACACAATCCCTGTTTACAGCTTAGCTGTGATATTTGTGAGCAGTATAATGTAATTATGCAATGGGTACCATCCTACTATACCACTATAGAGTTCTCAGAAATGACAGCTGATAAACTAGCCAAGGAAGGTGTAAATGAAAAACAAACTGAAGAGAATAATCAAATCAATCAGAAAGCCACCAAAACCGGCACAAGACATATCATAATATGGACAGATCAGAGGAAGTTATTATTTTAGGCCTTGGTACAAGGCAAATTGACTTCGCAGCCATGTGTACTCAACATTTATAGATCACATTCTCCAAGACTGTCCCAAATACAAACATATCAAGGCACAACTTTTGGCCAAGAGAAACACCGGTGCAAGGTAAACTTTACAGGTCGCTGAGTGAACTACAAAAAACAGTGAAGTTCATACTAGATCCAAAATTGCAGATATAGTTAATCTACTTCAAGCTAACAAAAGAATAAAAATAATAATATTTGCATCTTTTGGAAGAATATCTTCTGGCATTTTGTTTTCTAGGTTAACAAGTTAGATATTGTGAGGGCCCTTTGGGAGCGAGTAAACAGTGTGGAGGTGCGGATAGATCATTGCGGTCTAAGGAGAATAGCGCTGCCAGGAGTTACCAGAGGATCTGGCTGAGGTTCAACACTCAGGAAAAGGTTGAGATGGATATACAATCAGACGGTTACTGGCACCTTTGAAATTGAAACTCTTCACTAGCTGCTGAAGACGGGGACTGAGCACTTATGGTAGTGTCCCGAGTGCTGTGATGTCGATTTTTAATTCAACATTCTAGGTTAGCCTTCCTGGTCTGGTTTTGAACTCGGAGAAGATATGAAAAGCAATGCCTCAGGTTCCCACATAAAACATATTTTAGAACTTGTAATTATTTGTTGATGTTGTGCTATAGGCTTGTAATGCTGTTTAATCCCTCAACTTATCTGAAACGATTTCAAAGAGAAACAGTGAAAAGAAACCTCTTTACCTGTCACTCTCAAATGTGACCTCATCTGTGCCTTTATTGTACTTGTCACCCACCAGTCTGATAAACTTGTCTTTTGCATGGTAATCCAGTTCTAGGTCAGACAGATGAAACTGGGAGAGAACATTCACATAACAGTTCTCAGATAAAAATTAAAGTGACTATTAACACAGGCAATCAAGGTTCTGCGCCAGCTAACCAATGTTTAAATATTAATAATAATAAGAAACAAATTTACAATGTTATGAAAGATTCAAACAGACAACAAGGACACGATGAGTCAAAATAATGATAATGACAGAATGATTAAAATAATGATTATGATTGAATGATTAAAATAATGATAATGACAGAATGATTAAAATAATGATAATGACAACAATTAACATAAAATTCTGATGAATGTTGAATCATCACAGCACTGGGGACACTCCCATAAGCATTCCATCTCCATTTTCAGCATCCAGCGAGCAGTTCCAAATCCGACGGCACCAGTAGATGTCTGACTGTACATCTGTTTCTCTCTCTCTCTCTCTCTCTCTCTGTGGGTGGGTGAGTGTGTATGTGTCTATATATTATTCAGGATTATAAATTTTCATGGCTGGTGTTGAATTGGTCATATGCTTAGAATTTTACACATGTTTTACAAGCAATCTCCACTGCTGCCAGTCGGCTGTGTGTCTGCCTACAGTATGTCATACCTTCATCTCTTTCTGCTGTCCTTCTCCAGGTTTCCTTAGGCTGCCCACATCTTTTTTTTTTCCACCATTCATTGCTCAAATGACAGTTGTCTTTGTTAAGATATCAGGAGGCATTCTGCAAACATATCCAAGCCATCTTCATCTTTTGATAACATCTGCCGGTGTTAAACACTGTACATTCCTTCTCAGTTCTTTAAGAAGGATAAACAAATACACTGGGAAAAAATAACAAGAGTATGATGGGGATGCCGTTTGTAACCTTTATTATTCTGTTTGACTTCAGAAAGGATTATGAAAACAATGAATAATACAAGAAAAAATACAATAGGCTCTAATAGAACAGAGGATCTGGACTGCCCCAAGGGGGTTCCGAGGTCCCATTCAGAGGAAAAAAGAAGACCTGCTGCCATTGTGATAAGCATGTAGCAATGTATGACTAACTACTGGTTTGCTGAAATCAAATGCAGTTTGTCGAGAGGAGGAAATATCGCAGCCTAGCTGTAACACAATGTGACAACCACCTTTTTAAGGGCAAATGCAGAAGAAGAGGATCTAGACTTTGCTGACAACACTGCCCCTTTATCCCGCAGGAAATAATTAGGAGATCTTGACGGCAAGTCACAACATTCCAAGTCTAAAAATTCATCAAGGGAGGAGGAAGGTTAAGAAAATCATATTTAACCAAGCAATTTTTAACCCAGTCTCCTCTGGTGAAACCTTATATATTATGAGGTGGAAAAATACACTTATTTAGGTAGCAATGACAAAACACACTTGATGACAAATCACAACATTAACATTCATCAAGGGAGCAGGAAACCTTACATCATGATGTGGAATAATACACATATTTAGGTAGCAATCCAGACAAAAGTGAAGAATCATTTAGAGATACTAAAATTAGAATACAAAAAGAATGAGTGCTAAAAAATAATTTACTCGAATTATTATTTTCACTATGCATTCTTAATGTTACTAAGTGTGAGAAATATAAGATGAGGATAAGCATTGATAAGACAGAGGCAATGGTAATTGGCAGACAAGAAGAAACCATATCAATTAAAATAAATAACACATAATAAAAAAAATTTAAGTATCTAGGGTAATTTTTCACCTCAGATGAAAAAATGGATACAGAAATAAACATACGATGTGCAAAAGCAAATTACGTTAAGGGACAATTATCACCGCTTCTGACACATAGAAGGAAACCTCTGTCAACCAAAGCAAATGTCATAAAAATGGTTTTTTGACCAACATTGTGCTATCAGTGCCAAGCATGGACTCTTACTACAATTAATGAGTGGAAGATCATAACAACAGAGATGAGATGTCTAAGGAGAGCTGCCAGTGTGAAGAGATAAAATCAAGAATGAAAGAATAAAGAAATCAGAAGATTAGGCCTGAAACAAGTCATACATTCATTAAAGAACAACACATGAGATGGTTTGGCCACTTGAGGAGAATGCCCTAGTACCAACTGACACAGAGAGCCACGCTGAAAAAATATAACGGACACAGAGCAAGGGGAAGACCACGCAAGAGATGGAGTGACATTATCAGGGGCCACCTAACAGAAATGAACACCAATTTGTACAATGCAGTGGAAAAAGTGCACCTCCCTCCCAAAACCTCAATGAGGTAAATGGTTAAAGAGAATAAGAAGAAGATGTTTAATGTGAAATAATATGAAGAATGCACACATAAACACAATAAATAAATTATTTATTCCGAAAATACATACATTTGATAAACCACAACACTGCAGTACAACAAACCTTTATTGTTGCAATTCTTGATCTGGGATCTCGAACTGATGGGGCAGCAAAAACATAACTGGTTGTAACAGATTCAATAGGAAAATGGCGTCGACACCGCTCATCTGTTTCAAGACCTTCAGGCCACTGTGTGCAGAATTCTACACAAAGCAGAGAGATACAGCAACTTATTATTATAATTGCTGCTACTCCATGCATATTAACATTAAAATACACATTACAAATTAAAGGTTAATGTTTGCAGAACCCTTGCATGCAGATCCAAAGGATCTGGGTTTAGGCAGCTTTCAGGTCAGGTCAATCCAGCCTTAAATGGGTACTAGGTAAATTCCTGAGAAGTAAAGGCGGTTGGCCTGACACTGACCACATCATCCACCAACTGGTCTGTAAAATACAGGTCTATGTGCCCGAAGGTGTGGAAAAGGGTCCTTTTCATTATTTTACTTTTTGTATGTGCATGTGTGTAAACAACCCTTAATTCATTTCTTTGTAAACACCATTTATGTTTCTATTAACTGTTCAAACATATCTTTACTTGATGACATGGATAGTGATTGAATGTGCGTGTGTGCACATGCCCATAGTTCTGACGTACTTTCAATACTTCTACAAAAACACTGTTCAGAAAGAAGAGTGAGATGAGAAAGAGTGAGGAGACAGACACTGTTGGAGTTACGCTGCAGTCTATCTTAAATAAGCAAAGGGCATACAAGTTTGAATTTATTGACTCAAACCATGAGCAGACATGGTTCATACATAAAAATTCCTCAACTGCAAAGTCTAGGATTATCATCCTGCCCAGTCCAGACTTCAGGTTATGGCATAAATACTCATGAAAATGTATAACCATATGGTTAGGATTTTATTTCAGGATTTTACATGTAGGATTCTCATCCTTGAGGTGCTACTCCTGCACACTACAATCCTGGAGCGGACAAATAATATACATACAAAGCCTGGCGTTTCTATTTAAGTATGTATGTACAGACATATGTACATGAGTATGTATTATGTGTGTGTGTACATGTATGTATGTATTTTGTGTGTATGTATGTATGTGTGTATGTATGTATGAATTATGTGTGTGTGTGTGTGTATATGTATGAATTATGTGTGTATGTATGTATGTATGTATGTATGTGTGTGCATGTATGTATGTGTGTGTGCATGTATGTATGTGTGCGTGTATGTATGTGTGTGTATGTATGTATGTATGAATTGTGTGTGTGTGTGTGTATGTATGAATTATGTGTGTGTGTATGTATGTATGTATGTATGTAAGTGGGCGAGGGGTGTGCGAATGGGTGGGCACGTGAGTGTATGTATCCATTTTACCATCCATGCTGTTGTGTTTTTCCCCTCTTGATATTTATACTGTTAAATGAACATAGCACGCTTTATTGAAGCCCTTCTTGCCTTTCCTTTGAATGTGGAGTGATGGCCAGATGTCCCGGTTACCTATCATTTTCTCCATACTATTGATGAGTATACCCATCAGACAAGACCATAACTGCTCCGATCGCCTCCTAAGTATCCAAGTGTTTTTAGGCTAACAATTCCCATTCTGTCCCAGCTGATGTAACCACAGGTGGCTCCAACTGGTACACCCAGGGTATGCAGTCTATTCAGTGAAAAATCATTTTCCACGAAACTGAAAGTCTCACAGAGTTTGGTCTCTCGTATGGCATTATTAATGTTGCTCCTGTGCACAGAGGGCCCATTCCTGATAGTTGCACTGCCAGCCAAAGCATCTGCTCCCTCATTGCCTTTCTCACTAGCATACCCTGGGACAAAAAAGAAGGTACTGTTGATCCGTATACACTGCTAAAAGATCATATTCTGTGCTATCTGAACAGCAGGTAATCAGCTGCTTGACTTCAGGTGGATCACTTTGTGCTTTCAATTTCTTTGCTAGGAATAAGTTGGTCATGATCTAATAAATGCTTATCAAACTACAAAAAGGCTAACCTGATCAACAAATGCCAAAACGTCTATAACAAAACTGGACAAATACAGAAATTAATGAGCCACTTACTTTTCAAAGCAGCACAATGTTTCTTAACATGTGCAGGTGTTAGATGGAGAAAGTTTGGACCCTTCATCAACTCCAGATTTGCATATTTTGAAGGTATAACACCTTTATTATCTGCAGAGTTCTGTAATAATCATAAAAATGAATAATAATATAATTTCTTCTTCTTCTGCCCTTTACTCCCCCTCCCCCAGTGGAGCATAGGCCCTCAACAAACTCATGCAAAGTTGTTCTAAATACATTTCAGCACTTCAATACAAATATTTGAATAGCTAAAAAGCGAAGAGACAAAATAAAAATTGTTTTCATCTGAAGAAGAGCATGAGTACAAATAATTCACTGATAACCAGCGCAAACTATAGTACTGCTAGAAGCAATGCTTGACTAGTAACCTGTGCACTTGAGGTGGGTCGGGGATGCAAGAGTATAAAGGATATACCTTTTATAAATACGTCCGTTTTTTATTGTGGAAAAAAAAATTGTCACGTTCAGCCAGCATCCTAAAAGGGGGAGCTTCAGGTTATAATTGTGACTAGGTATATTTCTGCTGTATAGTATGCCTTAGCCCTGAAAAGGACTCTTGCAGTGTTGATGCGATCAAGATAGACAGACCCAAATACTGTCCTGACGATAACAAATCGTTTACCGGCCAGCCAAAGTGCGACCTGGCCGCTTATGATTACAAACACTAAGCTAAACGTGTACTGTTTGGAACTTGTGGCTAAAATGTCAATAACTGAGCTAGTGACCAAATTTCCATGAAGGTAAAAGCCTAACCAGAATCAGAAAACTGGAGCTAAAAATTTTACCAAAAGTAAGACAGCTAGAGTAAAACTGACCAATGCATGTACTGAGAGATTAGTGATGTCTATCATCAGAGAACTGTATCTTTAAGTGCTTTAATCTCCACAGTAGCTTCACAAGTGTCAAATGGCTGATCAAGTCTGCTCTATGTTGATTATTCAAATTTCTTGTGCTCTTAGTAAAATGTTTATGCATTATAGTTATATCAGTTAACAGGTTTTCTCAATGTGTTTTTTAATCATTGTATTTATTCCGTACCTCTCACTTCAACAGAGTTTGCTCAGCTCTTTCCATAAGCTCACCACAAATTATTCTATCATAACATTTTAGTCCTTCTATTCTGCATCGGCAACAGTTACTGAATATTTAGGGTTCATTATAAACTTTTTACCGCCATCATTAACGCACTGATAATCTTAACAAACTTTCACCCTTCAAAAATGTACATTTAAGAAGTAATTATTAAAGGAAGGCTAAAAGAAACATATTGAACCTTCCAGCCTTTTGCTTGGTAAATCATGCTGCGTTGGTGACAGATGCTGAATGATAGGTCTAGTACCGCTGAATGATAGAAATACTGGCTTGGCAAGCAGTATTTCTATAAACAGTTCTACCATGGAGCACTTGAGAGGACCTATAAACTAGCTCTAGTATTAACAGGTACACAAAGCAGTTATGCTTGAAAAAATAAAAACACCATATAAACAAAAATATGTAAACAAGGATGCATATTCTGCCAGCTCGAAGGACTTTGATTCGATCTGGCATTGTGTAGAATCCATTCAAAACTGACCTTGGCTCCCATGTTGACCCAGTCTAGTATGGGAACCAGGCAGTGTCCTGAGTAGCAAAGGTGGCTTACATCAAGTTCTGACTGGTCTATAAAAATATGAGTCTAACAAATGCCCGACGCGCCACTGGCCTGAAAAGGGTCCAAGAATGAAAAAAAAATAAAACAGAGATATATATTCACATCAGACTATAAACAAGAGTCAGAAAATGTAGTACCTTTACATATCCTTGCCTAACAGGGAAGGGTACAACAGACCACTTGAAGGTTGCTGCAGATGGCCACACATCAGTCCAGTCTTGATCTACGGGCATACTACGGAATCTAGGCACAGCGGGCGTCTTCGGCGGGCGTTTTGTTCTCCGTTCAGTGTGAGTTGCATCCAGCCCATCTATCTTATATACTCTGAACTCTCCCTCTGTAAAGTTTAACAAAAATGAAAACTATTGAAATCTGAGATTTCAGATATATTGCGAGTTTGTAAGAGAGATACGGAAACTTTAGATTTTGAAAGTAGACAATCAGCACTCATATATTCTAAACAGTGCACACACAGCTTATGTAAATGATAAGAAAGAGTGTGTTGTTTTGACTGCTGGGGGGAAGGTGAGCAGTTCATAACCAGTGGGCATATTGTTTATGCGTTTGCCTGTGTATGGAAAAAGATTCAGGTCTCATAATATATTTTATCTATGCTGTTTATAACCCTAATTAATCACTCATTACAACACAGGTGTTGGGGGGGGGGGGAAACAAAGGTATACCCCCCCCCCCCTTTTTTTTTCCCTCTTTCACCCATGTGCTGAGCGATAAATAACAGAATCCACTCACGAAAGGCTAAATCTAACAAAGGCATGTCGTCTCAGTTTATGACTCATTGATATCAAGTTTGTTTATTTTATAACTTCAAATTCTACAAAAGTTAACAACTCAAAACTACAACATCTAGTAACAGCAAAGACTTATATTATAAAATACATTTTATAAACATATTATAACATGACACATAAGAAACAGTTCCCTTACCATGGTTTTACAGCCACAAGAGCAGTGAATATCCAAATTTGAGAATAATACTTTAAAGTTTGTTCAGTTTCCTAACAAATTCAAAAGTTATAAGGTCTTTCTGGGTTAGTTTATCACTATGTTCTCAAAGATGCTGAACAAAATTTGAAAGAAAAAAATGGCAGAAATTAGTAGTTATAACTTCGTAGTTATATACAGAATCAGACTGTAGCTGCAATGATTTCAATACAGCTTAGCCATAGTATGGGTATGGTACTGTCTGAAACAGTCCTTTGAAAGCAAATGTGGGTAACTATCACATCCTTCGCCAAAGAAATATGTCCTACAAGGTTTACCTCATGAGAATGAACAGCTGACTGCTCAACTGCCGCTGGTGTAAATTCACCGTTCAAATCACTTTCTGACAAATTTAACTTTGTCATTATCATTATCAGAAAATATTTGTCTGAAACAATTTCAGATCTTGCTACAGAAAAGCGCATTTTTCAGCATGTGCTTGTGTTCAGAACATTGGTATCCATGGCTAGCTGAACAGAAAAATTGCACTGCCAGAAAAATGATGCTAGCAATGAATCAAATTATTCTGTACCCATGTGTATGCAAACAAAGCCCTTTATACCTACACACACAAAAACGTTAGTGTAACCTTCCCTGAATACTTTAATAGTAATTCAGAACATTAGAAACCCACATGGAGCCGTATGCGAGTCAATATGTATGAGACACATGATCAACGATGACAGTGTTGTCTGGGCAAATCGGAACCTCAATCAACACTCACAGTATTGCTCTGGCCCTAAGAGAGTTGAGACAATTGTAATGCAAGACAGGGATTCTCAAAATTCCGGCGATAAAGCATCTATCATGTGTATGTGTCTCAATAAGCCACTGATTGTGACTTAAATCAATAAATTAATAATTATTTTTATAATCACTGTAAAGTGGTGGATTTTTTTTTTGGTAAGGCGTAAAAAATAAATAAAGAATAATTGGTTCTCCTTAAAACTAGGGCCCCTTATTATGGAGTACGGCGGAGTTCAGTCCCCTGGCCGCATTGCAATTACGGAGTGGAAAAGAGGGAACGACACAAATGACGTAATTACTGTGTGTTGGCGATAGATGCACTGCTGTCATAATAGGGTTAGGAGTGGCGGCAGTTGTACGGAGTACCTGTACCCTAACCCACACCCTAACCCTATTATGACAGCAGTGCATCTATTGCCAACACACAGTAATAACGTCATCGGTTCACGCTGTCTATCACCAACACACAGTAATTACGTCATTTGTGTCGTTCCCTCTTTTCCACCCCGTAATTGCAATGCGGCCAGGGGACTGAACTCCGCCGTACTCCATAATAAGTGGCCGTAGTTTTAAGGAGAACCGAATAATTTGTACATCTGCAGTTTATTCTCATTGCGGCAGAACTAACAATACGACGGTCCTAAATTATCTGGCTCAAGGGACCACCTCCCCCCCCCCCCCCCACCAGCCCTAAGTGGTACTATTCAAAAACAAACGACAACACAGGTTGAAAAGTAAAAATACAGGAGACAGACGACACCCAATGAGAGTCCCGTCGCAACTATCATTCATTATCAATAATTCAATCAATATCATATCTGTTAACTTATCACGATATAACATAACATACAATCTCATTCTGCGTGTACCTTCATTATTGGACGATTTCACATCATGTGCGGTCTCGGATCGTTCATGATGTGATGTTGTAAAGACAGATCTCATACATCCCTGCAAAGTTCGCCGGGAGGTTATCAAGCCGACCTGTGACATTGCTGCCTTACTGAGAGCAGACATCTTTAGTTTTACTTTTTGCACAATTGAAGTGCAGAAACGAAACAAATAACAATGTGATTTTTGCAAATAAAATTTTTTGAAATACCTGCTGCTGACATTACAGTCAATTATTAATTAAATAAATCGTTGGTTGCTAACATAAATGTATTAGTGAGTGTGCCAAATTGTTTATTTAGGCCTCACAGCCTAATTAAAGTGGTTTGATATATAGTTAAATAGCAGCCCCTGACTTTCCTATTCGCTAGATGGCGCCTAAGGTCAAGGAAAGAGGTCGGATCTGACAACATGGCGGCTGATGAGAAACAAGTTAGTGCCTTAATAAGAAGGCACGAACAAGTGAAACGCTGGGAGGGTTCGGATACTAATTTAGAGCCACCTTCGCCTAAGAAAAATAGAACTAAAGTTCAGTTTCAAGATGGCTGTGTATTTCTGGCTGCTTGTTCTAGTGGGGATAAAGAAGAAGTGGAAAAATTGCTGCAAAGAGGTGCAGACATCAACACAGCCAACGTCGATGGACTGACAGCCCTGCATCAGGTACCGTGTTATTTCGCTTTCAGTGTAATATTAACATTGCTGTTAATCTCGACGTGCAGAATTTTTTTTTCTAAAATAAAAATATGTAAATTATTAGGTAAACATATAGCACAAATGTAATAAATAAATGTACGTCCGAACAAAGTGGTTCAACTGTTATGTTATCAGTCTCCCCAACAGTAATGGAAATAATGATAATAGTATATACTATATAGCAGTCGCTAGCTGCAAAACTAGAATTGAGTGGAATTTGGAGAATGACTGAACTGGTCAAACTGTGTAGATTGTAGAAAATACATGATGGTTTTATATAAACTTAGATAGTTCTCTATAATTCAAATAATTGTTAATATTTTTTTTAAACAGGACATTGTCTAAATCAATCTAAATAAATAAAACCTTAAACTTAAATACTATATTCACATCTATTTCAGTGGTGATACCTGGCACCTCTGATTTGAAATTTCTAATAATTCTGGTTTTGGTAAAAATTTATTAGCCTAATAAAATAAGCAGTAATGACAATGTTCAACACATTACTAGCAAGTCATATCCTAAGTTACACAGACATGTATATCTGATATAATACATTTGAATCCTTGTTCTTAATAATTTCTCAATGAATGAAGCTGTGTTGTATTTGGTTACTGAAATATAAGTTCCATTTTTGCCTGCCTAATATGATTAGGATAAATAGTTCATTGGTTAAAACTGTGGAATCACTTATATTGCCAGATCATACTTGGGGGGGGGGGGGACGGGGGGGGGGGGTGGGGGGTGGGGGGGGGGGGGGGTGGAGGGGGGGGGGGGGGGGGGGGGGGGGGGTTACCTTTCGCCTTTGATATCATCCAGTGGAAAATAGGCCTTCAGCCAACTACATCAAGCATCAAGTCTACTCTGTCTGTTATCCTCACACAAGTGCACTCCACATCCTCCCATCCCATTTATTCAACTCTTGCCTCTTAATCTCATCTTCATTTTGTTTTTGTCTTCCTTTATTTCTTTGGTGGTACCCCTAGACTTATTATAAATACTATGGTTTCCTGTGGTTAGAAATGTAGGTGCAGTTCAAGTACATTCTAATGCTTGTATTTAATATTTAGCTACTCTTGATGATGTTTACAAATCCTTAACTGATATAAAATGAAAAGAGGGGGATTAGTTGGGCAGAATGTAAGATGGGCCTGTGTGCCCAATTCTTAACTCTTTGAAAATAAAGTTTGTTTGTTCATTCACTCTTTCGCCTTTTGGGTTGCATTCAATTCAAACCAACCAAGAATTTAAAAAAGGCTCAAGTGGAGCATGGCACACATAAAAAAGGTTGGGAAACACTGTCCTATACACTTCTAGCTGTCTAGTATCTTTATCATACCATCCTCTGTCTCCTTCCTGGTTACCATCTAGAATCTTTACTCTTTGCTGTTATCTTTCTCCTAAACAAATGGGGTGTTTATTCATTCTTCTTCTGCCTTCTAAACTACAATGTAGCATAGGCCCTCAACCAACTCACGGCAAGCCATTCTGTCCTTCAATATTGCATCCAGCCCACCCCATGTCCTCCTCTTTTATTGAACTTCACTCCATAGCTCCCTTCTCCATTTGTTTTTTGGTCCACCTTTATTTATATGCCTCTGTGGGTTCCAGTGCAAAGACATTCTAGTTATATTGTTCTCAGGTTTTAAGCAGGTGTGTCGACGATCCTGACTCTTTTAGGCTTGATCTGCACCATGTCATCTTTCTTCTGTTAGAAGAGCCTCCCATTGGCTTGGCTGGGTGGGTTTTTCTTGCTTCTCTTTTTTACTTTCCCATGGTTGGTTGGTTTTTGAGGCTATTGTTTTTACAGGATGAGGCAGGGAACCTGAATCCCAACCCTGCCCCTCAGGATATGCCTGGTAGGATGCTGTGTTACTATTCTTTGCTTTCCTGTGAGGGCCCTGGTAGCACACAGGCAGTTTATTCATTAGAGGTCCAGTTTCATTGCACTGTGTATTATCCCATATGGCTTGGTCTGTCTTCATCTGCAAAGTGAATGTTTACTTATTGAGAGTGGTGCAAATAGCATGAAACACTGTATCTCTAAAGACACCATCCCCACCGGAGGTAAACACACTGCCTCCTCCTGTAGACCAAACTCACACCCTTCAGGAGTCTTTACGCTCAGCTGTCATAGATTTCATTGTGCTTACCTGGCATATTTAACCTTTTGCCATTTATTTTCTATCAGAAAGCTAGTGTCATCTCTGTTACATATCTTCATATGGCTGTCTAGTAGTATCTTCACTCTCTGCTGTCACATATCTCTTTATGACTTTCTGATAGTATCTTTACTTTTTTACTATCACATGTCTTCTTCTGACTATCTGGTAGTATCTTTACTGTCTCCTCTCACATATCTTCTTCTGACTGTATGGTAGTATCTTCACTCTCTGCTGTCACATAACTCTTTATGACTGTCTGGTAGTATCTTCACTCTCTGCTGTCACATATTTCTTTGTCTGGTAGTATCTTCACTGTCTGCTGTCACATAACTCTTTATGACTGTCTGATAGTATCTTCACTCTCTGCTGTCACAGATCTTCTTCTGACTGTCTGGTAGCATCATTATTGTCTCCTGTCATATATCTCCTTATCACTGGGGGAAAAATATTTTGTCTCTGGCTGTGCTTGTGCTTCTTATAGTCCATGCCGCAAAATCTCCTCATTTGATCTGCCTCTGTCCTCCTCTTCACCAGCTTTCTAGCTGAGGTGACCTGCTCCAGGTTTTCGTGTAAATTGTCCCTTGTTTGCTTGTAGATTTATAAAAACATTGACACTATATGCTGGAAAGTATGAAAATGGTGTTTTCTGAATGTTCCTTGGCTATAAACTCCAGGGGTAAGTTCTGGCCGTACGTCCACTTCTGGACTCTAGTTCTGTTTTAGAAACTGAGTGTTGTAGTCACATCTGTTTTACAGATCTGATTCATGTGTATGGAGACTGTTGGTTTCTTGCCTTTTGCAGCATTTCATGTACAAGTATGCTTTGTACTACTGGGGCGTGGAACTTAGGATTCTTGATTAAAGAGGCGTTTCCTAACTGCTGGGTAATTGGATTCTCCACAGTTATTGCAAAAACTGGTTAAATACTTGAGTCAGTCGTATAGAATGAAAAGCATGTGGAGAACTGAGAATGTTTCAAATATCTTACGTATGGTGGCATTCATATTCAGTTTCTTTGGTTTTTTTTTAAATTAAATATTTTAAAGTTTTTCCGGCTCACATATCAACAAAGGGGATGAGATCTTGATAGAAGTATTTGAGATGGGTGCTTTCATATATGAAAATTAGAGCAGTAGTATAAAATAGGAAGTCTTAACCAGCAGCTGTTCCTAAAATGATAAAATGTGAAGTAATTGAGCTGCATGAGAAAAGGATTGAAGAGCTGATCATGCGAGAAGAAACATGTAAGATACTTGTAATGCCAACAAAGGTCCTGATATCCTGTATACTTATTGTGGGTAAAATGAACACCCATGAAATGAGGTGTATGAGAAAAGCCACAGACTTAACCATCCAAGATAAACTTAAAAATGATATTATCTCTGAGACTGTAGGAACACCACCATGCAACACATTTATTACGAAACAGAAGATCAAATGGTTTAGTCATCTGATAAGAATGGAGCCAGAACAACTACCAACGCAGGCGTAACATATGAAAATATCTGAAATGAAAGCAAGAGGCTGCCCTTGAAGAAGATGAACTGATGACATTAAAGAGCTTCTACGTCAACTCAGAATGACAATGGCCAGTGTTGCCCATCAATAATGCAATGGATCGCAAACTATTCCTTTCCATAATGCTTACTGCACAAGTGGAAATTAATGATGATGATCTTACTGTGGGGAGGATTTTTCTGAACACATGCTGGTTTTTCTAGTCATGCTTATCATCACCATGGGCTGTGAGGTCCATTTCTGAATGGCATAACCCCTGTAATGGAACACTGTTATTTGAAGATAGGGAAAGGTACTAACTAATACTCATTGAAGTGGAACTTGTATTAAGCATTGTTACAGATGTGACAAAATGTTACACAAAAAGCAGTAACTAACCTAGAACAAGGAGCTGGTACAAGCAGCCAATAAAATTGTCCAGGTGGACATCATAGGACCAGTCAATGGTCCAGTGTACAGTGGAAGATAAATCTTTTGATAACTGACATTTGCGCTCATTGAATTTGCTAAGGTTAGTTGTTGGTCATTGTCAGGGACCTTTAGTAGTCGTAGTAGCTGTTATGTGTTAATGCAGAATTCTGGCCTGCATATATAAAACTGAACATCCTGCAAGCTATGACAGACAGAGCACTGCTGTTCTGATGACGAGGCAGAGCATTGCTGTCAGACCCGGGGCAGCTTCAGCAGCATGCTTTGTTCAAGACATATATTGGTGTTACCTTTCCTTTGGAGTAAACAAGGCAGGTCCAGAGAGCGATCAATGCGCATGGAAAATGCATGGTCTCACCATAACTGCTCAGGCTTCATGCTATGAAGTTAGTTGCATATCCTTTACAGAACATCGCAGAACCAACCCCAGCATTTCTTGGCTGTAATGGTTTTTCTTTGCCAATTTTATGTTTACTTGCCATTGCTTACTGAACAGTGAGCTATCGGTAGCACTGTCAAAACTAATGCAAGACAAATCGTCCACAGCTGGGATCGAACCAGGCCTCTTGCATTACAGAGAAAAATGTCCCATACCTCCCTATAGCACAGTGTAACAATGTTGGCTGGAAAGACAGAGATGTGCCACAACAAGCTAGGCCCTGAGAATAGAAATCTGTGCAGCTGGTGGGCATGCTGCCCCACACCAAATTCAGGGCAATAGTTGCACATTCATTTAGTAAACATGGTTGGGGGAACAAATGCCAAGATGAAAGTGTTTTGTCAGCAATTATCTAATGAAGACAATATTTCTAGTAGTCACTAATTAAAGCTACAAGTATGTGTTACAAAAATCATTTCCTGAAAGAATAAAGATAGATAGATGACAGACAGATCTGGTAATCTGGTTATCTTAGTTTCAGCTTCATAGTCAGATATATGGATAGATAGATGGATGGATGGATGGACGGAGGGAGAGATAGATAGACAGACAGAGAGATAGATAGATAGATAGATAGATAGATAGATAGATAGATAGATAGATAGATAGATAGATAGATAGATAGATAGAGAGAGAGAGAGAGAGAGAGAGAGAGAGAGAGAGAGAGAGAGAGAGGGAGGGAGGGATGGATGGATGGATAGAGAGAGAGAAACAGACACTGAACAGACAGAAATAAAGTCATGGGTTGGGGGTGGCTTCAGATAAATGAATAGGGAAAGAGATGGAGTCGGACAGAGATGGGGAGAAAGCATCAGACCCAGGTGATTACTTTACAGTGCCTTTAATCCCACAAATCTGTGTGCACACCTTTAAGTTATTCTAAGTTTAAACAATACAATTATGGAATGTAACTTGTTACAGCATCATCAGCTGGGACACAGTGGGTAATTGTAATAAAAGAGTGGTGAGGGTGTAGAGAAGAGTAAAGAAATGTTATATGTAGAATAATCCCTGAATGTATAGTGAATCGTCTAGTAGGGACAGTTAGCTACGTGATGATTAAGAAACAGTGCAGATCTGATTAGGTGGACTCACCAAAAAATGTTTTTTCTTATCAGAAATTTCTCTTGGCCAGATAAGAATTCAAACAAGAAAAATTGTCTGGGATAAACAAATTGTTCTTCACAACAGAAATATTCGCCACATCCGATATCACCTTAAACGATTTTCACTGTATATAGAATAATCGATTAATATATAGTGATTGTTGAATTAAAAATCAGTGTCATAGCTTTTGGGGCACTCCCACAAGTGCTCCATCCCCATCTTCAGCTGCAAGAGAAAAGTTCAAATTCTGCTGGCACCGGTAACTGTTGATTGTACCGCTCGCCTTTCCCTTGAGTGTTGAGCGTCGACCAGATCCCTTGGTAACTCCCTGCAGCGCCAGTCTCCTCGCATCTGCTTCCTTACTGTTCACTTGTTCCCAAAGGGCCCTCACAATATCTAACTTGTCGTACATAAGTTCATCACCCAGTGGTGCAGAACCAGCTAGCCTGTCTGCCTGCTCGTTTTCCAACACACCGGCATCACCTGGAGAAAAAAATCAAAAGGACGCTAACTATTAAATATATAGTTGTCTGATAATGAAAGATTTAGCTATGTGGCGACAGCTACTAATGCCATTGTTGTGAAAACTGTTTTTAAATCCTTCTGTGATGCCAATCAATGAAGCCAGTGTGGCCTGATAGTAAGCCTGTTCTGTCTGCCTTCTAGGATACTATCGTGGCCCGGTTCATGACCTGATAGTAAACCTGTTCTGTCTGCCTCCCAGGAGATTATCGTGGCCCGGTTCATGACCTGATAGTTGGCCTGTTCTGTCTGCCTCCCAGGATATTATCGTGGCCCGGTTCATGACCTGATAGTTGGCCTGTTCTGTATGCCTCCCACGATACTATCGTGGCCCGGTTCATGACCTAATAGCCTGTTCTGTCTGCCTCCCAGGATATTATCGTGGACCGGTTCATGACCAAATAGTTAGCACGTTCTGTCTGCCTCCTAGGATACTATCGTGACCCGGTTCAGTCTCTACTATCGTGGCCCGGTTCAGTCTCTACTATCGTGGCCCGGTTCAGTCTCTACTATCGTGGCCCGGTTCAGTCTCTACTATCGTAGCCCGGTTCAATTTCCAGTGGTGACAGGATGGATATTATCCGGACAGTGCAGCTACGGGTTTTCCCCACCTACTTAACATGGATACTTGAGCATTGTTTGAAATGTTTAATTGCCTAAAACGTCCTGTTGTGTCAGTCAGGGAGCTAATTCTATCTTCTTATCTATCATTAATCCGGTATTTGTACACGTAGGTGCGCCGTGCTGTGGCGGTACCTGTAGATATACAGTGGAACCTCGCTTAACGAGCATAATTCGTTCCAGAATCATACTCGTTAAGCGAAACACTCGTTATGCGAAACAATTTTTCTCATACAAATTATTGTAAAATACGATAATGCGTTCCATGTCGAAAAAATACTCACAAAATGTTGTGTATAACGTTTATTCAAAGAAAATTATGTACATATTGTTAAGGAGAGTGAATCATCTTCATCTTTTCTTTAAACGCGAAATGAACCCACCTGGAATGCGAATTCGATTTACAGAAACAAAAGTCGAAATAATTATGATGCATAACTGATTATTTGTTTTTTACCTAAAAGATGTCCAGAGACATTTGTTTTTGCCGACGCTTTAAAATTTGACGAAAATGCGACACAGCATTATCATAAAATAAATTTGCAGCACGCATAGCCACTTCCTTATTAGGGTGATGTTTCTCAATGTAAGATGCAACAGTTTCCCATGCTTTCAGTATTTCTTTAAGAAGATTGTTGCTTTTTTTTGTTACCTCCTCCTCCTCCTCCTCTGACAAACTTTCCTTCCAAACTTCTTGCTGTGAAACACAATGCAACTCCATAAGCTCTTCGGTGGTCAGCTCTTGGCTATGCTCTTCCACAAGCTCGTGGATATTACTGTTATCCACCTACAATCCCATGATAGTGGCTAAAGACACAATCTCGTTGACTACAGGTTCCGCAGGTACTGTCTCGAACTCCTCAAAGTCACAAATCGACATCGCTCTCTGGCCAAAGCTTCAGAAGTTTGGGTTCTCTTGGTAACCCCTTCCCCCGCCTTGTCGATCATCTTGAGGCAGGCAACGATGTGGAAGTTATTTTTCTAAAACTCTTTGAGAGTGAGGAAACAGTTCCTTCAGTCACCTGAAAACAATGCTCGAAGAGTGCTTTAGTGTAGAGCTTCTTTAAGTTATAAATAACTTGCTGGTCCATAGGCTGGAGTAACGGAGTGGTGTTGGGAGGCAAAAACTGGATCTTGATGAACTTAAATTATTCAGGGATATCATCTTGTAGGCCAGGAGGATTCATGTACATATATCACAATATAACACAAGTTTGAGAAAATCTGTGATCACAAGCGACACTACGATGCCACTGGAACAAGTGCTGAACACAGACTGATGTAACATGCGCACAATCCGGGACTTCCCCTCTCCTCGACACTCGTTATGCGAAACGTCGCTCGTTAAGCAAGTCATTCTTTCACAATTTGTTTTGCTAATTATGCGAATTACTCGTTATGAGAGGTGCTCGTTAAGCGAGGTTCTACTGTATATGTTTGTCCGTTTATGTCTGTCTGATCTTTCATTCGTCTTCTGTGGCTTAGGCGTTGCGAACGCTCTTCATATTGCTGTGCTGATAGTTTCGTTGATTTCAACAATGGTACCTAGAACTGACCGCTTAGAAAGCAGTGGCAAACTACGGAACTTAAAATTTACCTAGAAACCACAGCAGCAAAAAAAAAATATTCTTGGTTTGGTTTTTCGACGTCATGTAAAGGACACGCAGCTAACGTTTTGTAATCTTTCATTCGTTCATTTATTATTTCCTTGTTTGTCTTTAATTTAACATTGCAAACGGGTGATTTTTCTGTAGCGCACATTATTACATCTTACAGAATAAGTCTTGTTATACTTAAATTGAGGTACACTAGAAAAAAAATAAGGTGCAGTGGCAGATACCCTTATGGGTATCATTTCGTAAAATATCGTATATACCCCGGAAAGGCTAACCCGGTCAACAAATGCTTGCAGAAGTCATTCAAATATCGCAGACATTATGTAAACGGGCGCAACATAGTTACATCTAAGGATGAACGCAGAAGAAGAAGAAGATGTCATATATACTAGATATTGACTCAAAGGTCTTTTGTTCGAATCCACGCGGGGCGGGTTTGGCGAGGGTGCGGGGGAACCTTGGTGTGAAATTGAGTTACCAGTGCACTTGGAAGTAATGGATGGCAGTCTCATGTACTTACCGAGCAACAAATTGGTCTGTGAACATAGGAGTCTTAAAGTCACATGCCTGTTGCGTCAGTAGTTCAAAGCGTCCTTACTAGGTTATGGTGTCATAAGCATGGGAAGAAGCCCTCTAGCCTCCTCCTCCTTCTCTCCCTCTGGTCCTCTACCACCTCTTCCCCTTTCTGCTCCAGATACAACTTCGTGAAGATTGGCAAGGATGCATCCCAATTTTGAACCCGGATCTTTCTGGCGATAAACCGGTGCGCTATCCGCGCATGAGATTCACTGAAAGGTTAAGAGGGATTGCCTGGGTTATCTTGGGGTTCTTGCTTGAGTTTCTATGTTTTTGTGGAGTTCCTTGTGCCGGAAACTATTATTTAAAAGGAGCCGATCCGCACATTCTTGGGGCGTGTCGTGTGAAAGAAAACCGTTGCGAGAAGGGTTAAAGTTTTTTTGTTGTTGTAGTAAAGTTCACCCCAGACATAGAGTATCGTAGAGTTTCCCTAAAAGTCCGATGTATTGGATGTCTAACGGTTTAAAACGAACACCGACTAACCCTAACTTCCCTAAAATATTGAACTTGCCTGAGAACTCCGGGATTCTCCAAGTTTGGAGCGGGAAAAACAAATAAGTATCGGGTAAAGCTGGAGTGCGCCATGGCAGCAGTAAAGTTGGAAGCGAAGAGTAGGGGAAGACTAAGGGACAGACACTTGGGAGAGATCAGTTGCAGACCGATTCCTATGGAGACATGAACGACGGGCTGTCACAGTTTGCAAAAGGCTGTAGAGATGAGACATTGGAGAGAAACAGGCCTTTGAAAAATAGAATATCTATCTTTTTATGTGGAATATATGACAGAGACTGCCACTCCTGCAAGGGACTTTACAGTCACCGCAGACGCTGTTCCCAAACCACAACGGCACAACTCCGTGGTCTATAGGGACAGACGGTTGCCTTCTATATGGGGGAAAAATCTTATCAAATATTTGGTGCTTTATTAATATCCTACCCCAGACGACTTCACAGGACACACTCAGATTTGTAGGGTGGTAAGACTGGGTTTCCCGGCTTTCTGATGCTTTTAACGACCCTAAAACATCTAGAACTGGCCCTAACCCCAACCCACCTACATCCTACGAAAGAGTGCATGCAGCCTAGGTCCCACGACTGCATGCAGCCTATCTACGACCCCCTAAAATATTAGACTGTCCCGTGACCTGTTTGGGGTAAGATAAAGCACCAAATATTTGTGTCAGTGCACGAGACAGAAGGTTGTGGTCAGTTGTGAGGACTAACGTAACACGGCATGGACTTTTAAGAAGCTGTATACATTTTAGGACAAAGGGGAAGCTGGTTCCGAACAACAGTAGGAGTCTGGCAAGGCTGCCTTCTCCCTCCAGCACTGTTTAACTGCGGGGTTCAATTGAGGGAA
>CAJHNH020002367.1:561779-571779 GCA_905116865.2 Candidula unifasciata | reverse complement strand
AATTCTTTTCTAATTTGTAGCCTTTCCAGAACCTCTGTATTGAACTGTTTTTGTTTCAATGAAACACGACCTATTCTGTATACCCACATTTCCACATGTTACTGTATCTCATCTACAGTTATTAACGCACGTGATGATAGTGTCACTACCGATACGTCTGTTTCTGTTACTGCTCTTGCGACTACTGCTGCGCCAACAACTAATGCTGCTGCTACCACCAACACCTCTTCTTTTCTCTGCTCCTGGAATGCCTCGCGGCGTCAGGGTAGGATGAGATATCTGAAACGGGCCCTTTTGTTCGCTTCGTATAAAGTACTTTTCAGTGTGTCTGATATTTATGCGGTCCATGTTCTGAGTGGTCGACCTGTAGCTCTGTTACCGTTGTATCTATATACCATTGCTCTATGTGGTGCCCCGTCTGATGACCATTGCTCTATGTGGTGCCCCGTCTGATGACCATTGCTCTATGTGGTGCCCCGTCTGATGACCATTGCTCTATGTGGTGCCCCGTCTGATGACCATTGCTCTATGTGGTGCCCCGTCTGATGACCATTGCTCTATGTGGTGCCCCGTCTGATGACCATTGCTCTATGTGGTGCCCCGTCTGATGACCATTGCTCTATGTGGTGCCCCGTCTGATGACCATTGCTCTATGTGGTGCCCCGTCTGATGCCACTCTTGTTACTTGGGCAAGCTGTTTAATTTATCGCCACCACTACTTGTTCTAATATTCCTTCTGCTGATGTTACTGCTGTAGATGTTGCGACTACTACAACTAATGCTGCTGCTGCTACAGCTATTGCTGCTGCTATTAATGCTGCGACTACTACTGGTATTATAGTTGATGTTGATAATACAGCTGCTGTTGCTACTATTTTCTCGTGTGGGTTCTGATGTCCCATGGAGTGGGGGGGGGGGGGGTGTTGTAGACCGACTGCCCCATAACAAGCTTGTCGTAAAATCCGCCACATTAGGTATGTTTCCTTCGAAATCGGAGTGCATCTCCCTGAGAGGCAAGGAAGCAACAGCCTGCGTACAAATAAGCCAGATGAAATGGCTGTGCACACAAACAAGGTCTGGAACAGGACCAAAGTCGAGAAGTGGGTAAGCAACCAGAACTTTCCACTGGAGTTTACAACTGATAAACGCTAAGAAGAAGAGGAGTGATTGCCACTATTGCTTTTGCGACTACTACTACTGCTACCATCACCACTACTACTACTGCTGCTACTACTAATGCTACCACTACTGTTATTGATGTTACGACTTTTTTTAATATTGTTAATGATGATAACAATATTATAGCTATTCTGCTGGCGACTCTTGCTTGAAACCTTGTCACTAACGTGCTGTCATTTCCACCGCTGACAAGCAGTTTTTACCTCCCGATATGGACGCGTTTCGAAGTTAGTTAGTTAAACGGTATTTGTCGACTTGTGTGGCACTTGAAACCGCCGGCGAATTTAGCCAGAATCGCGCGAAATTCTAGCTGTTGTGGGCGTGGGTGTGTCTACCAACGGCGTTGAAAATGATAAAATAATCATTGTTTTTATTACGTACAGTTACAATCATAATAACGAGATATGAGAAGTCTTGAGAGAGATGCAGGGTTTTAAAACATTAAAAATTATTAGAAGACCGGGATTGAAACTAGTTGTCAAATTATTTAAAGAACCACATAGAGTCCTCTTGAGGAAATATGAACACGGAACAAGGAAAAGAGCACGCAAAAGATGGGTCGACCAAAATCAAGAACAGTTTCTAAGAAATTGAGACCAACCTGTACAATGCACTAGAAAGAGCACACATGCGATCTTTACCCCTCCCCAACCCCAACATTTTGCTGAAGGAATAGAAGAAGGTGACGTATGACTGCAACTGTCCCCGTTTGGGAGTTACGTCGACAGCATCTCCTTCCCCCGTTGTTGAAGAAGTGACTGGTTGCCGTGGTAGCCGATCAGCTTAAACCCTGCAGACGATTCTTTGCCAAATTAACCTTAGACTCAGTAGATGTAGACAGACGTAGCTTGTAAACCCGTTTCCCGTGGAAAGTGTTCTCGGAGCTAAAATTAGAAATTATGCCTTCTCTCTTACGCAATGCTATAAAAAAAATTAAGTGTGTACGTTCGTTTTTCAAAGTGTCTTCCATTCTTTTTATTGGTTTTAAATCAGCGAAGGCATGTATTTGTTCTGGATGTCTGCAATATTCTTGCTTTCGTTTCACCTCGCAGAGGTATCTACAGGTTTCCCAGAAATCCGCGCCAAATTATGTCTCCCACGAGACTCTAGCGACTCCCTGAAGAACCTCGTCTTAGCTTCCCCTGATTTTCGTGGTTAGGTGATATGGATCAGGTTAAAGGGCATGCCAAAACGTCATGACATATTTTACGATGGTTTGGTCCTGAGATAAGATACTATGGGCATTTAGAAAGTGATGCTGCAATTTTCTTCTTCTGCAAACTGGTTGTCTTTGTGAAAGTTACGAAATTCACTGAGTCTATAACACTTTTTCTTACACATCCTAGTTTTCGGTATAATCTCAGTCCACTTCTGTGGTCTTACGCTAACACAGAACTAGGATATGCACGCTTTTCCTGCACACTCACCTAGCCATTTCTTCGCATCATGAATAACATCCTCAGTGCAGTCTCTCTACTTTCTGAAGCTTTAACTCTCTAATCCTAGCGATCAGCGGTGCTGCTGTCGACTACGTAACTTTCACACACAGCACACAAACACTGATGAATGTTCACTAATTTTTTTTTTTTCGTTTACAGCCAGAAATTCTGTAACAATTTGCTTTAAAATGGACATATTACAATGATGATTGATTATAGTTACGTAGATTGACTCTAGGGATGTGCCAGTTACGACTCATGGGGAATTTTATGCAAATTAGGTTCCAATATAGCTGCCATAAACTAAAAAAAAAAAAAGCTTATACTTTTAAAGACACTATCTCAATAACCAGTTCAGTAGTGTGTGTATATTTTTTTTAGACCCATTGCAAGTGCCGTTTTAATGCGGCCTGTCGCAGAGCTCTTCTGCACACTTAGACTAGAAACTAGACGCATGGACAGACTCGCTACTTAAAACTTTAGATCTGATCAACCCGTTCTTATTGCAGGAAGACAACAAAAGACCACTATGGTCACCTGCAGAAAATTTACACATTTCGGATCTATCCACACCCAAAAACTGTTTTCAGTACTTTTCGGGAAAGTAAAATACTCAAAATTTTAAAACTATAAATGGTGGTCCAAAAGACGTTATATTAAGAAGCTGGCTTTCCTACGAAATATGCCCTTTCCAAATCAGAAAGAGCTGAAACCAAGGAGGAAACATTAGAAATGAAAGGGCAAGAAGAACACAGTGATTTCTGGTACCATGCCTTTTGCTATTATTTTTTTCCAATCCACTGTGGCGCTTGATATGGTCAAAATAGTTCAGCTTCCGAGACCAGATGCTGTTTATCGGCCAATTTTTCTTCCTTATATAGTGAAGTAAAGGACCATATTCACGCCCTTTACCCATCGAGCATATAGTGCTAGAACTATGGTTTGTAGGCCAGTCGGCAACCGATGTCTGATGGGATCAACATCCTACCGGCCGCTTTTTTTTTTTAAATCCTAGGGCATTACCTGTTGCCTACCTAAGCTCGGGTGCCAAGGTAAGTTATGAAAAAAAAAAAAAAACCCGCCTTGTGCGGATTTGAACATCAGATGTTCGGGTCAGCGGGCAAGCAGCTAGCTGTAGTTTTTATTGACAACCAAGCTGCTCTGATGTGGCGACCATTTTGTGTTTAAATTTTTGTTCAGTAGATCGAAAATAGAAACAATATGTCGACCAGCCACTGTACTTAGATACCAACTGGTACCGTTATTATGACATCCAAACATAAATATGAGCGCTAAGAAACGGATTACAAATAAGCATATTCATACCAGTACTGTTCTACCAGTGTCAGACTTGGACATTATCAAAGGCAAACGTACGTAAAATTAACACTTGTGAAATGAGATGTCTGAGAAAAGCTGCCACTGTAACCATCCAAGAGAAAGTTAGAAATGATATATAAGACAGACTGTAGGCAAACGCCATTGCTGTCCATCAAGCAAAAGATTGCAAACTGTTTCTCCCCACAAGGCTTAACGGCAGAAGTGGAAATTGATGATGAAGATACGATGTTCGATATTCTTATTGAATAAGTTAACGCACCTGTTCACTAGAGATAAATCAGGGTACTGCCTCTTAAAGACTTTTTGCGTTTTCGACCACATGGTCAACAGATCTTGCTAATACTTCCAGCTTTCCCCCTCTTCCTCCTCGGAAGAAATGTCTTCTGCATTTTTTTCTTTCTTTCTGATGAAGGTGCTGAAGCTCTTGCGTTGTCAGCTCAGTCGCGTGATCACGAGCCAGGCGTTTGGTTCCGAGGCACAATTTACTTAAAAATTTCGTTCAGATTACAGATAGTTCGAGTTTAGGAGCGTTCGAATTCTGAGGTACCACTTGATGTTATTTTTTTTTTAAATTTTTTAAAATATGGAATGTTTCTTCACACATAGACGAGTTTGGGGAGCTCAGGGAGGCGACTAATAAAACTAAAAGGCGACTAATAAAAGTTGGCTGAAATCGTCGGATGTCTAGGGCAAAAAGGCACAGATATCCCAGAGTAGAAAACAACCACAGTACAATGTGCTAACTGCTTTTTAAGGGCGAACAGAGAATTATGGAAGCAAATTTCTTCTTCTTTCCTTCTTCTTCTTCCCTTCCTCCTCCTCCTCCTCCTTCTTCTTTTTCTTCTTCTTCTTCTTCTTCTTCTTCTTCTTCTTCTTCTTCTTCTTCTTCTTCTTCTTCTTCTTCTTCTTCTTCTTCTCCTCCTCCTCCTCCACCACCACCTCCATCATCTTCTTTTTTCCCCTGTTCACAGACTAACTCCAAGGAAAGTTCGCCCATCTCGTTAATTAAGTCTTATCCCAGAGCCTGAATGTTGCGTGCACATTATTGGTTACTTGCCTCTCAGGGACACGCACTCCGACTTCAAAGGAAGTCCCCAGTAGTCGACTCTTGCGACCTGCTACTTGGAGAAACAGTGGCTTTTCTGTTCTTGTTTTTCACACGTTAGGGCCCCGGACCCACGCGGGTAGGCTCCTTCATTCATAATGTATATACAAAGGAACCAGGTCAGAAACGAATGCATCAGTTGAACAAGTCCCTATCTAGGGGTTACCGATGTTGGAAACCGCTGCAGTCCGAGATTTATATATTATACGTGTGTGTGTCGGCCGCTGATTGTGACATGTGCATCCTTAGATACAAGTGTTTAGATACGTTCTGTGGTGGGTCGAAAGTAAGGGGGCAGAGAATGTGATTAGTTCGAGGGAGAATACAGAAGTGTATACAACCTTTAGGTTTACGCTAGGTTAGTACATAGAGAGTAAGGGAAGGCGGACAGGCAGAAGAGTAATTACTGTGATTTGTTCGTTGTCGGCGTCTGTGGCTTGGGAGTTGCTAACGTTCTTAGTAATACGGGGTTGCCGGGTTCGATTCCAGCTGCGGACGGGTTGTCTTGCTTTGGTTTCGACAGAGGCACTGAGAGCTGACCGTCCAGGCAAAAATGGCAAACTACTGAACGTAAGATGTGCCTATAAAAACCGCAACAGCATTAAAACAAATTGCTGGGGTTGGTTCTGCAACGTCCTGTAAAGGATACGCAACTAACTTGTTGTTAATAATTTAAAAGCTTTGTACGGTGTATTCTGTTTTCTTTTTCTCTGTTCAGACATTCATCCTCTGTGAATATACTGCCTAAATACTTCAACTACTTAGCTTGTCGTAGTGTCTTCCCTTTAACAGTGGTGTTGTGTTAAATTGTTGTTGTGTTTACTGTCAAACATGTGTGGGTTTTCATTATTCATGTTCCTTTTACATTTATCGTAACAGGTGTTGTGTGTGTGTGTGTGTGTGTGTGTGTGTGTGTGTGTGTGTGTGTGTGTTCGGGGATATCCTTATCATTGTATAATAGGGAATGATCGTAGCAATACCAGCTTATGGATCATGCGGTGCTGCTGGGGACTTGCATCTTTAATTATCTTGTATATATAGAGAGAAGATGAGTCGACAGATTATCCTCATTGCACATGGAACCATTTAGCCCATAAGTGCTCGGATCCCCCCCCCCTCCCCTCCTTAGTAAATCCCGCAACGTGTAGCGTCTCACGGCACCAATTCTGTGTTGGTTTCTTATTCTTCTGTATCTTCCTGCATAGTGCTCTTGTCTGGCCACACCCCTTTTAACATGTTGTTATTGCAGTCTGGTCATTGTTGCAGATTCACAGTCATTATCACCTGATTCTTGCAAACGTCTTACTTCTCGTTTGTTTTTCCTTTTTTTTTGTTTTCAGTTGTTCCGATGTTAAGGTCCACGTTTTACAGCTTGGCAGATTTAGTAATTAATAGTAATTGCTGGCACTCTTCGCTCCCGTAACGCAAGAACACCTTTGCAGACTATTTCAGACATGTTCTAGAAAACATGTGCCTTACCTGCCAGTCCTTTTATTTTATTTCCATGCATGTTGTGTGTGTGTAGTTCCTTGTCATTTTTTTTTTTTTTTACATTTTTTTGTTTGGAATTTCATGCTTGTCAACATTTTTCCGTTAACTTCAAGATTTGCTTGTCTGCCTCATTGCATCGGAACAGCCCCCCCCCCTTTTTCCTTCTCCATCCGCCCCCATAAGCATGTACGGGAACTAAGCGGGCCGACTATTAGGTATCCTTCTCTTTTGTATTTGTGTGTGTATGTGTAGGAGCTCCCCTTTTCCACGCCTTTTAGGCGAATTGGGCATGTAGTGTGAGACCTATATTTTTAGACCAATTTAAGGCTCGGTCGACTTCGGAGCCAAGGTCATGCTTGAAAAAAAAAAATCCGCTTCATTCAGACTTGACCCTACGACCTTCTGATCTGCAGGTGAGCGTTTAGCCGCTACACCACCGCACATTATATAGCTGCAAATACATTATATATAAACACAAAGTGTGTATGTGTGTATATATATATAATGTTAGTTACGAGCAAGATGATATGGAAATCATCCTCCACATCCTTCACCCATCTTCTCTTTGACCTTCCTACTGCTCCTTTCCCAGACATATACCCTTCCATTATTGTTCGCTCTAAACTTCCGTGACGTTTTCAGTTGTCTGTATTTTATCGTCTTTAATAGCCAACTTTCTTCAGTATTCAGTTTTTCAAGTATAGATGTTCTTTTCTTTACCCATGATATTCTTAGAACCCGTCTATAACATTTGAATTCGAGGGTATTTAGGCGCTGTTCTGAGCCGAGCGGTGATTATCGGAATTTCATGCACGGGCGCACATGCACGGGAGATCTAACCTGTTGATTTACTGTGTGATAACTAGAAGTTAACTTCCACCCACGCATGTCTCTCTCTCTCTCTCTCTCTCTCTCTCTCTCTCTCTCTCTCTCTCTCTCTCTCTGTGTGTGTGTGTGTGTGTGTGTGTGTGTGTGTGTGTGTGAGAGAGAGTTTCTTTCGAACACACATCCCCTATCTAGCGCAGGCCCTCTTCCTCACAAACACATCTTGACCCTCACATATATGCCTCCTCGGCCTCTGTATGTGTGTGTGTGTATCTTCTGAACACACATTACCTGTCTAGCACGGACTCTCTCCTCACAAACACACCTCAACCCTCACATATATTCTCACCTTGCTCTCCCTTCCCCCTCTCTCTCATTGTGTGTGTGTTTCTTTTGAACACACATTCCTTATCTAGCACAGACCTTCTTTCCCACCTACACACATTTCCCCTCACATATAAGCCCGACTCCCGCCACCCCCCCCCCACCTCTCTCTCTCTCTCTCTCTCTCTCTCTCTCTCTCTCTCTGTGTGTGTCACATACCAAAACAGAGATTTATCTGTATGTAGTTGAGGTAATTCACATAAATAAACAGAGGGGAACGTTTTGAGGCAGTAGAAGTATTAAAGTAAAATAAAGAAACAGTGTATTTATCAGCACTCAAAGATAGAAATAGAAAGTAATTCTTTTTATGAGTGCCGATCAGTACATTGTCTGTTTGTTCATTATATATAGTATTTGGAGTAGCGCAATGCACGCATCTTGTGTAGTGACCTCTGACACAGTTGCCGGCACTGTAACTAAAGCTTTCGATTTTCATGTTGTCTAGTGTGTCCTTTTCTCTCTTTCCTACTTCTTTATATGAGATGCGAATACATTATCTGTTCATTATGTATAATAGTTGAGGTAGATGAACACGTCTTGTGTAGTTACCTCTGACAGATGCCTAGGCTCACAAGTTGATGTAGCCAAGTTTGACGTAAAAGATAGGTAATCCCATAACTACATATTGTATTCCGTGTTGATGTCGAATGCTATACATTCGCGCTTACAATGCGACGCGATAGACGTGTGACCAATTAATTCCCTTCCTGGGATCTTTCATTTAAAGACCAGGATTGTTGTTCCTGTTGTGTTATGTTAACATCAGCTTAAGAATGGAGGTGGAGGCGGTCACTGCAGCTTTCCGCTGGTTAGTGATCACGACACACACACACACACAAACACACACACACACACACACACACACACACACACACACATGTGATTGTAACTGACTCAGAAAGCATGCTGAGGAAGATCAGGAAGAGGAAGTTGCTGAGAAAGATGCTGCGGAGGACACGGGTGGGGTGCATTATCTGGATTTTCTTACCGGGGCTGGCTGGCTCTGCACAGCTTGGTGGAATACGGATGCATGATGAGGCAGACGTGGTTAGTGCCTTGTGGGAGAGCGTGTACAGTTCAGGGCAGCAGATGGATCACCACAGTCTGGCGAGATTGAATCAGGGGGAAGTGACGAGAGGTTCTGGCAGATGCTTGGGGCTCAGAGGAAATGCAAGACGGACGTTTAATCAGAATGCTACTGGCACCATTAGTATTGGAATTCTTCGCTGGCTGCTGAAGACGAAGACGGAGCACTTATGGGAATGCCTCGAGTGCTGTGATGTCGGTTCTTGAATCAAATCAAATCATTGTGTTTTGTTGTGCGTATCCCCACATTCTGCCGCTCTGAAGGAGAAAACAAGAAGCCTCATTTCATTACGGGCTTCATTGTTTTAAGAGTCGTATATAAATTGGTGTTGTTCGTCCATCACAAGTCATAAGTCTTTCTTTCATTTGTAAAGAATTGTACGAATGGAGTCCGGAGGTGACTTAGAAGTCCAGTGTTGGCCCGGAAGAGTCTAGAAGGTGTAGATATATACATACCAACACCATTAGTATCGGAACTCTTCGCTGGCTGCTGAAAACGGGGACCGAGCGCTTATGGGAATGCCCCGAGTGCTGTGATGTCAGATGAATACAAGGAGTACAAGATGTCGAAGTCGGCCTCTACTGCGATATCCGCTTCCTTCCATTCTGGCTGTTACCAGCCTTACACTTGGGCTCCACCAATGCTTTGTATAAAAATCACCCTTACTGTCTCTATTTGATAGCGGACAGTAAGAGAGAAGCACTGTGTTACTAGACTCATGTTTTTACCTCATCTCACATTTGATCGATCAATCCATCCATCTACGATACCATTCATCCACTAATACAGTCATCCATCATTCCATCCATTCATCTACCCACCCATCCATCCATCTACCATTCCATTCATCCACTAATACAGTCATCCATCATTCCATCCATTCATCTACCCACCCATATATCCAGGACACACTCGCCTATCCACACCACCATCCACACATGCTGTTTTCCCATCTATCCCTTCATCGCTCCCTTACACTCTGGTTGTTACCAGTCTTACTCTCGGGCTCGACTGATTACTTTTGTATAACAAGCATCCTTACTGTCTCTATTTGATAGCTGACAGTAAGAGAGAAGCATTTATCTATCTATCTATCTATCTATCTATCTATCTATCTATCTATCTATCTATCTATCTATCTATCTATCT